>VZRZ01002044.1:0-108125 GCA_013398175.1 Climacteris rufus | reverse complement strand
GGGAGGGGTAGGGGATGGGGGAGTGTCATGTATTGCTGTCTTTAAAAAACAAGAAGATATAAAATCCAAACCATAAAGAGTGGGAGGTTATTAAGAAACTGAATCTGGAGTGTACTGATTCTGATTAATTTTCTTTGTAACAGAATTCAAAATTTGAGATGACAACATTTCAAAAAGGAAGCTCTCAAATATGTTTCTGTATTTTGACTCAGTTAATGAGTGCTTTAAAGCCTNGGGGAGTGTCATGTATTGCTGTCTTTAAAAAACAAGAAGATATAAAATCCAAACCATAAAGAGTGGGAGGTTATTAAGAAACTGAATCTGGAGTGTACTGATTCTGATT
The DNA here is from genome assembly GCA_013398175.1 of Climacteris rufus. Taxonomy (NCBI): domain Eukaryota; kingdom Metazoa; phylum Chordata; class Aves; order Passeriformes; family Climacteridae; genus Climacteris; species Climacteris rufus. The sequence goes on along the minus strand of VZRZ01002044.1, from coordinate 107,782 downwards.
AATTTTCTTTGTAACAGAATTCAAAATTTGAGATGACAACATTTCAAAAAGGAAGCTCTCAAATATGTTTCTGTATTTTGACTCAGTTAATGAGTGCTTTAAAGCCTGGTGAGTCAGTGTGCCCATGTCTACCAAAAGAACAGAACAATGAGAGTAAGGGAACAAGAAAAATAGTGAAGCCTGGAAAACATTTCTACTGAAGTAAAACTTATTTTTGCTCTTTGAAAGGCTCACTGTCACACATTTTTGTCCTCTGTGTTCAAGTGAAATAGATGTTTATGGTTTCTTATGGCAAAGGTCTCTAACAACCAAATCTGAGTTAAATCAATATGTCTTTTTTTTCAAGATTTTGAGCTGATTCAGATTGACAACCACATAACTACTACACAAAAATTGCTTTGTTCATAGATTATTTGGTGTTTCATTTTATGATAAATGATTTTTTTATATCAAGTTGTTCATATAAATACAGTAATATGTCATACTAATTAGATTAACTAAACCAATAAGTAACAATACTGTTTGTTTTCACTGTTCCTGCAGTCTTCTTGACCTCCTCTATTCTTATTACGTGGCCCTTTGTATTCTCTGGCAGGCTTCCTAGTTCTGTTTTTTTTCTGAAGAAAAACTGATGGCTAGTTTTGATTGTCTTTGCCAGTCTTTTTTAAACTTTTTTTCCTTAGGCTGCCTTGTTTACACCCTTCCATTTCCGTCATTTAGATATAGCTGGTGTTTTTCAAGGATGTGTGTGCACATTACATTACTTTATAAAGAAAAATGGTTGGTATTTCAAGTGTCATGACAAAGGAGGTTGTAATACTTAATTTTTCTTATGCAGGACTAAAATATGTTCAATAAAAATGATGTTGAACTCGTAGTTAATTTACTATCAGTCTGTCTGTAACAAAGACCTTTCAGGTACTGAATAGTGTGTGGTTTGCTCTGGTCAATAGAACAGTGTTGCAATGTTTAACATTACCTGGTCTTCATTATTACAGAAAATGAGCAATATCAGAAAAATGTTCCATCCATTCAACACGGAGTGACACAACATATTCTACCAACCACACTATGGCCTCTTGACAGCAAACCTTCTGAGGAGTACTTTCACTTGCAAACCTAAAAGCTTGCACGAAAGGATATGCCTTGGAAGAAAAGAAGGCTGTGTGGGCAAATTCATCCAAAGTATATAAACTTTAAGACACTAGTCAGAGATATGTCGACTTTTTAAAACAAAATGTTTCATTACAGTGCATTTGATAAACGTGTTGTGGGAAAGAATATCTCAGATTATACCTTCCTGAGAAAAGCACAGGTTAATAAATAGTCTGGAACTGTCGTGAGAGTGTTTGCTTAGGTGAAATGGAAGCTGGGGCTCTGATCCTGTATCCCCATGTTTCAGACAAAGAAATCAGGTAATGAAACAGGTATTGTGGTGTGTGGGGTGTGGTGGATTATTTGTACGTCATCTCAGGTCAAGTCATGATTTAGAAAGTACTTACAGTCCTTGCTATGCAGTGTTATGCAAATATCAAGTGAAGCCATAGAACAGAAACGAGTAATTACATATTACTCACTCTTCTGGAAAATCCAATGCTTCACTAAAAGCTGCTCACCTTTCTACTGAACTTCCTGCTGATTCTCTGACCAAAAAGAAAACAGGCGTGACTTGGATCCGTATTGACCAAGAATTTGAATGTCTCAACTCCACAGTCAGACTATGCAGCATTCTGCATGCCAGATGGATATCCTTTGATCTTTGATGTTTTTCTTTTCTAATTTGTGAGTGTATCTAGTGCCTAGATTCTGCACATACAGCTACAGTGGGCATTTTGGAACAGTGTAGGGATATTTGAGATGATCTACACAAGCTAATTGGGGTAGTGGATGTGGACTAGTCACAGCCTCACAGAATGTTCTGTTGTTAGGGCAGTGCACATGCTAAATACTGAAATACTCACAGAAAGTGAGTGGGATTTCAGTTTTGGTTGAAAAACTTCACATTGCCTTGGCATGTAGGTGCGCCCAATAGGAAAGAGAAGAAGAAGGCAGGTATATCTAGTGTGATAAAATGGAGTGGCAAATTCAACATTATTTGAAAGAAAATTAACTTGTAAAAACCATGTTTTCAATACAACTACAATCATCTCTTTGACTCATCTAGAGAAAGAATGGAGTGAGGGGAAAGTATTTCTTAACAGCAGAGAGCTAATGCAGTAACTTTCTGAATCTGTACTGAATTAGTTGAAGACATCTCAATTTTCAGCTGTCCAAAAGGCAGGTGACACAATTTTAGTTTGAAAATCTAGTGCACATCTGTGATTGCATTGCTTTAGTCTTGAAGTTGACACTGTTCCTCATTTCATCAAATTTCTAGCCAAACTATGATATCCAGTTACATCTTCCCATATGGCAATACAAAGTAGGAACACTTTCAGGTCCACTGACTGGTTTATGACTCCCAGTATCAAGGTACTTTCTGTGTGTCTTTCTTGTAACTGCTGCTTAGCATGAGGTTCAGTATCTCTCCATGTTAAAGCCTAATCTTCGTGCTTCTAGATTAATCATCTCCGGCTCCTAGCTTCTTAATAGTACAACTGAAAATGTCTTCTTTTTCCTGCCTACCAGGGACAACTGGAATAATTTCCCCCTTGCACTGGGATCTTAAGAATTATCCCTGACTAGGCAGTGATGTGTTTTTATCACAACATTGCTACAGTACAAAGAGGTCCTCTGGAATCAGTAATTTCACTAAAATAATTAATTTAGTAGCTGGTTTCCAGAGAAACATGTGCTTTTCAAATGTTCTGAACTCAATGTCTTCTAGGGTTTCAGTTTCTCAAATGCTTTATCTTTTTTATTTTCATGTCTGGTTATCAACAAGAAAGCCCTCTTAAGTTCATGCTAAAAGCACACTGCACTTAAATAAAGGGTGAGCTCCTGGAGCAACTTACACCAGGACCCTCGAGTTGCTTGCTATTTCCTCCTCCCTCCTTAATTCTTTTTGCCTGTTACCTAGTACCTGTATAAAGTAAAAGATGGGGTCTGAAGCACTTTAAAGGTGCAGATAGAAACATCTCTGACATATTCTTAACTGTCTTCTGACATCATTGAAATTAATGCAAGCAGCTTCCTTCACAGTGTGATTGCCCTGTTTACACGCCACCCACGTGCCACTCAGCATTTTCATTAAGGCCAGGTCATTCTGGGAACTCTGAGCAATATTTCTCACTGGTAACGCAGTTGGAATAGACAGCAGCTCCAGCAGCACCCAGGGCAGTTTTCTTTGTGTCAAGAAAAAAGGCTTTTGGGGAAGATGAGTAGATAAGCTGGTTAGACATACGTCGTTTGGGGCATCACTTATGCTGGCAGAAAGAATAACCTCAGTGTGCCCGAATAGTTAGCTACAGGGTTAAAAGAATTTATTTTATCATAAAAGCTGAAACTGATAGAATCTGGCTTTCAACAGGCACACATCAATTTCTACACATTACTGTAGTAGTCCTTGTTTTCCCCTCATACACTTTACCAGTGGAATAACTTCAGGCCTTCTCTGCATTGCCCAACGACTTTTTCAATGCCCCCAGCTCTTTTTCATGTTCCTAATTACTACGGTATACTCAGCTTCCTCTTCCCATTCATCATCTGTTTGGCCAAGGAAGACAAATTGGAAAGGAAATTGCCTGTTACTTCCCCCAGGCTGCCATTACAGACTGCTGTTAATTGGCTACCTTATTTTGTTTCAGGTTGCCTCTTATTTCTGTTTCCTTCCTAAGAGTGTGAATGCAGTTCCCAATTACTATAAATTATTTAGTTTCCATGGTGGTATTGTCAAGAGTTTAGCCAGCACATCAAGGGGACTGATTCCTTCCCTCTCTTCAGCAGCTATGAGACCACAATGCAGTTCTGCAACCAGTAAAAGAAAGGATTTGACAGACTGAAGGGAGTCCAGTGGAAGATCACTGGGATGGTCAGGGACTGGAACAAACCTACAGAAAGAGACGGTCTCATTCAATTCAGCCTGAAGAAACAAAGGCTACATGGGGACATAATTTCAGTCTTCCACAATGTAGTGGGATTATAGAGAAGAAAAAGAGATTCTTTCCAGGGGTGCACAGCAAAAGCACAAGAAAAAATGGATGCAACTTATAATATGGGAAATTCTGATTTAAGAAAAAAAAAACCTTCACAGCATGGATGGTTAGGCATGGGAGCAGATGTCCAGAGATGACGTGGACTCTCTGTTCCGTAAGATATTCAAAACATGACTGCTTTGAAGCTAGCCCTACTTAAAAGGAGAGATAGGACCACATAATATCAGGAGGTCCCATTCTATCTAAATTATTTTCTTATTCCATATCTTGATTCTTCTGAAACTTCTCAGATTTGCTAAAAATTCAGCAACAGACTAACAAGTGGTTTAATGGGGAGAGCAGGGATGAGGGGGAAAAAGCAGACTGACAGATGAGTGAACAAATTAAGTAATGTTATCAGATTCCTTTCCCTGGAGATATACTGGTCCTGACCACTGGCAAAAATAGTAGACAACTATCCAGCATCATTCCTTGCTGAATGTTAGTGTCTGCAGCAAGGAATCCAGATTACCATTAGGAGTTTCTTTTAGTGCCATTCTGAATGCAGCTATATCTGTATTCTTAGTGATGCTGCATTTTTATCTGTAAGGCTCTCACAAAGACATACAGTAGCACTGTGTTATGGTTTTATTCTGTTGTGTGACATGTATCTACAGGACATCTTTGCAGAATAAGGAAATACTTAGGCAGTGGCAAATACTGACAAGTTGAAACATTAAGGAATCTTCAGCCAATGACACAATAATCAAAGAGGTAAGCTTCAATGAAACAATCATATAGGCAGGAACCGGTTTGGCTTGCAATACCTCACAAAGCTATGTGAAATATGAGAGCTTTCCAAAGCTATTGTTTGGGAGTTCAAGGAGTGTGAGAACAGACAGTAGAGAGGAAATTGAACGTATGCAAATTTTATGTAGATATCTTTTGTTAGAGTGTGATTGAAGTCATGGAGGAGGAGCACCATTTCAGGCCAATTTAAAAACCAGAGGTAGGCTGTCAACTTGAGATCAGTCTCTCTTAGTTCTTCATGCACAGACATGTGGTTAAGGATTTTTCTCGGTATTCTGTCCTTGAACTGGTTTCCCACAGTGTCTTCTGAAACGTAAGTGGTCATACATTCTGTATCTTTATGGTAACATATTTTATTGTATTTCCCACCAGTTTATTTCTTCTGCAACACTGCTATATAATAAACAAGATTTTTGAGACCTAGATCCTTAAATGTGTCAAACTGGAAGTATGTGACATTGCAGGATAGTTTGGAATGGTGCTCTCCATCATAAAACTGCCATGAAATCTAGTTTGAATGGCAAAAACCTGGAACTGGAGTAGCTGAATTGCGACATGCATGGGTAAAGTGGGAAGGAGACTCAGGACTAGACTAACAAGTAATACTATGATAAGGATTGATATGCATCAGCAGCACAGAGGGAACATGGTGTATGAGGAGGAGCTAGAGGCCAGATAATGGCTGGGACTAGGGACTATGCTGAATGGCAATCCCAGTATTGTTAGTATTCATATTAGCACTGTCACCGTCTGTGGCTTTCTGTAAACAGAAGATTTCAGCCACAATTTTCAAAAATACATCAACATTAGAGTTTAAATTCCCTTCTCAAAAATTCTAAAGGAAAACACTGTGAAAGGCAGGTTAGCTTCCTCCTATACACTGTTAATTGTAATAATTTTAATTTTGGTCTTTGAATATTTGCAGCCTGGGCAAGTGAAAATAAAAATGAAGGCAATATGAGCTGGCAAATCTGTGGGAGAAAAAAAGGGAAAGGATCAGACTAGAAAGAAAAGATTGTGTGATTCATGTTGTGCCACAGAACAAACTTATGAATTCTGTCATACATGGTTTGGAAAGACGAGTTTGGGTAGCAAACTGGTTGACAGCAACAGAACTTTGGACAAGCATAGAAAATATGAAGGGATGTTTTTCAGAGGGAGACTCTGGGGAAGGCTGCCCTAATTATAGAGAGACAAATTATAAATAAAAATTTTCAGTGGAACAAAGAAACAAAGAAAACTACACAGGGATAAGCTTGGAAGCAGAGGAATGGAAACAGAATTGAGCATGCAGATTAGATTAAGCATTCCCTGGAATATTCTGCAAAATGTAAAAGCAGGATCATTTCTTGTGCATTAAGTGGATTGACTTATGTCACTTGTTCTCCAAGAGATATCCAGAGAAAATGGAATTTAAAGATTGTTGCAACAATTAACTAGTATTTTTGTCTTTGATCCCAAGAAGAAGCTAAATATCACTCCTCCTTTTGGGAAGTTGCAGAGGTTTAAGTACAAATCTAGGTCATGGGAGGATAAGTGCAACTGTGCTTCAGCCAATTCAGTAATCTGAGCTGTGTAAATACCTGGAATGGAGAGATGCAGTATCGTGCTGGATAAGACACTGCATGGAATGATGCAAGTCCCTCAGCTCAGAAAGAACTGTGAGGGATTAAAAGGTAGCATTTGTACTTTCTTAGCATATTATTTCTAATTCATTGAAAGAAATGGAAATCCTTCCATTGATTTGAGCAAGATTTGGACCATGTCTCCCTTCACACATATGGCATTCCTGTGATATTTTGCTCTCCTGTTTGCTCTGCCTTTCCTGCATGACTGAACTTTCTGATCTGGTCTTCTTACAGCCAGTATGTGCTGCTGGTCCCATCGGTTGTGCGGAGCGACTCTCCTCAGACTGCTTGTGTGCAGTTACACAACCTCAGTGAGCCTCTGTCCACCAGCATTGTTCTGGAATATGGCAGTATCCAGGAGACTCTCTTTGAGGAACCCGTGACAGAGAATGGTTTATTCAAGTGCATAGAGTTCAAGGTATTTTCTCTTTTGAAACTACTGTAGAGGGTGTACTATCTGAAAACACTTCTGATTGCAACTCTTCTTGCCAGTGAGGGAAAGAAGACAAAGTGTGTAAAAAGAGATAAACTGTTGGAAAGGCTGACAAAATAGGAGAAATAAAGACATATGGATTGTAGGAGGAAGCTAGAAAAAGACTTTCCATCTCCATTTACAGAGTGAATAGAAAAAAAGCTTTGGATTGTCATCACGGTTGCATGTTCCTTATGGGACTGTCGTAAGTGCCAAGCAAGAGAACCCAGATGGGTCATGCTCCTTCCCTTTCCTGTGACTCTTCAATATCTGTACAGACAAGACAAAAAGTCCCAAGATTAGGTCTTCCAGAATGCAGCAAGGTAAAACCCTTCAGAATTCAGGTATATGGCTGTGGCAACCTGCATGTAAGCAGGTAGATACATGAGCTGGCGAAATGCATAGGACAGAGCACAGCTTCAATTCTTATTACCTGGTGACATATTATGGGACTTCCACAGCAAAAATTCCCAGAAATTATCTGACTGCCAAAGCATAGCTTTGCATAATCTATTTATGACTCAATTCACAGTCAGTATCTTACTCAAAAACCCTAGGCATCATGAGACCTTAACATGTCTCATTTATCACATTTCCTCTGGGGTTTTGTTCCTCTCCAGGTTCCTCCTGCTACTTCTGATCCTGTGGCATTCATTTCCTTCTCTGCCAAAGGCACCACAGTCGACTTAGATGAGAGAAGATCAGTGGCAATTGAGAATGTGGATGGTGCTGTCTTCATCCAGACGGACAAACCCCGCTACAAATCAGGGCAAACAGGTGGATGACGAGCTTGAGTCAGCTAGAGAAGTGAGAAATTGAGTGCCAGGGCAGGTCTAGAATGACAGAAACTTACTCTTGAGGAATAAAAGGTCTCATCTGAGGCTGAGGTCATCAAAGTTAGTGAAAAATGGAACCAATTCACAAAATTGTAACAAAGGTGTAGAGTTCATGTGTTTGTACTGAGTTATCATATTTACAGGATCTCGAGTTCTATCAGGTTTACTTGAGATCAGTCATATAAAAAGTATCATTAAAAATACAAAAAATAATAGGTTAAGTTTGGAGCTAGTAAAATTAACATAAAAATGAAGCAAGAACCTCATTTCCTGCCAACAGCTCTTTCTCCTTAACTGCTGATCTACTCCAAAGTGCTGATTCCATCACAATATTTAAATGACAGTACTAGCTGTAGTGGAGTTAGCTATCTCTTTAGCATAATTGTACTTCAATACTGCACAGAGTTTACACTTAAAAGAAAGACAAATTCTTCCTCCTCTATGATTTGTTCATTGAAATGGTTTGTAAAAATAGTTTTTTTAAGAAATCTTTCAAGATGGATTGAAGGCAGTAAATTGCATTTACTGTAGAGGTTACTTTAGTCCCAGTATGTCATATTTGTAGACATTTCAGCTGACATGTATTTCAGTTGTCTTTTTCCACCGGCTAAGATAATCAGCTCCTTTCAAGTTCTCTGGGGACTACTCAGTTTTCCCAAAAAGTCTGGGCAAACTTGGTTTCAGTTGTGTATTGAAAGTGGTTTATCACTGCTAATAAAATAAATGCTAACAAAATAAAAGGCATCTGGATGTGGCGCTTGGGGATATGGTTTGGAGATGAATATGAAGGTGCCAGGTTGATAGTTGGACTAGACAATCCTAGAGGTCCCTCACAGCCTTGATGATTGTGTGATCCTTTTTTGTCCTATGTCTTTTCCAGTGATGTTTCGGGTGGTTACTTTGGACAGCCAGTTCAGACCTGTTCAGGAGACGGTAAATATGAATGATAGTCAAGGCTTTCCAAGTACTTTCTGGAGGAACCTGTTCACTGAGAGTCTCTCACTGGGACAGGCCTCCCGATATTTTTTGAGAATTGCTGTAACTCCTTAGCTTCACACTCCATCCTTTCCCTGTCTTTATAGAAAAAAAAACTTCTGAAAGCACTTCTGGAAATCTCATACAGCACACAGGTTTTGCAGTCCTGTCCCAGATATGTAGAAAAAGACTGGATGTTTTTGCAGAAAATACATATTCACAATCAGGCTGTCCTCTTAAAATTATCTCTTTATTACAGACATGAATTTCAAATTGTTTATTTGGCCCAGTCTTCTCTCCCCAGAAAAAGCTGTTCATAGCCTTCTTTATATTCTAGTATTTTATCAACTTGCACAGTTAATTTCTTGGTGTTTTGATAATTTTTTCTCTCCGTTTTTTTCCTCCGCCAGTACCCCAGAATCATCATTGAGGTAAGAGATACAACATAGCATTAAAGCAGAAGTTGCTTTAGAAAGACTATGCTTCATCATTCCCCATGGAGTCAATAGCTGAGGGAGACCCATCCAGGACACACCATTTACAGCCAGTGGATTTGAGGTTGAAGAGTGGCAATATCCATTATCACCATTAGCACTAGAGGACAAGAAATCAGCAGGACTGGAGCTGTTAATCAGAGACGGTGTGGGGTTCTGCTCTGTCTTTCATTAGAGTTCAAACAAGAGTGTCCTGTCAAGTCTTATTTTGTTAGGACCACTGTAAATAGCCTGGTGAAACAACCTTATTCTCAAACAGGCATAAGAATAGTGGCTTTCTGAAACACCATGTTCTGATGGGGACAGGCTAATGATGACTTGTCTTCCACATCTCACATCACTGCAACTCCAAGCGCTTTCTGAAAGAGGCCAGCATAATATTCCTGTTTTACAGAGGGAGTTGAGTCACAAAGATTTATACAAGAAGAGTTACAGATAAACAATCTCTGTCCCAATTGGGTACTATTTCTGGAGGATCTGAGGTCATCTGCCAGTGTAGCTAATTCCCAGTTAAACATAAACTTAGGCTTGTTTAATCCACAAGAATAGGTGGAAAGTCAGAGCACGTCATCGGCCTCAAATCACATCCAACCTGTGATGCACTTAGCAAATATGTCAGGAGACAGCACCTCAAAGAAGGCAAAAAGACAAGAAAGAGGGTGATAAAAGTTTTGCTACCTCTCTGTCTTCCACTCTCCAGGATCCACAGCAAAACAAGATCCTCCAGTGGTTGGAGGTAACATCTAAGCATGGAATTGTCCAGCTCTCCTTTCCACTAATCCCAGAGCCTATTCTGGGCTCCTACTACATCACTGTGGAGAAGAAGTCAGGTGACAAAGAATACCACTCCTTCAGAGTGGAGGAATACGGTAAGCAAAGGCTTACAAACTACCCTGTGCTGACTGTGAGACTGACTCTGCCTTAGATAAGAGCTATTAGTGCAGAGTTCAAGTCCTTTAAATTCTCCACTTCATGCCTGGTAAAGAAAGACATGGAGCGAGCTGGGTGGACAGGTGCATGAGTAACAGGCCTTTCCCAGCTATGTTGTCATTGTTGCTGGTGACCTGGGATAAAAGAAAAGTTGAAGAGAGGCAGTGTCAGTGATCTATTTGATTTGCTATTGCACTTAATCTGGTGCCTCTCTCCTTCACTGTGGCTGGATTGCATAATAACTTTTGTTCTCCAGGGCTTAACTAGTTTGAGACATAAGCATTACTCCCATCTTCTTCTTTAGAAAAGAGATTAAAGTGATTTATCATGGGTTTTGCTATGACTGTTACAATTATTAGTATGATTATTTTTTAATTTTAAAGAAGTTACTCATCTCACCACTGAGAGTTATTGTTTCTATTGTAATATACTACAGTCTGTTCCTAGTTAGATTCTTCTTTGATCCATTTCCTCTCCCTTTTTGGTGAAAATGTCTTTACCAACTCTTTGTTTACTGTCTTACACACACACACACACACACACACACACACACACCTTCATATGGCATACAATTGCTGATCAGTCATATTCACATTACATTCTCAGTGCTGCCAAAATTTGAAGTGACAACCACTGGGCCAAAGAGGATTTCGTTCTTTGATGAAGAAGTCAGGGTGAATGTTTGTGCTTTGTAAGTACCAGAACTGAAGACAACACATGAGATAGAGGATGAGTGGTGTGGTGTGCTGTGCTGGGAAGCAGAGGTGCTGCTGCTGATTCAGAGCATGGGGTAGAGCATTTCCTTTACCTATGACTTCCATGATCTAAAACAGGATAACTCTCCTCCTGTTACATAGCAGAACTAGCACAGGGAGAGTCTGTGTGAGTCCAGGAGAGTGTATCACTAAAATTGCTGACTGTGATACTGTCAAAGAGTAGTGTGTCAAGAGCTAAAAAGGTGAATAGGGGCCTTTCTGCAATATGTTCTGCTTTGTGTGAGGTACTAACAAGAAAAAGCAAGCAGCAGGGAATGATGTCCTAACTCTGAGTCCAGCACTGCTTTCCAGCTTCAGACATTGAAGAATGAATACACCAAGACAATGCTAAAGGAGGGAGTTTTTAACAAGATGGCAGAAACAGCCTAAAAATTGTAGATGGGAATTCTACTAGGGCTAACTGACAGTAATTCCCAATTGTTCTTCTGTCTATGCTCTGGGAATTCCAGAGGGATTTAGAGTCTACATTGCTCTGCAGCTTTTGCAGGTTTCATGTTAAATCCACATGATTGAATTCTTGTGTTTCTTTCTCTCCTAGGTACACTTATGGCCAACCAGTGCAAGGGAATGCCCAAATCAATGTGTGTCAGCACCTCTTTTATAGTCCACGGTGTGAACAAAACCAGAAAAAAAACTGTGAAGCTGTCACTGGACTGGTATGATACATAACAAGTCCATTCTTCCCTGTGACCCTTACTACCCAACATCTAGCACAGTATTTGGTGATCTCCTTAATTTCCAGGGGAACACCAGAGAGACAATCTCAGTGGTGTGGTTTTTCTCACTATCTCACAGGCAATGTTGAAAGACCATGAACATAGCTTTAATCAATGACTTCACTAAAAGACTTTGATTTTTCTCACAGAAAGAATCCATAGAAAGGAAGGAGGCTTATGAAACTGTAAATTTGTAATCATTTCTAAAACCCTGGAGCTGTGTTCTTACCAAATCTCATCAGCAGACCTCTACTGGGAGTCTTTGAGCACACTTAATATTAAATGGATGATTAATTTGTTCACTAGTTCAGACTCAATGTGCTGTGGTCACAGAGGGCAGGCATCATGCAAGATGGAGCTAAGAAGGAGCATGAGCACAGAGAAGACTAGAAGGGATAAGAAGTTTCCAGGTGCTAGAGTAAATGATATTGAAACAGTGATCTGGGATGGGAGCTGGAAAGTGAGAAATGTAAGGTAGGCAGGGAGCTCTTCAGAGACCCACCAATACAGATTTAGCAGCAATTTTCCAAACCTTGAGTAAAATGGACTCTCTTTGTGCTGCTTTTTCAGCTGGGGAAGGATGGCTGCCTCAATGCTGTCATCTCCATCAAAAAATTCCAGCTTTACCGCAGCTATGCCAGGATGTATGCCAGCCTCAACATAGAAAGCATTGTCACTGAAAAGGGGACAGGTAACACCAAGTGGAGGTTGGGAGTAGCTGATTAAAGCTAATGCGTGGAACTTCCTGAGGGGTGTCCCCTGGATCACCATCTGTGTGGCAAACATGCAGCAATCATTGCTTTCTTTGTGTAACTCTCCCTCCAGAGCATCACCACTCCATAGAGCTTATCAAAAGGAACGGCTTTCTACCCATGTCTGAATTCTGTTTCCGCTCCTTTATACTCACAGGTATCCAGATGAAGGGCCATGACTATGTTGCAGTCAATCAAGAAAATGACCAAGTGGTGTTCAGGAACATGGACCTCTATTACAAGAGGGGAATTCCTTATCATGGTGAGGTGGGTACACAAGAGGATACACTTAGACCAAGGCTTCCTGAGGTCCAGCATGATGATCTCTGTGTTGCCCCATTTATGGCTGTTCCCTAACTGTGCTGTCAGCTTTCCATGATAATGTTGTACAACAGTGACTGCACAGTTCTGTTGTTACATTAGATACTCCTAGCGAAAAAAAGAAAATTGTATTGTACCTGGAGTGTCAGGGTCTCTTTTCTGTCATAGTCAGAGGATGCCCAAAAAACAACTAAGTGAAAGGTCATATGAGTGGGAAAGAGAAATCTTCAAGAAAATACTTCAGCAACAGTTGTTGTGCCTAAACTAAAGGTAGAATTCACCCTGTGTTGCATCACACAACCCCAGGAATGTTTACTTAAAGCAGTATAAGTTGAAGCACATTCCAACTTCTTTTCAATCTACACATCCAGGATAAACCCAGGCACAAAAAGGAAGATGACCTGTAGAGCATCATCCTGATGTGCAGTGGAGACAGTGGGGCTGCACAGATGCATAGAAGCTGAAGGTTGCTACTGTGCTCTGCAAGCTCCTGTGCCCATGAAGTCATCTGGTTGCTTTAGGTTTTTTGATCAATTTTCTCCAATGAATATTCTTCCTCCCTCTGTGACACAGTTTATCCTGCACTGATGGCAATTACCTGCCTTTGCCCATCACAGAACTCCTGCATCCTCAAAATACTGAGAATTTGCCTCTTCTAAATGTTTCACTCTTGAATTCTACTCCCTGAAATTGTCATCCATGCTTAAGTGAGCATCCTCTAATAAATAGAGTTTTTCTTTTTTTGTTGTTGTTCTTGTGCTTCTTTTCTGAACCCCTTGGGAATTTTTTGTGTTCAGATCACTGTGACAAACGTGGATGGTGAGCCTGTTGCCAACAAGACTGTCCTGCTGGAGCTCAATGGAGATTATCTGGCCAACTATACTACTGATGAAAATGGTGCTGCTGCTTTTTCCATTGACACATCCAACTTCTTTGATCCCAATTTTAAGCTGACAGTAAGTAAATACAGGCTACAGTCTAATTCATGAAAAAATACTTAATTGGAGAGAGAGGCTAGAAGCAACACCTGCAAATTGTGTGAAACTAATATGAGAAAGCACCAATGCCTGAGAAGGGGCAGATTGCACTCCAGGTGTGGTTTGGGGTTGTAGTGATCTTCAGCACCCCCCTGCTTTTCCCTCCCCTCAGAAGCTCTTTCTGCATTCATCTGCCTTCTGTTTATTCTGTGCATGGAGGACCTTCCTCAGAGACTGTGCTGCCTTCCCCACCCAGCCTTGATGCATGACAGCATCTTTCTCTGCTGCTGCCTGCTTCCCTGCATTTCTGCTGGCACAAACTGTTACCATCACATGGTCTTCCTGTGTTGTCATGCCTTTGCCCTGGTGTGATGGGAAATGCTGAGAAAAAGCGTGCTTGAGAACATTCTAATTCACAGTAAGGCCCAACACTTTGCACAGCTGGTCCCAAGCCTGAAAGAATCATAAATAACCTCCCTAGTGCAATGTGCCATAGGTGTCTGGATGCATTAAGGTGTCCAGAAGGCCACGCACTCTCACTGGTGAGACGCAAATTCTTCACACCAGTTCTTGTTCATGGCTTAAACAGCCTGACAAAATCAGCTTCCCAAAATAATATTTTACAGGAAAGATGCCTTTGCCTCTCACCTGCCTCTCCTTTTCTTTTTTTCCACACTATTGATTCCCCATGTATGATTTTTTGTTTTGTAGGTCAAACAGGCCCCAGATCAATGTGCAGACTTTATCTGGGGGATTGATAATGAGCCCAAAGCCTCATTCCTTGCTCGGCGTTTCTACTCACGGACCAACAGCTTTTTGAAAATTGAGCCAGTGGCAGAGAAGCTCAGCTGTGGCCAGCAGAGAACAGTCACTGTTCACTATGTCCTGAACAGAGAGGGCTACAGCAATGCCACACATGCAAACTTCTACTATGTAGTAAGTGCCAGCATGCCAAAACATCTCTTTTCTTTCACTTTCTCTTGGACACCATGTAAGGCAGAAATCTCCCGAACAGACCATGATTACAGATCACAGCTCAAGATGATGGCCTGTGAGGCTTCTTGGAACATTACTCAAAATCAGTGATTTCATTGTGGGAGGGAGAAGGTGCTTTTGATCCAGTTTCATGAGATTTTTCTATGCCCAGGTGATGACAAAAGGAAAAATTACTCTCAGTGGCCAGAAGCAAGTCAGCATTTCTGGTGGTAAGTTCTAGACTATATTACTACTCATACTTCAGAGCATTGTTCTGAGCACCAGAACATAGTAAGTTTTGTAAGAAGTGATGAAATCAGAGAACTGTGGCTAAATCAGTTACTAGTTTCTAAATCCCATGAACTATTGCCACTCACAGTATCATTGGCTTTTGCTGCACCATCTAACCAATCTCCCATATCATAATAAAATTTATCTTGTTAATAGAAAGATATTTTGTAGTGATCAAACACATGGAATGCAACTTTTGTCTGTTTTATTTCTTGCCAAGGAGTATTTATGGTCTCACAATTATTGCCTGACATCCTAGTCTTCACCAATTAGAACAATAAAACTTTTAAAAGTTTGAAATAATAGATATCCCGTTTGACAGGGCTATTTAGCAGTCAACTCTTGAAATTCATTGCTCTTTCTGAAGTCTCCAAATACCCACAAATGGCAGTGATCCTGACCTTCATTCTTTCATTGTTAAAAATACCTTTTCTTGCAGAACCTGGTCTATTTGCAGTCTTCAGTAGGTGGCCTAAGTAAGCCTCACTCCACATATAGTACTCATTTAATATTTACCATGTTTAGTCTTAAACTTAATTCCCTGTCCATGAGCTTGTAGTTTTCATCCTTGCAGATAAGGACATCTTATTTCTTAGTGTTAAGAGAATGCTACTTTAACTCAGGAGATTGTTCTGCTTCCTCTGGTATAGGAGGTTCTAGTTTTGAAACTCCAAGACAGTGTTGTGCTCTTCTCATAACAATAATAGAAAAAATTTCCATGGCCAGCTTCTTCCCAGCTTAGATCTCTCTGCAAAACATCCTGGTCTCAACATCCTCCAGTTTGTACCTGTTGTCTTGCTGATGGGAGCTGTTCCTCAGATTCTGAGATTAGTCTTCTAATATCCAATTTCCTACTGTTTAAAGGTGCTAGTAGTTTATGAATAAATATGTGGTCCTTCCACCAAAGCTGAGGTTTGCCTAATCTCTTTTGCTGGTTTGTTCTCCCCTGGTCCTTTTCCCTTCCACAGCTTCCAGAGGTACATTCTCCATCACACTGACTGTCACTGAGAAGCTTGCCCCCAGTGCCAGACTGCTGCTCTACACAGTGCATCCTCTTGGAGAGATAGTGGCTGACAGCTCTCAGATACACAGTGATATATGCTTCAAAAACCAGGTGAAAACCTTTGTTTCCTTATTAAGGGATATATCAGCTGCTTGTTTCCTTAGAGAACAGTCAGGAAACCACCTCATTAAGAGCCCTGCACTAAGGATTACATTTAGGAATAGAAAAGGTGCAGATGTGACTGGGATTATGAGAAGCTGTCCCTGGAACTGGCACATATGGTCAGACTCAGACAAAGTTCTCAACACCGCGGGGAGAGGGAGGTGGCATGGGAATTATGTGAATTTTTACAAAAAGGGATCCAGAAGGGCCACCTAGCGGTAGGAGCTCTCTCCCACAGGGAATAGAGTGAGTGCTGGTGAAAGGTGGGATTTAAATCTATGTGCCAATCTGATTCACCTACTTTCCATGTGGCTGTCTTGGATCTGTTAATTACCAGATCCAGCTCAGGTTCTCTGAGAAGCAGGGTCTCCCGGGCTCCAAAGTTGGACTCCACCTGGAAGCTGCTCCCAACTCTTACTGTGCCCTGCGAGCAATTCAGAGTGTCTTTCTTCGGTCGGGGCAAGAGTTGTCTGCTGAGAGTGTAAGTCACATCCACAGTCCTGTGTTCTTTTGAGCTGGGAACAACCCAGAATAACATCCTACCTATGATCTCTCTGCTGCTGACTAAATTTTTATTTTTCCTTTGAAAACGGACATCTGTGATTAAAGATACGTCTAAGGCAGTTGTACGCTTCAAATACAGAAACTGATAGCAGAACCTTGCTTTTGGGAAGCATGGCAGTATAGCACACATCCCAAAAATATGCCTAATGTAAATCCTTGACAGCGTATTTCTTCACTGTGGAGTGATTATGGCAAAATTGCTTTTTTATGGCTTAAATAGGCCTTGGGCCCAGAACAAAAGCTGTAGATGTCAGACAGTATCTTTTAAAACTCCAGTCTCCTCTTTGCTTAATTCAAGAGTATATCTCCATGCTTTATGCTCAAGTTCACTCCACAAACCCATTGCAGCTCAGAAGGAGGAGGATACAGTCCAGTCCTTTGTGTGTATCACCAACCAAATTGCTTATTCATCTCTAGGTAGGCTTCACTAGACAAGTCCACCAAAGTCTACCAAATTGCTCAGGGACCACCATAAGCTTCAAATATATGGGATTTTGCACCTGCCTGAGACCTTCCTTCTGCTTACACTAGTCATTCTCACCTCCCAGGTGTATTACCATCTTGGTGGGAGTGATTTATATGGCTATTACTACAATGGGCTGAACCTGGAAGATGACAAGCCACAGGGGTGTACCCCATCCAAAACCATCTTTTTTGACGGCTTGTACTTTGAACCTGTGAATGTCAGTCGTGATGGAGATGTCTACAGGATTTTCAGGGTATGCGGTCTGTGTGGGAGGCTCTTTAACTGGGAGGGGATCCAGAACAATTCATGTGCATTAGCATTCAACCTTCTCAGGGGCTGGTTCTTACTGCTGGGAGAAGGCAGCTGATGCCTGAAACTGCCTTAAACCTCTGATCACCCAATTTCTGCCTTCTTAACCTTATCACGTATGCAGGAGGATTGAAAACCACTACTAGATACATTTGTTGGGATTCTGCCCTTGCTGCAGTAGACATTTCCTAAGCAGGACCATGACCTTGGCTCATGACTTCAGGCATTCCTTGTAAAAATTTGTGTCTGTGATGCAGGCCGCTTGGTTCCTGATACACTGGACTTCACTGCCCGCTGGCCCCATGGCCTAAGACTTAAGGTTAACATCAGACCCACCACCACTGCTGTTTGCAGAACACAAGGTGTCACTGCTCCATAAGAAATACACAGAGGTTGGCGAGGTAGAGTTGAAACATTCAGGGCCAAAAGAATGGGATGGGATGCGATGTGATGAGAGAGGGGAGAAATGAGGAATGATAACCAGTGACATGCACTGGCAGTTAGTGAATGCCTGAGTTACTTGATAAATTCTTTCACATTTAGGATATGGGTCTGAAAGTGTTCACCAACTCTGTGCTACGAAAGCCGGTTCTGTGCAATGAAGATGAATCAGATATGGATGTTTACCCTTCTCGCCCTTATGATGCCAATCTCAAAACCTCAGGTAAAAGAAGATCCATTCTATATTTCCAGTCTCAGTCTACCTGGTTTACAAAACTGTTGCCTGTATGAAATAACAGCCAGTATATTGGGTTTTTTTGGGAAATAGTTCTGTGTCCCGATTTGCATCCTGTAATCTCTTTCTGGGAGTCCTTGCAGTAGAGCCAATTTTCTGTCATTTAAGTGAAGATGCATATAGAAAAGACAGGGAATACTGTGATGCTACTTCTTTCATAAATTGATACTGGCTTTTCAGGGGTTTTCAGGTCAGAACCTTTCATCAAATCATAATTCAAGTAAAAATTTAAAAGTCGAGACTTCACACAGCACGTGGCACACTTAGCACGTAGTCTCCAAAGCCTGTATAGATCAGCAAGAGTTATGATTATCTTTCTTCGAGTCAGATTGCTCAGCAAAAGTAGCCGTCATAAGTTGCCACAAGGGAAAGTGTGTTATCCAACTGGGGAAAAGTACACTAGAAAGGTTTCTCCAGGAGTTTTTGGAATTTCTGTCACTGCTGGCTTTCAAAACTGAGCTGCACAAGAAGCAACTTGATCTGATTTTGAAGTTAGTCCTACTCCCAGAAGATTGGACTAGAGATTTACAGGGATTGCTCCCAACCTAGATTTCTTTTCAATGATTCTGTGATTCTATGATTCTAACTCATTGTAAAGCATTTTAAGCTTTGATGACAATACTGGCTACTGTTGCCTATTTGCAAATTAAAGAGAGCTAGTTGTAGAGGATGGGGAACACATTTTTTCTAACTGAATGATGAGACCTTTCAGTATGAAATGAAGCAAAATGTCTTGTAAAACAAGCAATTTTTTCAGTATTTGCCCATAGGAAAAGAGAATAGATAAGAAATTGTTTCCTTCCATACCCCCCTATCTGTTGGAATTTCCCCTATTTTATGGGGAAAAAATTTTTTAAATGCTCAAACAGGATACTTCGTGTCCATTTGTTGTGTCAAGCATGTCTGACAGAAGTTCACATTCTTCTCACATGATGTCTCTAATATTATCCTTTAACCATAACCCCCCTTCCAGAAACGTCAGATATTCTTATTGGGGGTGGTGTTAGCACTGTTCGGAAATTCTTCCCTGAGACCTGGATTTGGCAACTGGTTAACACTGAGTAAGTATGTTTGTTTATCTCCACTTCTTTCTTCTTGTGTCGAGTTTTTGACTTGATTCATTTAGCTAAAATGGGTTCTGGTAAGACACCATGGAACATATGTTTGCTTTGTAGATGTGGATCTACTTTTCCCTTCTTGATCAACGACCATTGCAGACAAATGTTCTGTACTCTGTGCCCCATCTTTCTGATGGGGAGAAAAAAAATAAGGGCTAAGGGTGAAATAGAAGTATTGTTTAAGGAGAAAGAAGGAATGAAACTTGTTATTTTTCATCCAATTTTTAATTCACCAGCAGAGAACTCGGTTAATTTTGTTTTTCTTTCAGGCTGTCACAGCATCTGCAATGAGAATATCTCCGTCTTTACTATGCCTTCAGATGCTGTTCTAGAACATTAATCTAAATTTATTGATTCTAATCTGTGTGTTTGGGCATTCAAGTTTTTCAAAAATTGGTATTTCTAAATTTAAAAAGTTGAGTATGTGAGTGCTTTTAAACATGTAGTTCACCATCACCTTTATCTTTACTTCAAGCATTATATTTTTTTTAAATACTGAGAGGTCTCTTGCAGAAAGTGAAATAAAACCAGAAGTACTAACTCAAGCAGAGAGCCTCTTCTATAATTTATCTTGAAAAATTCCTGAAATAATTTCTAATTCTGTGTTTCTTACTCTCTTCAGTTCCAGAGGAGAGGTCGATGTCTTTTACACCATTCCTGACACCATCACGGAATGGAAAGCCAGTGCTTTCTGTGTGCAGAATGATGTTGGGTTTGGTATCTCCTCACCTGTTTCACTGACAGCATTCCAACCATTCTTTGTGGATTTCACCTTTCCATACTCTGTCATTCGAGGGGAAAAATTTAATTTAATAGCCAATGTCTTCAACTACCTCAACGAGTGTGTCCAGGTATATCAAGTTCCTTTTTATTTCCTGTATAATTTGCCTGTTTCCCAAAGATCCCAGCATTCTCCTGCATAATGCACCATAAACGTAGACATAAGTGTTTAACTTCCACTGCTGTCTCTGCCCGGTCCATTCCCTGTGTGGCTGGTCCATGGATGATAAGAACTTGCTCTTTATTCCAACATAATTTAGTTCTTTTTGCTCTTGAAGGGGCAACCTGAGCAGCGGGGTACAGGTACTGTGCTGTGCAAAACACAGTAAATGCTGTGTTATGCAGCAGCCTCCCTTGCTCTGCAGCCTGACCTTAAGGGCAGTATATTTCATTTGCAATCTTGCTTCTTCTTTCTCCATCTCAGATCAGTGCTACACTGTCAAAGTCAAGTGATTACAAGGCAGAGATCCTTTCATCAGTGGGCAACACAGCCAGGGTGTGTGCCAATGAAAGAAAAACCTATATTTGGGCTGTCAGCCCCCATAAACTCGGTACGTTTTTCTTATTGCTACCTTGATATACCCTGCTTGATCTTTCTACTTCCACCCTTTAGTGCAGCATCAATAATCCATAAGCAGACATTTCTGGACAACTCCATTAATTGCTCCACAAATTTAGCATTGGACCTCTGCTAAAACTCCCTTAGATGCACTGAAAGAGCAGTGAATTTTTCTGGTGTTTTACCTCTTCAAGTTTTTGTTAATCCATTTCCTACCCATTTTAAGAAGAACTTTTCACCTCCCAGATGTATGAAATACAGACAGGATTTCATGTGCTTATGATCTTTCAGATGACAGGTTTTTATCTAACCAAAGGTATTTAGTAAGAATAAAATTTGCTAATAGTTTTGGACTGGATTCTCAATGGGCAATGAGGGACACTGCTTCTTCCCAATTTTATAGCTGTGTTAATCCACACTGCCTTTACGTCAATACTCCTCTTTTTAAAGCAGTTATAATTACTTGCCTGTGTAAGTGCTCCGAAAGTTGAAATACAAATAAAGGCAAAAGAGCTGTAATTAAACTATTGCAACAGTGTCCTAGGCCAGAAAAAACTCAGCACAAGGCTGGGAAGAGGTGGAAACTTGTAGTGAGTCCTGTTCATTTTTTGTCCAGGATCACCCCTCTTTCATTCCTCATGCTAGGGCCCCAGGCAAGCACTCCCTTCCATTAATGAATAGATGTGGAATCTTCATGAAATTTGGTTTTACTGAGCTGTCTTTAGAGAAAATACATTTCTCAGCAGTTCATCAGCCTAGAGAAGGCAGTGGAAACCAGGGGTAATTGTAGACATTGAAGATAACTTCCTTTTTTTGAAATGGTGGGTGTCTTTCCAGGTGAGGTGAAACTCATGATTACTGCTGAGGCCAGACTGAACACCAGAGGTACTGGAAACAGCACATCTCCAGAAGAGAAGACAATTTACAGGGACACCTTGTTTCAAACCCTACTTGTTGAGGTATGGTAGGAAATCTGCATGTGCTTTCTGCCTCATGGGAGCTGGAATTCCTGTATCTGTGGGTTAGAAGCAGTTAGCCAGAGTGAGGAGGGAAGGCAGCTGATGCATGTGGAGCTGTGTAGAGGAGGCTTCTCCATAACAAAATGAGAGTGAAACTCACAGTGATCACAGCACTCGCTGTCCTCCTCCTACTCTCTCCTTCTTGAGGCCATGAGCACACATGCCCTGACAGCCCATGTTGCCAGAAGGGAGGAGATTCCATACCTTACTTGTAAGTGCCTTTAGCCTGTGGCTCAAATACTAGAGAGGAGGGTGGAGGTAAGACATAAAAGGAAAAGGATTTATCTTGATCATCATAAAACAACAGCTACATAGGATTAATTGGATAGACTCCATCTCAGAGGATGGAAGTCTCAATCTTTTTAACTGCTTTTTAAGTAGGAGGATGGTCTGGTTAGATGTTGGGTGAGAGAGGGAGCCATGGACCAAGAGATACTCTAGTGGAGATAGGGTAGGACTAGTTACAAGGCGTGCATGGTCTGGATAGCCACATCCACATACTATTTTACACTGCTAAATTGTGATGTTTTCATGGTGATGTTCTACACTTTTCTTCTTCTTCCTGACCACTTCACTGCAAACAGCCTGAAGGTATTAAAAAGGAGTTGACTCAGAGCTTCCTCGTCTGTGCAAAAGGTAAGGCAAGTTAATGAATTAATTAATTAATCAATTCATTCATTCATTCTTCATTCATTCCAGGGAGTCAGTGGAACTGCTCCACTCTCTTGCAGATCTTGCCCTACAAAACCAGACACCCTTCCAGAGGAGGAAAGAGATTCTAAGGATCAGGGTGTTAGGCTAATATTCAGGATTTTCAGATACCTTTGACTCATTGGGCAAGTCTCTGTGATATTTTCTTTACCCAGACTGAAGACTGTAATAGTCACTGTAGTTATGCTTGCAAAGTGAAGATTTGTGTAAAAAACCCCATCCTTTTAACAATTTTATATATATATATATTTTTTTTTTTTTCTCATCAGGCAAAAAGATTTCTGAACAAGTGTCTCTCAACTTGCCAATAAACCTAGTGGAGGGATCAGCCAGAGCTTATTTCTCTGTCATTGGTAAGTTTAGTACTTAGACTAAATGAAAAACTAAATGGCATTTCTCTTGTGTTGCCAAGTGTCATCATGTATACACACACAAACCTCCTGTAAAGTTGAGGAAGTAACTAATCTTGATTTTAAAAGGTAAGTTTTCAACTTTCCAAAATGGCAGTGAAACACAAAAGTTTCTCAAAGTTCTCTTATATCAAGAGAGAATAAAATAATCCAATAATTTCAATTTATGTTGCATTTCAGATCATACTGCATTAGCATACCCAGCTCTGTATAGTAAAACAGCTAATTCAGCTGAAAAGTAAAATTAGGCAGACTTCTTTGAAAAAAAATCTTCACTTCTTGGAAAGAAGTCTTCAGAACTTTGCTGACTGCATAATTTCAAATTTCTTATTTTGCATAATGAAAAACATTTGTAAGTCAGTAAGTTCCCATAGAATAGAAGTTTCAGGTCCCAATCAACTCTACTAGTCTGAAAGTCATTATTAAGACTTGAGGGTTGTCTTCAGTGAACATTTTTTGAGGCTCTAAACTCAGATTGTTCTTTGAACACAGTTGATTTTCAGGCCTGCGTCTTGTGAGATGTGCTGATACTGTGCAATACAGCCTCTGTAGCCCATCAGCATTGTATCCCACACAACATTGTCACAGGTACATGCGAAAACAGGAAGCAGGTTGTAAAGGGCATGGAAATCTGGCCCTTCCAAGGATTCATAGTAGTTTATCAGAAGCCATACCTACCAGTATTGGTGCTCATTCTTTTCTCTCAAATTCTCAGTTTCTCCCAGGTGTCCAGCATCCAGATAAGAAATAAAAATGGGAGCATTTCAGTGCTTTTCTCCTATGCTGTGTCTTTGGCTACTATGATTACTCTATATTGGTCATTGCCCTTCGGTTCATAAGATAATGCAGAGCAATGTCATGTAATAAAAACATGTCTGAAATGAGCTGACTTATATGTTTCACTCTTCAGGAGACATTTTGGGTACAGCCCTGAGGAACTTAGATAACCTCCTCCATATGCCTTATGGCTGTGGAGAGCAGAACATGGCCTTGTTCACACCCAACATCTATGCCCTGGATTATCTGAATAAGACTGGGCAGCTGACTGAAGAAATTAGAGTCAGGGGCACTGGATATTTATCCACAGGTGAGAGGTTTTCAGATTCTTCCATCTTTTTCCCCAGGGAAGTGGTCCAGGACCTAACCTGAAAGTGTTAGAAGAGTTTGAACAATGCTGTCCAGCACATGGTGATTTTTGGGGTTGTCCTGTGTATGGCTAAGCAGTGGACTCAATGACCCTTGTGTGTCCCTTCCAACTCAGAATATGCTGTGGTTCTGTGATCTAATATTGTGATTGTGTGCACTGATGCTCTACATGGTGAGCACTGAGTTCCAGCACCACGTTTATTGCATGGGAGCAGGCAATGAGACCACCCCAAAGCAGCATGTCATTCTTCAGAAGTAAAAGCAGCAAGAATTCATGGTCATTGGCATTATTTGCCAGACACACATTACTTGATACTGAATCCAAAATACTGATTGCTTCAGTTGAACAAACAGCAGGACTATTCCTTTTCTGTAATTAGAAAATGTGTCTTCTTTATTATGATTTCAGGCTACCAGAAACAGCTGTCATACAAACACCAGGATGGATCCTACAGCTCCTTTGGGATACGAGATAGGGAAGGGAGTGTATGGTAAGTGATGACACTTTCTATTTCCCTAGCACAGGATCTTCAGGCTTTGAAAAATTATCAATGTGTTCAGTTCACTATTTTTAATAGTTCAAATAGATATAGTTCAATCAATTTGAATCGACAAGTAAAGAGAGATTAAAAGGAAAGAGATTAAAAGGAAAGAGGACAACAGAAGGATAGTATGATGGTTGGGAGCTGGAGTGCATAATGTTCACGGGGAAACTGAAGGATCTGGGTTTGTTTAGCCTGTAGAAAAGGAACGTAAGGGGAAAGCTAGGTAAACCTTTCTGCTACCTAGATGGGGACTGTGGAAATACAGAGTCAGACCCTTGTCAAGGGTGCACAGAATAAGGACAAGAGTTTGTCTTTACTCAAGTTGCTACAGAGACAACTCCAGGTGGGCAGAAGGAAAAAATCTTCCCCAGGAGAAGGCTGTAGCACTTAAACAAATACCCAGAGTGGATGTGGATATCTCAATCCCTAGCCACTTTCAAAGAATTGGACAAAAGACTGAGCAGACTGACAGAGCCTGAAGCTGGCCCTAGTTTAAGCAGGTGATGGAACTGGAAACTTCCAAAGGTCCCTTCTGACCTAGTTTGTTTTGTAATTTGATTAAATAAGGTTAGAAATTGCTAACATCAGTCATCAAGCTGAGTCTATACTTTATCCCTACTCCAAAAGAATGGTTTCAACACAGTAATGGAGAAATATTGGGTCAAATTTTAGTATCAGGATTTTATGTATGTTATTTATTTAAAACTTAGAAAATGCTTCTTTTACCTGAAATGTTATTAATTTCATTTTATGTCATTTTCTATGCACATCCTATGCACTGATAAATCTCCTTGGCCTTGTTCACAACACACCCGCTTTCTGTTTCTGGATGACCTGCAGGCTCACTGCCTTTGTGTACAAGTCACTTGAGCAAGCCAAACAGTACATCTACATTGATGACAATGTCCAGTCTCAGACTTTGATCTGGCTGGCAAGCAAGCAGAAGTCAGATGGCTGCTTTGAAAATACTGGGTCACATTTCAACAATGCTTTGAAGGTAACTGAGACAAGTATAGCCTCAAACTTCCAGTCCTGCCATCAGGATTGATTTGAGTAATTTCTGCCAGACACAAGCTTATCACCACATCCTTACTCTTCCCAGTACTGTTATCTTGTGTCTCCCATATACAAGCAGGGCATGATTCTTATGTGTGCTCTTGATGATGAGGTAAAAACAAGTAGAACTTTCTGACTTATAAGTCCCAGGTTTTATTTTCCACCACTGCATTATGTTCTCAGCCACAGGCTATTGTATGCTTTATTACATTTGTACAAAAGTCAAGAAGATGTATTCAATTATTTTGGCTTTATCCTGAATGAACTTGATCTTTCTTGTTCCTGTGCACACAGGGAGACAGAAATTACTGCTGATCTCAAATCTAATTGATATATGAGCTATAAATTAATTCATGTGTTGTTTCTTTCTAGGACATTTGTCCTAAACAGTTCTTTGCTTGTTTTTCAGGGTGGAGAAGAAGCTGAATACTCACTTACAGCCTATGTTGTGGCATCATTGCTGGAGGCTGGACATACTGCTGCTGTAGGTATTTGGTGCTCTGTTAGCCCAGTCAGCCATTTGTCAAACTTCACAAGTCACAGTCCTCACATCTGTGTTCTAGGACAATATGGAACTCAAATATTGACTGTAGGACAGTAGCTGATGGTAGACAGTAGTTTTCAGAACCCTGCAGTCCCCTGCAAGTATTTAATGAGTGTTACAGATCAGTTACACATCCAGTGCCTATTTATTCATTTGAAAATCACATGAGGAATCCAGGTATTTTAAACAATGGCAGTCTGAGTAGGTGCATAATCCAGACTGAATTTGCCTGCTCCATCCAGAGTCCACTTTGGAATGTTCTCTGAATTTCCCCAGTCCAAAGTTCGAATCTTCCAAACCTTCAGTCTACAAACTCACTTTGTATTTGGTTCTACATTGTGTTTCCATTTCCCTATGGAATTCTTAATAATGGAAGAAAACTATGAGCTACTGGTTGTAGTACTACGCATGGGGGAATGAGAGCCAAGTTCTCTCTAATGTATTTTCTTCATATCCTTGTGACCCTGTTTCTATGCTGACTTTGTTCTTTGTATAATGGGGAGGAGGACAATTGTTCCAAATCTGAGAAATATGTTCTAGATGTGCTGAATTTTTGAACAAACCTCAGACTTGGGGGTATGGGCCATCATTTAACATGAGACCAACAGGATGAAAACATTGTGCAGAATCAAATAGTTCTTCAGAAACATGCATTTAGTTTCCAATATCTTCATAAGAAGATCCAAAATCTGGTGCCACAGGTTTAAAGTGAAGTTGAAGAGATAAGACATGGTTAGTAGTGTTCTGGTGGTGTCTAAGATGGAGTGGAACTCCCAGAGATTATCTGTAAGTCTAAAAAGTCTGAAGAGTTACCTAGATAGCTACAGCTAGCCAATGAGTAATATCTATTTGAGAGAGCCTGCTTAATCATGAGGTCTCAATGCACTTTACATAGCTCTGTAAAAATGGTCCACATTTTATTGCTAAAGCAACCAAGGGACAAAGGATTCATTTGCATGAGGTCATCTCGTGAGTCAGGAGAAGAACCAGTGCTCCATTATTCTGGCCATGCTGCCTACAAAGAAATGCGGAAACAAGGCAGCACAACTGGAAGGACACTTTTTTACAGGATACACACCATAGGCCCTTAAACATGCCATGGATCATGTACATTTCTAGGATCAAGATTTAGAGATTGCAGCATAAGCAATGATGGAAGTAATTAAAGAGAAGTGGAGACACAAACCCAAGGACCTGACAACCCTACTGTGTTTTGCATTCCCAGCATCCTATCATTCGGAGTGGCATGAACTGTTTGGAGACTGCATTTAACCATGGGGTCCACAACCTATATAATCAGGCCCTCTTTGCTTATGTTTACGGCCTGGCTGGCAAAGAGGAAAGACGCCAGTTCTTCCTTGAGAAGCTGGACAGGGCAGCTGTCAGGGATGGTGAGTGCGGTGTGGCCATGGTACAGGCAGTAGAGCTGATGGAGTGGCCTGTTGTATGACTTAAGATATTCTGATGTACAGTTTTGGCTTGCATGCTCTCCCTTCCCATTTCATGGCTGCTATGCTACTGAATTTATCTCTAGGAGTTTTTCTCCCTGTCTCTTTTGGCTTCACAAAATTTTGAGCTGTGGCCTGATCTTCTTAGAATTATGAAATAATTTAGGTGAAGAGAGTCCCCTTCGTATCTCAGTCCAAGATTCTGGAAGATTGTACCTAATTTTCCCATTATCTTCCCCTTCTACACGCTGAACAAACCCAGTTCCCTTGACTATGTCATGTGCTCCTGTCTGTGACTGCTTTAGCATCCTTCTGCTGCACTGCCTTCACTTCAATCCCTCTTTGACTTATACAGCTTGCTTTTATTAATTCCCTTTCCACCCCTTTTTGTTTTCTTTTCCATCTTTTAAGTAAAACTTAGCCAGTTCAGGACACCAGTAGCTGAAAAATGTGTTTTTTCCATGCTTTTTACACTCTACTTTGCTGTTTTCAGGTAGCTCTCTTCATTGGCAGAGAGAAAACAAGCCACCAGCAGAACGTTTCTCTGACTTCTATTCCCGTGCCCCTTCTGCTGAGATTGAAATGACCAGCTATGTGCTCCTGGCTTTGCTCAACAGAACCAAACTCACTCCAGAAGACTTATCTTATATTTCCCGCATTGTGTACTGGCTTATCAAACAACAGAACCCATATGGCGGCTTTTCCTCCAGCCAGGTAACATCTGGGTATGGTAAAAAGAAAGCTTCTGAGAGCAGTCCAGTCTCAAGCTGAATCTTAAAAGTATGACAAATCTTCCTGACTGCATATTGATTTGGATAATACTTGGTAATTGTTGCTTGCAATTGCCATGTCAAGGCACATTATGCTCTTCATAGTCAGCTTCACACATAATTCGGTTTTAGGCAATGAAAATTTACCTGACTACCAAGATAGCAATAGACACAGTCACTGATGACACAGCATTATCCCAGGTTTTCTAGGATAGTTAAAACCCATTGCTCCAGAATTACAGAACGGGTCATGTTGGAAGGGACACACTGGGTCAACTGGTCCAAACCCCTGCTCAAGGAGGGTCATCCCAGAGCACATTGCACAGGATTTCGTCCAGATGGTTCTGGAATATCTCCAGTGAGGCAGACACCACACACCCTCTCTGGGCAATCTGTTCCAGTATTCAGTCACCCAAACAGTACAGAAGTTCTCCATATTCAGGTGGAACTTCCTGTGCGTCAGTTTCTGCCTAGTGCCTCATTTTCTGGTGCTTGAGAAGTTGCCTGGCTCCATCCTCTTCACACCCTCCCTTCAGATACTTGTACACATTGATAAGGTCCCCTTTCAGTTGCCTCTTCTCAAGGCTGAACTGTTCCAGTTCCATCAGCCTTTCCTTGTAAGAGATACTTCAGTCCCTGAATCTTCTTGATCACCCTTCACTGGACCTGCTTCAGGAGTTCCATGTCTTTACTGTACTGAGGAGCCCAGAACTGCACACAGTGCTCCAGATGTGCCTCACCAGGGCTGAGTAGAGGGGCAGGATCACCTCCCACAACCTGCTGTCATAGCTCTTCCTAATGCACCCCAGGTGGCCTGCTTGTTCACCAGGGCACACTGGTGGCTCAGCGACAGCTTTTTGTCCACCAGGACAAATTGTACAAGAACTTGTATGTTGTCTCCTTGGCTCTTTGCAAAGGACCTCTCCACTTATGAGTACTGACAAAGTGTCAGGGAAATAGGAACTGTGCTAATTTCATGCTCCTGGGTATCTAACATGGATCATGTTGTTCTTTTCAGGACACTGTTGTTGCTCTCCAAGCTTTAGCCCAGTATGGATATCTCACCTTCTCCAAAAACGGTTTTAACACAGTCAAAGTCCACTCCATGAATTCCCCCCATAAGATTTTCCAGGTGAATGACAAGAACCGCTTCTTACTACAGCAGGCTTCCTTACCCACTATTCCAGGGGATTACAGTGTGGAAGTGAATGGCACTGGATGTGTCTATCTGCAGGTAAGCAAGATGGAAACTCAGCACCACCCCTCTGAGAATTGAGAAGGGGGTTCTCCATGCTTTATTCCTCTCCATATGTCATGCCAAATGCATGCACCCCTTTAAGTCTGTGACCATCGCGTACTTTTCCATCTCTTTTAGACTACCCTGAGATACAATGTCCATTTGCCAAAAGAAGTTGCAGGGTTTTCTCTCTCCATTAGGACAGCAAATGTGTCTTGCACAAGCAACTATCCACCAAAGTTTGACCTTGTCCTCTCCGCCAGGTAAGTTCCTTTCTCTGACCTACTCCCTTGCATACACACCTTGGTAAAGCATCCAAGAACAGATTTAAGTACAGGCAGTTAACTGCTGCTCTGCAGCTGTAGGAAGAAAAACAAGATTATTGGGAGCTAAAAATGTTATTCACTGGTCTCTTTTCCATTTGCAGACCAGACTAATAGAACTTTTTCATTTTAGCTACACAGGAAACCGCAAAGTCTCCAACATGGCTATTATTGACGTGAAAATGCTCTCAGGTTTTGGTCCTGTAGAATCTTCCCTGAAAGAGGTAAAAAGTGGGGCCAGTGTGAATGATAAACCCGGAAAAAGGGGGAAGTTGATAAAAATAGTCTCTGATTAGCAAATTTAAGCCCCATGGGAATACTTTAAAGTCCCTGGGCATAGCCTTCTCTCACATTCTCTCACATTCTATGTCCCTGGGCATAGCCTTCTCTCTGTGTTTCAGACTTGTAGCTGTTTATCTGTTTATCTGAAAATAAATCTATTAAGAGTTGCCAAATTCAGCAGCCCAGGAAAGCTGAGACTGCTGCAGCTTCATATCCCTAGGTCTAACCAACAGCAAGGTTCAGAGTGTATTCCCAATATGCAGATGTGGACACTATACATGTATATCCATATATCCATGTATATATATACATGCTGGCCACACAGATCGGTAGACAGGAAGGACAGCACTTCCCCAAACACAGATAGCACAAATGGTGGTATCCTGTACCCTCTTCTGTCTGATCAGACTAAAATCTCATTTGTGGAAAATATAAATACATAAATACGTAAATATACACATGCACATATATACACAATGTGACTCCTTCTGGTAGCTGACCTCAGGCACGCAGTCTGCTCAGTAGCTGCCCCTGAATCCTTGTTCTATGCACTTGCTGGCAACTGAACAGGCTCCTCAAGGCCTGAGCCCCACTTCAGTGCCTGGAACTGAGGTCCCCATCACCCACATGTATGCACGGTGGGTACCTCCATAAGCAGTCTAAGACATGCAACAAACAGGCTGAGGTCCTCTGGTCTCGCAGTGATGTCACACAGACACATGCACACATGCAAATGAACCTGCACTAACTGGTCCAAACTGATACCTTAACCTGTGTTCACCTTCAGGACTGTGTAGTCTTTCCAGAAACACACTTGCACATCCTGGTCCCTCTGATAGCTGACGTGGATCCTCTTGTGTCTTCAATGTTTGGGTCAGATTCATGCCTGATTCAGTAGCTGGCTGTCAATTAAGTAATTCTCCAGCTAGTCCATTTTGGTATTCCCTAGTGACCACACACTGACATACACACCCCCACAGAAGAAGCCTGAAGTCTGGTGTCTCAGGATGCTGGCATTCCAGGCACATGGTTTCTGTGGTCTGTGGTCCCCTCTTCAGGGATGGGTGCTCCCTATACACACGGCCACACAGAACAGAGATCCTTTCACTCAGGATAATAGTCAGGATCAGAGATTATCAAGAAGGCGGGAGAGAGTGTGGTGACCAGGTGCAGGGCAAACAAGTGTGTTGACCACCAACCTGTTAATGTGCAACTGGACTTTTTAATCTCATTTTCCACCCTCTTTCCTTCCTATTGGACTTTATCCCTCTCTTTGTTGCTTCTGGTTCTTCCCCTAAACATCCTGTAATAACTCTTTCTTGAGCCCCAGCACCCCATACTCAGCCCTGTGGCTGGTAGGCAGCATTCCCCTTAAGTCTGCAAGGTGATCCAGGGATATTCTGCTGTTGACTCACCTGGTGGGTCTCACTCCCTGACAATGGGCTGGTCACTGCCCTGTGGCAGCCTTGAGGGGAACCAGGTCAGAGTGCTCCAGTGGCTCTGCCCAGGTTACTGGGGTT
The DNA here is from genome assembly GCA_013398175.1 of Climacteris rufus. Taxonomy (NCBI): domain Eukaryota; kingdom Metazoa; phylum Chordata; class Aves; order Passeriformes; family Climacteridae; genus Climacteris; species Climacteris rufus. The sequence goes on along the minus strand of VZRZ01002044.1, from coordinate 76,048 downwards.
TCTCTGTGCTCCTAGGTGTTTGTGTGTATGAGTCTGTAACCACACAACTTAACAAAATCTATGTAAGAAATACTTCTGTCATAGTTAAATTCTTTAAATGGGAATTTGTCATTATTATCCCTTTGACATGGGTTGTTTCTTCCTCTACAGTACAGCAAGCAAAAAGGGTGGGTATTGATCCTCCTTCTTTACTATACAGAAATGTGGTTATGATTATGACAATGCTGGGGACAGCATTGATAAGCTGTTTCAGTTCCTAATGCAATTTAGATTCACAATAGATGCCTTAGCTTCAAGCCATGAGCTGTAATTTTCCAGCAACTAAAAAGAAGAATGAAATTTTTTGTATAGTGTGCTCATGGCTTTATGCATTTATAATCATTCAGCATTCAGGCCTGAGTTTCATTTTTTGCTAGAACTGTATAAAATTAATAAATTTTCTTTGGAAGATTTTTCCATTGAGACCTATTCTGTTTGGCATCCTATTTCTCTTCATATGTACTTGGGGAAAAACTGTTTTTTGAAGTCTGGAATATTTTAAATTTGTATGTTTTGATAGTAAAATAATTTTGTTCATAGTCTTTTCTGAAGTGTTTTAAAATTTTGTTATTTAAAACATACAGTGGATTAAGAAGTAAATCAGCTTGAGCTGTGGAAATTAATTGTAAATTCTCATTGAAATGAGAACATTGTTAAGTTAATGATGAAAGTCACAAGCACGAAAAGCACTGACTAGTAAAACTGTTTACTGAGACTGGTCTGCACACATTGGGTTATAAAAACTTGCATTTGCCATTTTTGGCGACTAGATGGCAGGGTGGCATAAAAGGACCGTGGCAGCCACTTTACATGCATTTTGCTTTGGAATCAGTAAGTCTCCTTGGCAAGTCTCCTGTGTTAACGTTGCTATCTTTTGCCTTATTTAAAGTTTCAGCACCAGAATTCTGTGGTGGATCGTGTAGACATCAAGAACAACCACATACTCTTCTATCTTCAGAAGGTAAGTTTGGAGGTTTCCTTTTGGGTTTATTAAATTGGAAGTTTAAAACAGGCTCCCAGATTTTAAAAAAGTCTCATTAATAGCAGATTAAAAATAAACGTCTGAAAGATGTAAGTGTACTTCACTCAATCCAGCACCAAATACACATATACATGTACATAGCTGTAGTCTTCTCACCCCAGAGAACGCTTGAAAAGCAGATACAGATGAGCAAGGAGGAACATTTGGAACATTTGGCTGCAAGAGTGTGAATGAAGAACAGAACCACAGGGGAGAAAGGGGATATTGAGATCAAAGTAATTAAAGAGAGAAAAGTATGGAGAAGATTCTTAGGGGTACTGAAGGTGACTTTAGCTGGGAAAAGGCAAGGAAAGAAACTAACTACTTGCAATTACAGGATGAATGCTGACATGCTGAAAACCACAGTAACAAGAAAAGGCTGGAGTAATTGACAATGGAAATATAATGAGGAAGAAAGAGCATCCAATTTCAGCATCAAAACATATTTAGCTACAGCTTTTAAACAATTACCTGATTTGACATCAAGTTTACAAACTGGAGAGAACTGTAGAATGGCACACTGTCACACAGCCTGATCCAGAAAGGCATCTTTTCAACCTTAGCATCGGGGGTAGTTATGAAAAATTCTGATAAATTTTCTTCTCTTGCTATTTCCAGGTATCCCGGGAGGAAATCAGCTTCTCCTTCAGTGTGGAGCAAAGGCTGCCTGTCTCAGACATCAAACCAGTGCCTGTACATATATATGATTACTATGAAACAGGTGGGTGACCCGAGTAGGCCTCAGTAAAACCTGTGAAATCAAAGAAGAGACAAGTGGAGACAAACTTAACAATTGTGCAGCTTCTGATTACTAGACTGCAAAGAGATTGCAGAGGATAGGCAGTTCCTCCCCTCCTGTGTTTACATTTCTTGCTTCATTTCAACATAAAGCAGATAAGAAAGTGTTACATGAGGAGTTGCTGTCTTACAAACCACATACTAAAAGAAGTGTGGTTCCACTTTCTTCCACAGTTTGAATATAATGGTTAAATCAATAACTCAAAGGCAGCAGTGTTCCTGACTTCCCTGAACTGCATTATCTATTTTTTTAACTTAATATTGCCATAGTAGGCTGCAGTCAAAAAGATCTTCCTTAGTGAAATTTAAATACTTAAGTAGGAATGACAGTCTCACTTAACTAAAGAGGAGTTTAAGTGACTGAACCCAGAGAATTAAGTGCCTGACCACCTTTCTTAAACTGCTCTCAAGGAAGTACAGTTGCAATAGACATTACCCAGTTGTGGAACTTACATTAACAAAGCTGTGGCTCGCGTTCTCCCATGCTCTTCTCAAGCTTGGCTCAGTCTTTGGGAACTCCATCCAAGCAGATTAGCAACAGCAACAGTCAGAGCTGACCCTGGAGGGCTTTTTCTGCCACCTAATTCACATCTTACCTGGTCACAGCAATGATGTGTCCTGACAAACATGGTCAGAGGAGTGCATTGGTCTCTAACTATGCATCCCTGCAACTGGGTGTCCTGACGACTGGAAGTCTACCACAAAATTAAACAAATGTTTTCTGGTTCATAGGGTGTTCATCACAGGTGCACATCAACTGGGGCCAAAATGATTTCTCACTCTCATGCAAATATCTTTTCTTCTTCCCAGATGAATACGCCCTTTCAGAATACAACACACCCTGCTCCCCACCTTCCAACTGAAATCGGACTTGTGCCAGAAGAGGTAATGATTCAGAAAGTACCAGGCAAGCACTTGTAGAGGAAGAAGAGGATAAGAGATTCGGTTGTTTCTGGGAGCACAATGAAAATCATGTAGAATAATGAGGAGTAAGCAAATCCCATATTGCTGTATATCAAAATGACCCATTCTGTCCAACCCATCAAAAAGAACTTGGGATCAATGTGAAGTAGAAACTGCAGATAAAGTGCTTTTCCTGACAAGGGAGATACTGTCCAGTTTTAACCCTGCCCATCCATCTCTTTTGAAACTTATAGCATATTCTATTGGGAGAATTGTGTACAGGTAAGCACTTGAAATGTGTGTTCTTGGCCACAGATTCCTCTTAAGAAATCCAAATCTTGGAGAATAATGTATTGCTGCTGCTTCTGTAGATTTTGTTTATTTTTGTCTTTGCATTATCCAGAAGGAAAATCCTAAATAAATTTCTTTGATCCTCACCTTTTTCAGCAATTGAACTAAATAATTTACAGATGTCAGAATTGTAGTCACAAGAAGACAGCTTTTATGTAGGTTTTGCCTCTATTTAGAAAGAACTGTTTTCTACAGATTAACATCCATATTTTACTGCTCTTTGTAATAAAACATTCTCATTGGCAATGGTCTTTGTCCCAGTCTCCACTCCTTGGTCTGTCTAGAACTGGATGAGGTAAGGTATTTCATAAGCTCAAACATTCATACCTTGGGCAGGTCAGTCAATGACACCGTGACATCAGTGACATCCTGTGACACAGCTGTGAGAGAGACCCTGGCATAGGTGATGGTAGCTTCAGCCCAAAGCCTAGTGGTGGGAAAAATTAGAGAGCTGCAAAACAGAAACTTTAAGAGGGGGTTAGGGAGGAATGGTGAATCCAATTGAGCCCTTGGAAGGAGAAAAATGAAATTGTTTGGAGGGAGTGAAAAATAAAGAGAGCCACAAGGATCTTATGATGGAGTGGCAAAGGAATTTCCTTTCATGCTTTCTCCACTTAATGAACAGGTACAGCAGACAGACACACACTGTGGCTCCGGTCCCTCACAGCCTGCAGTGACCTTCATCCTGACCGGGTCCCACGGGTGGAAGAAGACAGAAACCAACTACATATCCATAACAACCTGAGCAGACTGTCCAAGAGAATCTTGTCACTGAACTGTTGTTTTTTCACTGAGGTGTCAGACAGAGTCAGAAGAGACTAGCTTATTTAACAAGAACCTGGGCTTCTCAAAGCAGATTTTGTTTCCTACAAACACCTTCCTCAGCAACAATGTGCCTGATATAGGGCAGATCATACAACAGCACAGGACAGGGTAGGAGAAGAGCATTCCATTGCACACCCTGAGAGCACTGTTCAGTAGGGTGTCAGGCTTGCCCAGAGATAGATCAAATGAAACTAATCCAACCTTTATGCAGGAACCTTTATGGTAGGGGGCAGTTATGATAGATATCCACAGACTCAATCCCAGAAAGATGCAAAAGAAATTTAGAAGCTGTAGAAGAACATCAATGTAGGTTTGGTAGGGACCTGAGGAGGACATCAACTGCAGCTTCCTTTTCTGGGAACCACCCAGTAGAAACCAACCAGCAGAAGGGTGTTCAGCTTGAGAGTAGCACTGGGGTCCAGGCAAAAAAAAAAGCAGACTTCAGCAATTCAGCAACAACAAGACCTAGGAAAACTTGGGAAGCAGCTAGACAGTTGGTCTAAACAGATGAGGAATTAGACATAGGACACTGAGGCTCCTTGTAAACTTAGATTCTGGCTCATGTGCCTTAACACCCTTGAGAACCTGGTCCCATGCACTTATTCTCTCAGCTTTCTACACACACCACCTCGCATTTGAAAGCATCAGGCACATAGCAGCTTTCCATGTGTTAGCACTGTGCATGCAGGTGAGCCTGAAGGGACACTTTGATGCATAAAACAACATTTATGAGCACATATGCCACCTATATTTTTGGGTACTCTCCTTAGGATGCACAGGAATACAGGAATGGAGTTCTCTGCTTGCCTTTTTTTTTTTTTTTTTTTTTTTTTAATACTGAGTTGAATTGAAGCTTGGTTTACTGAAGAACAGGAGTATTCTGGTGGAATTTCTACCATGTGAAGAAAATAATGACATTTTGAGAAAAGGATATTGCGAGGTGAGTGGATTTCAACTCTTCTAATTCTGCTCAAAACCTAGAGTTCCTATCCCCAGCCTTTCTCTTCCCATCGGAAGCAGGCCCTGAACACAACCCTTGACCCAAAAAGTCACACTGAAAGTAATGTTTTCATGTTTGCATGAGACCTGTGGTGACTTTTGCTACAGACAGACACATGCTGAGAAATAAGTTATGACTCTGAAGATGTTAAGGGGCCAAGTTGCTTTTCACTGACCCCAAACTCCCCCTTGCTCTCCCATCCCTGTCAGCAAAAAAGATTGTGTGAGCTTCAAGAGGGGTCAGTCAGGCTACTTCAATCCACCTTCCTCAGCTGTGTAAACTCAGCCTGCTGCTAAACAAAAGCCTTTGTTTAATGCCATTCCAGTGAATGGCCAACTGCAAGCCTGGTCAGATGGAAACTGATATGAAATGCAGATTCTTTCAGAAGCACAGCATTTAAATTTTACTACAAATTTCCAAAACACTAGGCTGAGAGGGAGTGGATGGAACAATGCCAGCAGTACCTAGCAAAAACTGCATTTTATAGCCTTCTTTTACCTCTTTAATTCTTTTAACTGCAGTGCCACTAGTTTTTTAAACAAGTTTTACACAAGTTTTTTACTCATGGAGCTTGCATCATGTGAAGCTGCTGATGCACAAACTCAGTTTGCTTAACCTCAATGCAAGTCAGATGAAAACATGTAACAATTGACAGAAACTTCAGATACTGAGATTAGGATCATGTGAATCAATCAGAAAATGGTAAGGGCTAGATCCCATCTCCAAAAATGCCAAATACAATACATTTACACTCAGTTTTCTTACTGTGATTGCTATAGTTATAAAGATGCTCTTGAACCCTAAAATTTCCATTAATCAATCTTCCCTTTCAGTGTGCAAAAAGGTCATCCACTTTACACTTCTTCCATCAGTTTCTAGGACATCCATCTGCTGTAATCCATGGGAATGTGCCACTACAGGGTCTGGAGGCTTTTCCCAGAGGTATAAACAGCCAGGACTCTGCCACTGTTTCACATAATGGCAAAGCACTTATGCTACAAGCAACTATGAGTGGCATTAGACATGGATGTGATGGTCCAGGCACTCCCTCATTTCCATGCAGTGCTCTCCAGTTTTGCCTTGTACTGGTTGTTTATGAGTCAATAGCATTAAAAAAACCCCTAGTTCTTCAAAACAGGACAACAAGAACTTTCTCTGGCTCCCTGTTTGCCAGAGGCCAGCTTGTTTGTCCTGAGACAACTTGGAAACTTCAACTGTTTAGGAAGATAATAAAAGATAATAAAAAATGACAAGACTTCATCAAGGACACATCCTCCAGCTTGTTCTGTACAGTGGTCAGTAGTTCAATATAGAGCTGCAGAATACATTTCCACTGGAGACAAAGCAGAAATAGCCTTTATGTGAGGGGAATGAATCAAAAAAACTTCCCACGCATGAGGTCAGGGGTTGAAGGCACAAACAGACTCTCCCTGGGGGGCACCCTTAAAGTAGTGCAATTAATATATCGGGTAACACAAGAGTATTGTTTTGCTGCCAAGTAGATAATAATAACAGATAAAGGGAGAGAAAACTGCAGGCTCTGAATAACATTTGCATGCCTTCCATAATGTGTCTGGAACAAGCTCAATTTCTGGTATGTCATAGTGGAAAAAAGCCTTTGCAACAACAAAAAATGGATTTAGAAGCTAGATGTTGGTCAACGGCAAAAAGATCAAAGTACTCACAAAGACACTGAGCCTCCAACATTTAGTGTTATCAGCCAGTGGTGAGAGACTTCTAAATCCACACTCTTTTACACATCCTAGCAATATCATGCCTACACTGAATTCAGACTTCAAAGAAATGAGAGGAGGTAGCCCCTGCTCTAAAAGATGTAAGTCTGTAAGTCTCATTTCTTGCATTCATCTCCTATGAACTCTTGGTTCTGATAACATCATTTTCAGCCTTGAAGTGAGATCTACACTTCCTGTCTCAGAGCAGTTAGATTAGACATACATGATTTCCCAAAAAACTATGCCCAAGAAATTTCATTTGGCCCACAGAGCTGCATCCAAAGACACATGTACAAACATTACTCCTCCATAGTTCTCTTCTCACAGACCAACCTGCAGCTCAGACAGATGATTCAGATTTCTTATGTCAACAATGGCTGCAACTCCAGGAAAGGACTTTAGGGCTATGATTATATCAATAAAGCCCTTGTAGAATCTGTAGTCTGATGGCTGAAATCCCAAGGGAAAGTAGAACTGTATGATCCTTCTCAAGAGAAGGGCAACCAGCCAGGGAACGCTGTTCTGCTCAAAACTAGTGGAGGGAAGGAAAGGAAAATAAGAGGGACTAACAAAACCTTAAACAATTAAAAATCTGTTATTACAATGCATTTATGAGTCATTTCTGCAGAATGAAATTTAAAAACAGCCTTTCTATAAAGCAGAGAAAAGCCATTGCAATATGAAAGCCTCAGAGAGCTGCCTATTTCTACATGTATCTGCCATGCGTTTTTACCTGAAATTAAAGCAAATGCTTCTACCTGCTGAGTACAGAAGTTACAGCTCTGAAGAGAGGGTAGTTGTGCACCGCTATGAGTTAGAAACAAAGGGTTAGGGGTTTGCTCAGAGGTTAAAAGGTCAGAGAATGAGCTGGGCATCCTGCAGCATGCCAGAGATGGCTGGTCTCAAGTATCTTGCTGTTGCAGTATCTTGCTGCTGCAGTATCTTGCTGCTGCATATCAAGACTACAAAGAAAGGAGGGCTGAATAATTTTTGTTCCTGTCCATGCAAGGACGGTAAAACTGCAAAGCACTCCCAAAATAAATGCAGACTCTCTTACTAGCCTAACTACAGTACTGCATTTGTACTGCATTATCTTGGAAACTCCCAGGTAATCTGTGTATAACTAGGAAAGATAATTTCATTAGTATAACAGTATCCACGCTGAGGCTTGTGCAGCTGCAGTGACAGCAGTCAGATCCCAGCTTCACTCACCTTTGACTGGCTTTTGCCACCAAAACTGCAAAGCAAAGACAGTCTTAATACTTCATCTCACACAGTTATTCCTGCTCAGACCTCAGCCTGTACACATATGTGGATCAAGGTCTCAGCTTTGAAAACAGGTTATGGATGACCCATCCATCCAAACTCAACAGAGTCACTGGCATAACAGAATCCTTGCAACTGGCTGACCTTCAGCTACCTTCATCTTTTATAGGACTGCCTTCTCCAGAGCTGAAAACCTCATAGACCACTGAAATAAACTGCAGTCCTCCCCACTACCACATCTTGTTGAAAAAATTCCATCACTCATCAAAATCACTGCAAACTGTGACTATTCCACTAGGGATATACTTATTTTCTTTTATGCCCTCACCAACCTTTTTGCTTGCAGAGCTAGAGGACTTTGCCAAGGCTCACATATCTTAGAACAATGAAAGAAATCTTGCATGCTTGACTGAAGACCCTATTGACCAAGCAGGACTTTATCTGTAGCTACCATGTTTCAGCATTGTTCCCCAACCACCTGGACCAAACCAAGCATTTCGACCTTTACTATGTCTAAACAAATCATTACAATCTAATCTTCTTAAAGAAGGTTTTATAGGAAGCAGTCATAGTCAAATTCACAGATTGATTCTGTGCTTTTCGAGTAATTTTTGTAGCTGTAATGACCAAGTTTTTTTGCGTTGATGGTTTTCTGAATGCAGCAATTAACCCTGTTCACAAGAAAGGTGACAGTGTCTACACAATAAATGTGGTTACAGGTCTTGCAGACACATCCAAGTTGGCTTTAGACTGCAAGAGTGCGAAGGAGTACCAGAATTAAATGAAACTTGAGCAGCCACAAACGCTTCAAAAGTAAGCAAAAAACATGGAGCTACAAAGACTATTGTAATTTTCCCAGAGCCGTTTGATGATTCCCATAGGAAAGAAATGGGGCTCTTTTCAATAACAGCGAGCAAAATTTGCAGCCAAGTGATTCCTTGACACAGCAATCACTGTGACTGACCAGGTCTATATGAAAAAAAATAAAAATGCTGTGGAGTGGTATTACTGTAGCTTTTCACAACAGGACAGATTTTATCTGTAATGATAATCTTTTATTGGTAGAACATAGCTAGTGCCTCAAATAAAGCAAACCAGAACTATAAAGGCACAGTTATGGCTTAGGTGACACTCAAAGTTAGACTGGCAAACAACTCATTTTGAGTCAAGAATGCAAGATAATCTATCTGTATACAGCTATTTCTCCAACATTACCTAAAAACAAGAACCTCTTCCAGTACCTGAAGGAAGACTACAAGAAGTACAGAGAGAGACTACTTACAAGCCCATGTAGCAACAGGACGAGGGGGAATGGCTTCAAACTGAGAGTAGGTTTAGATTAGATATAAGGAAGAAATTCTTTACTGTGAGGGTGTTGAGGGACTGGCACAGGTTGCCCAGAAAACTTGTGGATGCCCCATCCCTGGAAGTGTTCAAAGCCAGGTTGGACGGGACTCTGAGCAACCTGGTCTAGTGGAAGGTGTCCCTGCCCATGGCAGAGGGGTTGGAACGAGATGATCTTTAAGGTCCCTTCCAACCCCAACCATTCTATGTTTCTATGTTTCTGTAATTCCATGTTTCTGTGATTCTATGATTCTATGAAATACGGTCTTTTGACCTGATGATGAGGTAGCATCTCTCTAACTTCCCTACAGAGCAATCTTCACAAGCTTCTTGCACATATACAGTTGAGTTAAAGAGAATGAGTAGGGTTTGAAGAGGAAAAAGATGCAGTCAGTAAATAATAATGATTAAAAATAAAATAATAAAAAAAAGAATGTCAATAATTTTAGTAAATATTTGCCCTGAATAAAGTCTTTTAGTTGTATCAAGTGGAATATTGTTTTATTCTCCCATGAAAGACAAATTATTATATGTTACAACCAAAAAGATGGGATGACCCCTAGTTTCCTTTGTTGTGATAAGGTACAGTGGCTTTTTTTTCACCTAGGGGACTTGTTTGATTGTAAATGTATTAATGCAATCATTTCTCTATTAGAGATAATTGCATTTTTTGGTTTTTTTTATTTAATTACCAGATGTACTCTCTTCATTGTGGTTAGTGGAAGGCTTAAACCAGTGAAGTGAATTATCTGGATGTAGGATGCAGAGGTAATCTTTGTCCTTAATTTGATTACTGTTCAGAAGACCTATGTGCACAGCAGACATTGCGACTAGTGCCAGTTCTCGGGGACACAATAGTGGCCTTTCTGACCAAAGCCAAAATCCAGCTTTTTTGGGGGGCAGAACCCCTGCTCATTTTAACAGTAAGCTATACAAAACTACCCTCCTCTATAGCTTTGAGTATCACGTAACCTACCTGACCTTTTGATTAAACTTTCAAAAGTAGCCTCCGAAAGCTCCTTGTGGCATAAGGATATGAATTGTGATGATTATCAAATGGACTTTTTGGAATGAATACTTTATTATGTTGCAACAGGTTTGTGACTACTTGAGAAGGCCATGAAAATCAAAACATACAATATTGGTCATGTCCTTTTTCCACAATGTCAGCTCAAGTTCACGCCTTTGTCAGTGAAATTCTGTTCTTGACAGCTCCTGTTGTGGGTATCCCATTGCAGAGAAAATGAAGCTTGATCCTTAGTGAAGCTAAGAATCTGTAGAGATCCTCTTCAACAGAAATGACAGGGAGGTGGGCTTTCAGAACAAAATATCAGACTGTTGTCTGTGTTCTGAGTGCCTACAGCACAGCACAGAGAGACCTCTGGGGGAACACCTGCTGCTTCTGCCCTCTTCCAGTTCCATATGGTTTGATACTTCCGTGAAAAATTTGAAGGCATAAGTGAAAAACATTTCATAGCTGCTGTCTGTGTCCTATGTTTCTATTGTGGAAAGTTTCAATGCTGCCCCATTCTCTGTATCACACAGTAGCAAGAAACTAGAAGAGACAGACTCAAACCAAATCAGGATGTGAGAGAAAATCATGCTCCCATAGAAGTACTCTGCCTTTGAAACCACATCTCTCTGGCTCCATGTCTGCACTATTTAGCCATGTTGATAACCTATGGTGGTGTGTTGACCCCAGAGAGCAGGCAATCAGCCCCGCAATCACTCACTCACTCCCCTTTACCAGGAAGGAAGTCAGAGACTTGTGGGTTGAAATAACAACAGTTTAAAAAGGAAAGCAAAAGTTGCACATGAAAGAGAAGATAAAAGAGGGATTTATTCACTATTTCCCATTGGCAGGCAGCTGCCCAGCCACTCACTACAAAGCAAGGCCTCAGTACACGTAGTGGTTGCTTTGGAAGAAAAATGTTAGTACAAATGTTTTCTCTCCCCCACCTGTTATTGCTAAGCATGCTGTCATATAAGAGGTACAGGATATTCCTTTGGCCACTTTGGGTCATCTGTCTTGGCTATGGCCCCTCACAGTCCCTTGCTACTCCTGGCTTTTGGCTGGGAGGTGGGGGAGGTAGGAAGCCTTGACACTGTGCAAGCACTCTTTAGCAGTAGCCAAACCACTGGTGAGCTATGAACACCATTCTAGCCTCAAATGCAAAGCACAGCAGGCCATGATGGAGAAAGCTGACTTCATTACTTCATCCCAGACAGACCCAGTACCAATATTAAAGCAAAACAATTGTTTACAGTTATCAAGTAACTGCTTTCCAGCATTGTTTTTCCTGTGGGGAGCAGCCCACCTGAGCACTTTATTTTCTCTTTTGAGTACAAAAGAACAAAAGAACTTTTTTCTCCCTAATATAAAGTTCAATTAGCTTCCACACAGGTGTGAAAACTAGAAACCTGGGCAATTAACCAATTCACATAGACCCAGTGACTGGCTAATTTCAAGCTGAAATGAATCAAACTTCAACAACGCTATCAAGTTCTCAATGGCTAAGGTAGAAGCAATTAAGACTTTTTAGATCTCTTTCCATTTCTGGCTTCTCTATTTTTGCATTTCATCCGTTTTAAAAATACCCATGAAGAAAAAGAGAGGTCAATGTATTACTTTAGCCAGAATCTGGTGTCAAAGTATAGAAAGTTAGTCTACTTCACCCAGACTGTCAATCCAGATGGTGAATTCCAAGAACAATGGGGAAAACCCCTAAATATTATTCTGATTTGACAGACTTGCTTTGGTTTAGGTCACTTTGTGCTTTCCTGTGCTGTGACCAACCTCAGTGTAAAAACCAAAGCCCCTTCCCTTGAAAACATGACCACTAAAGACATGTTCCATTCAGAGAACTGCTGTGAAATGTTACAGTCTGGAGTCTGTGGGTTGATTTTGGTTGCAGTAGGGTTGGGGGAGGTTCTTGCAAGGAGTGGGATAGACTGGCATCTCCACCCCTTGCTGCAGTTATAAAGGCACTAACATCAAAGGAAGGAGGCAGGGAGGAGTTGAAAAGTGAACTCCTTTCCTCTGGAGCACTGGGTGAGGAATGGTGCAGAGCTGTTATATTAGTAGGCAAGGAATAGTTTCATGGGAAGAGAACTTCTCTCTTTCTTCTGTCTCACAGTGAGAAAAATGTGGCTGAAGTTTCTTTTGGCAATTCTTCTCCGGCATGTAACAGCTGCAAAGGAACCTGAGCCGTAAGAACTACTGTATTATTACTATTAGTATTTGTGAAAAGGCTTTAAAGACAGTGCTAATTAGTGCAGTTAATTTTGCTCTAAATATTAAATACTGCCACGCTCATCTTTTATAACTGGAGAGCTAAAGGGGAATGGGAATGGCAAGTGAGTCGCTCTCATTTAATATGATCAAACCTTCCACCTATTGCAGAACTTCCACAGAAGTGGATGTGTGTCCATAAAAGGCAATAGAAGTAGTGACAGCAGAGTGTTTCGCTAAAAGCAGGTGGGCCCAGGACTCAGATATAGGGGGAAAGGGCAAGAGTTGGGAACATTAGAAGAGCTGCAGGGGGGATCCAGGATGGGGCTAGTTTGGAGCTGCAGGGCAGGAGCAAGGAGGACTGGAAGTATGTCCCAAACTTAATCTAAACTAATTGCTGGTAATAATGATTTGTATTTGTTTTATGCTGTTGGGGCTGTTTCTCCTTTATCTATGAATGTGATCACTTTGATATTTGGATCTCACAGGCAGTATGTCCTGATGGTGCCTGCTGTCCTCCAAAATGACTCTCCAGGTCAGGTTTGCCTGCAGTTCCTTAACCTCAACGAGACAATATCCGTCAGAGTAATATTAGAATACAGCTCTGTTAATACCACTATTTTTAAGAAAACCGTGACAGCAAGCAGTGGTCTACAATGCTTCAATTTCAAGGTAAGTTAACTTTAATTTATGTGCCCATCAAAAAGAAATGTAAATAGGGACAAAAAAATTAGACAAGAGAGCACAGGAGAGGAACAAGCAAGGAAAGAAATTAGATTTGTTGAAGGAAACAGGAAGCATAAGAGAGTGACATAGTAAGAGACAAGGAGGCATTTTTATAGACCTAAGTAGTAAGAAAAGGCCCAAGAAAGGTGATGAAGGTGGTAGAAGTGAGGCTGTGTCTCTTTGTAGGACCCCAAGCCACAGATACTGATGTTCAACAGGTTCTGGAGCAAATTACTTGAAGACTAACAACCTCCCCATGTTTTTTGGTTTCCTCACAGATTCCTCCTGTTCATTCTACACCACTGGCTTTCATTTCCTTCTCTGGCAAGGGCACCACAGTCAGCCTGGAGGAGCGGAGGTCAGTGATGATCTGGAACACAGAGAGCATCGTCTTCGTGCAGACAGACAAACCCATCTACAAACCAGGACAGACCGGTGAATATCCACTTTGTCTATAATGTGTGCCTTGGGAGGTAATTTCTTCAGGCAGAATTTCTCTGCCTGGTGTTTTTCAGGCTGAGCTGTAGTCTAGGCAGTTTCTTCAGCTTTTCTGTTAAAACCATTACAATTATTTGCTGTGGAGCTCAGGAAGTCATTTTCAGGATGTCAGCAGACTGTCATCCCATGATCTCTATTATTTCCTTTGTCCCTTCCTCCCAGCTGACAGAAGCTTTCACTGCTGCTGTTTCATCACTGATGACAGGCCAGGATAGTGGGAAGAGGTGATTAGATCACTACCTGGCATAAAACAATGCTTCCACAGTCTTCTGTCTGTGGTGCTGGTCAGCATCGAAGCTAGTATAACACCAAGAGTAAAATCTGTAACTTCAAAATTTATTGTAAGTTGTTAAAGGTAAATTGTGCTGTTTACCTTCTGGGTTTCAGTGTGTTTGGACTTTAGATTTTCATGTTGTATTCCTGCACTTATGCTATTCTCCTATCCATGCTTCTCACCAAGCGGAACTGTACATAGGCAAAGAATCATTTATCTGGATCCATTCCTCAATTCACTTCCAGGCTTTAAGGCTTCTAGCATACAGCTAGAACACTGTAGGAAACACTGCAAGAAAACTTTTTTCCAGAGATTAGTCACATAATGCAGCCAATAAACTAGATTACCTTTGCTTTGATTAGGAGGAGTTCTGTCTACATAAATATATTGTATTTGGTGTGTCCAATGTGACTTGTTCATTTGTCAAATTGCTTGGTTTTGAGCTGGGGCAAGCAGCAGGCCAACTTAAATTATGAAAGGGTAATGCAGTTCTTACTTGTTCAGTCATCCCCTTTCTGTGAGGTTAAATTTCTATTAAAGTAAACTTGTCATTAATAACATTAAAGTCAAATTTTAAGACAGAGTGCAACAACTCAGTGCTGGGGAAAACTCCCTTCCCCAAAGTCTATGTAGAATTCTTCTGCCTTCAGATGCATTTGATTATATGCATCCTGTGCATATAAGTGGGGCTGTTAGAAGATCCTGTGAACCTGGGAGTATTAATTGATGCAATACATCATGCTTAGCATAACAAACTATGGTTAATGATAACGCCTTGTTCCTCGCCTTTACAGTGAGATTTCGTGTTGTTGCCCTGGATTTCAATTTTAAACCTGTTCAGGAGAAGGTGAGTGACCAGTAATATTCCTCTGTATTTTAAATTGCTGAGGGACAGCTTCTTCTCAAATTTTAAATAAAGGTTTGCTGTGGATAAAACAAGATATTGCAGAGACTAAATGCCAAAGAATTGACACTATTTCCTAAGCACATGCTGTAACCCACTCTTTCATTAGAGTCACAGGGAAGAAGGCAAGTGTGTAGCAGTTTGAATTCCTGACACACCACCTTCTGCTATCACTGGGAAAGGGGCTCAGAAAAACCCTTCACTTTTTTGTTGCAGACATTATCTTGGCTCTGACCAGAAAGCTCACAGTTCAGTCTCCTGCTGTTGCTGTTCAGCAATTGTTGCTTGCCAGCATTAGTAAACCATTCCCCTGGCACTTTGCCCATTTTAGAAATGGTGGAAATGAAAAACAAAGTTGTTGTCACGATTATTTACCACCTCAGAGGCATTCTTTCCACTGCCAGCAGTCTCTCTTCATGTTCATAGTACATAAGCCAGTTGATGGAAGGGTCTTCACTGGTCTCCCCTCCTGTGGTTGTAATGCAGGAGACAGCACTGAGTAAGCAAAAAAGCTGGTGCTAATAAGAAGCCCAAATCATGCTTTATGTGCACTTCTGTAACTCTACTCATTCTTATTCTCTGGGATTGCACTAAAACCAGTATGATCAGAAACTGTCCCACCACTCTCATTTCATCTTTTCTTTCTGTAAGCTTTTTATTGAAGTAAATTAGAATAAGACATGAGGACCTCTGATTAATGATATTATACTGAATATTTGTTATATGTTTCTCACAGTCCTGAGGAAAAGTAATTTGCTTTTGATCAGCCACCTAATCTCTTCTTCCACTTTGTTTTTCCCTCTTTCAGTACCCGTTGATTTCAATTCAGGTAAGAAATTCTTGTCTTTGTACTGCATTACTCAGGGCACATGTGCTTACATCGGTTTGTATGTCTCCATACACAGACAAGTCCTGCTGCTGAGTACGCTGGCAGAAATTAACAGAAACTTCACAAAAAACAAGGATACTGTTTGAGTCTGACTAACATGGAAAGCACATCTATAATCAATTCAGCAGTCAAAAGCTGTAGTGTTCCTGTATCTGCCTTTGACTGCCCTCCCTTCAGTTTGCTCAGCTTATTTTGGGGTATATCTTTTTTGCAACTCAAGTCCTGCTAAAAACTATAAACAAATACAGGTTGTGGATACAACTACTATGCCAGTACTTCCATGGCATTTTCTGGTGATTTTTAAAACAATTGCAGTCCATGTCTAGCTAGCATACTTATAAGTTCTCATGTTATACCATGAAATCAGGGAAGTTTATTTCCTTTGCAGTGAAAACACACATATTTTGAGCTCTCCATGTGTTTTTCTTCAAGTCGTTGCTTTAAAGAGTCAAGGAAATGGTGTGAATGAGTTTTCTTTGGTCTAACTAGCATAACATATACTGAGAGGCAAATGCCACCCCCGTGAATGCAGAAGAAATGCTTCCTTCCTTCTTCTGGCAGCTGAAAAAAAAAGCTGGGGTTGCTAGAGGCCAAGATTTGTGTGGGATAAACTTGGCTGAAGGGAAAGCACAAAGGAGATTTTCTTTCTCTCCCCTCTTGACACAAATCTAGAGCAACATATACTAAAGAGCAGGAAAGAGCAGTATTGTGCAACTTTCCCTGATGATTGAGGCTAGTAAGTAGGCTGGCAGAGAATGCCTAAATCTGGGAACAATAGATGAGAATCTAGCAACACTAATAAGAACATGAATAATCAGAATACAAAGGCGTAATTTAACTCAATGCATGTGCATTAAGCAACTTCTCCAATGTGTTAAAGCAACTGGCCCTGTTGTCTTCTTTGTTGTTATTTTTGCGTGCTAGTAGCAAGAGATTTCCAAGGCAAAAATCCTGTGAATCTGTATTCTTTTTTCTTCAGGATCCCAGGGGCAACAGAATCTTGCAATGGCAAAATGTGAAGTCAGAGATGAACATTATTCAGCTAGAATTCCCATTAACTGAAGAGCCTGTCCTGGGGAACTACAAAATTATTGTAGCAAAGAAGTCAGGAGACAAAACAAATTACTCATTCCTTGTGGAGGAATATGGTAAATGCCACACATTGTTTTTATTCAGAGTAGAAAACATTATTAGAGATGAGCACATATCAACCAACCCTTTTGACTGCTAAAACTTCAAAACAAAACAAAACTTCCTGGCAAATGCAACTTCAATTAATTGTCATTAAGAACTGAAGACATAAAATAAGAAAGAGAATAGGAAAAAAAAACCCCAAGAAAATAAATTAACCATTTCTCACATACTCAGCCAGCAAAATAATCTGCATAAGATAACAGCAAGTCAATTGCAAATTCCAGTGAGACAAACTAAACTTTTCCCAACTATGTCCACAATCTTTCTTGGCCAAAGCTCTGCAAGATATCTAAATATCACAGGATTCACTTCAGAAGTCCTGTATTCTCTTCAAAGTTTTGTAGAAATACTTTAGCAAGCCTTTGCCGGTCAGGCCAGATCTCAATCATTTTGGCACCCCAGTTCTGAGATCTCATTCCCTCTATAACTAACACTGATGATATATCCTCACTTTTGCTTTCATCTCAGGAGGGTCTGCAAGTTTACAATGTGACAGTGTGGGGGTTTTTTCTTTTCTTTCTTTGTCCTAGTGTTGCCAAAATTTGATGTCACAGTCACTGCACCAGAAAGGCTTACAGTCCTGGATTCAGAGTTCACAGTGAAAGTCTGTGGCTTGTAAGTACCAGGTACAAAGCTGTTAGGAAATATGCTGAAGAGGAAGAACTTCCCAGGGACTGGGAAAAGAGACAAGTCTTAGAGAAGAAACCAAAATATGTAAGGCCCCAGAAGAGGTTGGTCAGGGTTGACTTGGTTGGAGTTTTCATTTATTTGTGTGCTCATCTCATTTTATTGTATAAGTATTTGGTTCCAGATGGTGTTCTGTGAGTTGGATAAATCTTTCAAGAGGTTCTCTGGTAAAGTAGGATGTTTTCACTACCAATAACCCACTTCAGAGGGAGACCTTCATAAATCATAACACCATTAAATTATAGCAGGGATCTTAGGGTTCCAGCTGTCTAACTCCCCCTTCAACCTTGGTCATTCACAAGGACCTTGCTGACACCAAAAACCAAAATCTTGTACTTTGGAGTCCAGAGTTGAAATCCTGATCCCCTTGCAGATGTGAGGAGTTTTGCTTTGATTTCAGTGAGTCAAGGACTCCAGTCTAAGCTGAAGAGTGGAGAAACAGTCATAATTAGGTCAGGAGCCATGTCTGCTCATCATGCTTAGGTTATGCTACATGCTTAGAAGTATTTATTTTTACATTTAAGATGTCATTTTAGTTTATGGGTTTAGGTGTGAAAAAAAGAAGTAATTTTGCAGTAATTTTGAAATAATTTGATTTCTGAGTTGTATTTTCTTCTTTTGTTACAGCAGGAGAGTTAGGAAAAAGCCTACGAAACTATTCCATTCTCTGACTTCCCAGCTCACTGTTTGTCCTGGATATATTCCTGCATATATTAGCTTAAGATTATTTTTCAAGCATTACCTCATAGACCTCATCAGCTCATATTTCCTCTTCCCTTAGGTACACCTATGGCCAGCCTGTTGAAGGGAATGTCCAGCTCAGCGTGTGCAGGGGTTTTGATTCATACAGGAGGTGCAAGAAAAGCCCAGTTTGTCAATCACTTACCAAAAATGTATGCTATATGTTATCATTCCTTCTCATGCTTGTCCTCTGTCCTGTGTTCTTTTTTCTCTCCCTTTGCTCATGACACTCTTCTTCTTCTCTTTGATGCTTCACTTCACTGTACTCATCTATTTGCATGTATTACTAGCTTGGAGCTCGGGGCACCTCGTTTCTCTGCTTGGCTTCCTGAAGGCCTGAAGGATTGACAGGTTTCTTCTTCACAACTCAGTTTCCCATCTGAAAAGCATAGACAGTGATGTCTCCATCAGTCCCACATAAATAATGTTAAAAGTACTGGGAAAATACTTCACTTACAAAAGAAGGGTCCTGTGTATTGCCCACACCCTTTCAGAGCTATGATCCTTAGAAACAGGTTTTGTTTTCTTCCCTTTCCAGCTGGAGACAGATGGTTGCCTCTCCCAGGTTTTCAGCTCCAACACCTTTGAGCTAAATCGCACTGGTTATATGAGGAACCTTGATGTGAAAGCCATTGTGACAGAGAAAGGAACAGGTAATTCCTTCCAAACAGTCAGAAACAGGAACAGCAGTGTGGTCAAGATGGAGAATAGGGGATACTCAGGCTATGCTTGCTGAGTGCAAGAATATCTCCCTGAGGAAGGTCCCTTTTTATAAGCACAGTGACCATCTCCAGGGCAAACGTTGATCAAGATATGTGCAGGACAACATGTATCTTCTCTTGACTCAAGGTATGTCTTCCAGGCCTGCAATTTACAGCTGCCCATTTTATTTCTGTAACTCGGGTGGTGAGCACCATACAGTTTGAGAACATGGATCACCACTACCGAAGAGGAATTCCTTACTTTGGACAGGTAAATGAGAGCCTAGAGATCTTGTTTGAAGACAATTGACAGGCAATCACATAACAACAGAGATGGAAACATCTAGGAGACTCTTTGGGGTGGGGGTGTTCTCCCTAAGCTTCTTTTGTTACATACAGGGCCTTACTGGTAATTCTGAATACTGAAGACTATTAGTTTATTCTGAGTTTGATTCTGCCAGAAATACCTTGAATCAAAACAATTAATTAACTAGCATTTTTCTAACTTACATTTTAAGCTTGTGATAAATCACGGCCTCTCCCTTCAGAATTGACCATCACATGCCAGCCAGACATAAATAAAATCCCTGGTGGATGAGGGAAGGAAGAGGGAAAGAAATTTAAGACACACACAAAAAAAAAAAAAATCAAGGAAATAAAACTAGTTTGTGTCTCAAAAAGCTTTTTCATTATTTTTTTCATGACAATACCCACATAACTCTGCCAGTGCTTTAAAGGGTAGGGATAAATCTCTCTCCTTCAGTTCAGCTTTTGTCAATGTGGAAAGGATGAGGGGGACATCCTACCAGTAGCACTGAGAGGAAACAAGAGATTGCCTTTCAAGGGTGGGATTTTTTTCCCCTCTGGAAACTCTGTATAACTTTCTTATTTGCTCCCCACTCCCTCTCTGTTCTTCTTCTTAAAAAAAATCAAAATGAATGCTCATTTCTAGCAACCTATAATTTACCTGATGGTATCTGTTATTTTCCTATTTGTTTAACACATATACAGCAGAGACAGTGTAGACAGAATCAGAAAAATGTTCAAAATAAAGAACTGGATAAAAGACCTTCAGACGCTGGAAACAGCAGCAGCAGACTCTCAAGACTAAGAAAGAAAAAACGGAAGGGAGGAAAGGAAGTATATTTTTTAACTGGAAATGTATAGTCAGAAGGGACTGAACTGGAAAGAGATGAGACACAACTTTTTGCTCCACAAAAGGACATTATCAATGGTGTGGCAGATGCTGAGGAAGCTCCTGTTCCAAACCTCATATGACAGCTCAGATGGTTGCCAGAAAGTGAAGAGAGACATTTCAATGCTCAAGTATTGCTTTGAAGGAAGATGAAAATGCAATTCTGCTGTTTGGAGGGCAAAGGAGTGCAAAATATTAGTATCTACATACAGGAAGATAATAAACTCAACATGTTTCACACTTCCTTTTACAGATCAAGCTGGTAGACAAAGACAACTCTCCTATTTCCAGTGAGGTTATTCAGCTATTTGTCAATAACAAGAACACAGACAACTTCACCACAGACGATAATGGTGTTGCAGAGTTTAGCATTGACACATCCGAAATGTTTGATCCTGAGATCAGTCTGAAAGTGAGTACAAAACAAGGCTGAACAGAAACACAGAGAGAGATGGCTGCTCTCAAACTAAACACAAAAAATATGGGATGAGGTTTGAATTCTGGTAATAAAAATGTGCTTTCTCCATCTTACTTCACGGTCTAGAGCTCTCAAAAATTAGCATAAGAGAAGTGAGGAAAACACCTGAGTGGTTGCAAAGCAATGGCTTGCTGCCAGGCTGCAAGACCATGGTGCTGCTTTTTCCTGACCAGTTTGTCTTTAGATGCAGTTCTAGTATACGTGCATTATGTGAATTAATCATTCTGATGTCAGAATGTGATAATGATTTCCCTAGCAATATATATTTGTTCTCCTTTTCTTCCCCACTCCCTCTGCTGATCAGGCAACGTATAAAACCAGTGACCACTGCCACTATGAAGGTTGGATAGAGCCTTACTACCCAGAAGCATCTCTCTCTGTCCAGCGCTTCTACTCTTGGACTAGCAGTTTCGTGAGGATTGAGCCTTTGTGGAAAGATCTGGAATGTGGGCAGAAGAGGATGATCACTGTGCACTATGTCTTAAACACAGAAGGATACAAGAGCATCAACACCATGAACTTTTACTATGTGGTGAGTATGAGGGTGTGGCATGGTTTGCTGAAAGGGCTTTGCTGGGCAGCTGCCTGGCAATCCATCCACAGGAATTACAGCAAGGAGTGCTCTTTATGGTATCCTCTGCCTCCGTCTTCCCTTCCTTTTTCTTCTGCTTTGTGACCAGTGACAAGGGCCCCAGCAGTACCAGTGGGAGCATTCAACATGCCCTAAGTCTTATGTTTAAGTATTTGAGCTTATCTCAATGTAGATTGTCCTGTTGACATACGACAACCCTCCAACTTCTACCAACCTATACATGTCTTGATCTTCTCTGCACAGGGCATGGCGAAAGGCAAGATTGTCTTTACAGGGGAAATTAAAGTTAATATCCAAGTTGGTAAGTTAAGTTGCCAGTCCCTACTTCTGCATTAAAAAAAAAAAAACAAACCAACCAGATGACTGAACCAAGACAAGACCTCCCGGATGTGCATAGCAGCTATGGGGAAAGCCATATCTCTCTCTCTATCCATGCCTGTGTGCATGATACTAGCACTACCACTAAGATCACTATAAAGTCCGGTTTAGTCCAGCAACAAGTTAATTTGATATTAGTCTGATTGTCCTCTAAAGATCTTCCTGAAGGATATATAGGGAATGCAGAGTGTCTGGCTTACGGGTCTGTCTGAATATGGCCACATGGTCAGTTCTACAATAAATCTGAGACCATCTGGATCTAAACCCAGGCATGTCACCTCCTGGCAAATTGTTCCGTTTATCGGCTAAGCCCAGGATGACTACTACTACAGAAAATCTTTGTTGTTCCTTCCTTATTGCTGCCTTTATTTCTTCTAACAGGCCAAAATGGCACTTTCACCATTCCACTTGTGGTCAATGAGCAAATGGCTCCAGCCCTTCGGTTGTTGGTATACACCTTGCACCCTGCCAAGGAGCTGGTGGCAGACAGTGTTCCATTGCCGGTTGAGAAGTGTTTCAAAAACAAGGTGAGAGGCACTAAGATATAGCAAGTCTTACCTGCTGTCAGATAAATAAAAATTTCTCGTGCATACATTCAAGACATCTTTCTGGTTTTGTTTCTTGTTTCCATCCACTTCTCTCTACATTACTCCTTTCATTCTTCTTTTTTCTCTTTGACCTTGTATCTTTCCCCTACTACTACCTTCTGTCCTTATTGTCAAAAGATATATCTTCTTTTAACATTAAAAATTTTTCAGGAAACCCACAAGAATACCAAATGATTCTTGCCTCTCTTAAACTCTACTAGCATTCCGTTTAGTTTAGACTTTCTGTTCTTCAGCATTGTGAACACACTTTAGTCTTATCCCACTTCACTATTCACTGATTTTTTTACACTTTTTTGTTGAAAAATGCAGTTTAGGTTTACCAGAACTAAATACACATAGAAATGAAAGCAAAAATAGCAGTCTGGAGTTTAAGTTTTTCTTCCCTTTTTTCTAATGTTACATTTTAATTTATCATTTTAAAATCTGATTTCACCGTTAAGATTTTTCCTCTCTTGAGTTCCTAAAAGCTAAAATGCATGAAAGTTTAGGACAAAACAAACCAAGTGACATTAAATGAAATTTTTCTATCTACCCATTTCTAGTTACCACTCCTGATTTTCCCCTCTTGTCTAACACAAATGTGAAATAGATTTTGTTCTGAACAGATTCAAAACAGAATCTGTTTTATTTATTTGCTAACATGGCCATGGATCTAGGAAAAATATTATTTACTTGCTGTAGTGCTTATTACACACAGTCAAGTCATAATAAAATTTGGTTTGATAATAGGAACAAAAGAATCACTTGAGGTAGGTTTCATTTAAGCTATCACAGGAATCCAAGTGGGCTTATTGCCTAAGTCCCCATTATAACAGAGGCCTGGCCAACACCTGCAGTGGAGATCAGACATCCTTCTCCAGGCCAACTCTCTGTGCTTTAACAGAAAATCCTTCCACTATCCTTCTTGCCCTCCATTCACACATGCAATCAGAGCAGCCTGAGCAGCATGGATTAGATACACCAACACCTGTTTGATGAATTTCAGGTCCATTTGAAATTCTCTGAAAAGCAGATGCACCCAACTTCAAATGTCAGTTTGGTCATTGAAGCTGCTGCCAACTCCTTCTGTGCTGTGAGGGCAGTGGACCAGAGCATGCTGCTCCTGAAGCCCGAGATGGAGCTGTCCACGGAAATGGTAAGTTCTCCAAATGCCTTGTCTCTTTCCACTGCTTCTTCCTCCTCCATTACAGTGTCTATCCATTTGAGATTGTTAGACTGTGTTAGACTTCAATTCTTTTGGCATGTGATGGTCATAAACTGTCCCTTGCAGACAATAAACAGTTTTTGTTTCCTGTCAGTTGGAAATCCTCTTTTGTGTGGGATTCAATTTAACCTGTGACTAGTCACTGGCAGCACAATCCTCTGGCATATCTGTCACTCCTCCTGGTTCTGTGTCATCAGCAAATTTGCTTAAGGTGCGCTCTACCCCAACATCCAAATCACAAAAGAAACTGTTGAACAAGATTGGACCCAGTAATGGAGTACCCTGTGGTGCATCACCACTTACTGGCTGCCAGCTAGGTTTGTGCCACTGATCACTGTCCTCTAGGCCCAGCCGTTCAGCTAGTTCACAGTCCAGGAAACAGGGCATGGTTTCAAACAGGCCAACACCTCACCTCAGGCAATTTGCAGTATTTGATGGTGTAGTTAGAGTTGATCTTTACACACACACTCACACACAAGTTCTGTGTTTCCTTGCCCCTCACAGATATACAGCCTGCATCCCCTGCAAGACTTTCAAGGCTACGTCTTCCATGGGTTCAACCTAGAAGAAGACTCCCAAGAGCCCTGTGTCTCATCTGACCACATCTTTTACAAAGGCTTGTATTACACACCTGTAATGTCTGGATTAGGCCCAGATGTGTATCAGTTCCTCAGGGTAAATGTCCTGTACATTACTTGAATTTGCTGAAGTGAGTTTCTGTTTATGTAGTGCTAGATTCTGCAAATGACCCTGTTAGTAAAACTCATACATGACAAACTCTCCTCCTGGACCTCTATTCTCAATCGATTCTGCTGTCTACTGTGATTTTCCAACATGTACAAAGCTCCCACAGGTCTCTGCATAGATATCTCTGGGCACCTCTGTGGTGGAAAGATGGTAATGGGAAAGAGGGAAGAATGGAACAAACCTCAGCTACAGTACGGTTATGGCTAACACCAAAGGATGTTTTTTACAGGATATGGGAATGAAATTTTTTACCAACTCAAAGGTTCGACAGCCAGTTGTATGCACTAGTGAAACCGTAAGACGTCAGCCATATTTAGTGAATGCAGGACACGTGGCTTCTGCACACCATGTCAAATCATCAGGTAATGCAGGGGACAGGAAAGAGATTTTACCTTTCTCCTTAAAGGAAGTGTATTCATGTGACATGGACATGGACAGTACTCATTAACCACATTGCTTTTGATGTTGAATATTGGCATGGTATAGAATGAGATAGCTTAGGCTGACGGCCAGTGCCCAAAAAAAGCCTTTCAGGTCTACACTTGTGATTCATGTCCAGTTTCACACTGGGAATTGTTGGCAATCAGCAGAGTGTCACACAAAACACTGTTGACACTGATTCCCTTCTGACCAGAGCTAGTTTGAAATGACTGTTCAACACTGTGGACAGTAAATAGATGTAAGAGCCAAGTGACCTGAGTTCTAGCCTTAAGTCTCATCCTCATATTTGGAGACAAAAAACACTTCAAGTAATGTTTTCTTCTTCCTTTGATACCAGGTTATACCCAACTCAGGGATACAATACTCATATTAAATAATATTTATGTGGCATTACTTATAGTCTCAGTTAGCAAGAAATGATAACACACTTATTGTCCTTCATGCTGGCCTATGCACATTCAAACCTGTCCTTTCTGGACATCTTCGTTATATGAACCAGATTTTACTAAATTCTCATTATCTCTTACCAGCTGAAGTTGGTAGGGAGGAACGAGAGAAGAGACTCATCCTTGAGACTATTCGGGAATTCTTTCCTGAAGCTTGGATTTGGGATATAGTTCCAATTAAGTGAGTAATACTTCTTTCATCTCTTTGCCTTGCTTTAGGAATTACTAAATATGTCCCCTGATGTCCTGCAAGGTGGCAATTCCTTGCCACTGCTTCTTACTTTTTGGCCTGGAAGACCAACATTTTCAATCATCACCTGTCCATCTGCTCTTCTCTTTTCCATGATCAGATTACCAAAGATGATCCTAACGATATCTGTTCCCACAATGAGTGTGCCATTAGTCATATTCCTGTCCTTAGGAGAAGGACACCCCTGTTTAAAATATGGGTTTGTAGAACAAGAACTCTGAGTTGTCTTTCCAAACTCAGGGAAATGATGGACAGAAGAGCTTTCAAATTGGCTTTTCTCAGAAGATTTTATTGATAAATTCCAGAGACTTGTGTGTGGGATTTCTGCAGAGAGAATAGGGGTAGTTCTGACTTCCAAATCTTGTTGTCACTACTGAGAAGCAAGGTATATGAAACTTATCCTTTCTAAAACTTTCATCCTTTCTCCATTCACATCAGCTCTACTGGAAAAGCCAGCATCTCATACACCATCCCTGACACCATCACCAAATGGAAGGCCAGTGCCTTCTGTGTGGAAGAGCTGGCTGGATTTGGCATGTCTGTGCCTGCCAGCCTGACAGCCTTACAGCCTTTCTTTGTCGACTTGACCTTGCCATACTCTATCATCCGAGGAGAAGACTTCCTGCTTAGAGCTACTGTCTTCAACTACCTTGACCAGTGCATTAAGGTGTGTGCTTCTGCCCATATCCTTAGACCTTACCCCATCTTCAAAGAAGCTTCAGCAAAAAGATTGTTGCAGATGGTTGGATCTGCTCTTGATTGAGGTACTGCTCATTCTGTCTGACAACAGGTTATCCTGACTGGATTTGTCCTCTTAAACCACTACAGAGAGAGGGAGATCCGTGTGAATGGTGACTAGGATGGGTATATAAAGAAATTGTCTCAAAATGCATAGAGAAAAGAAATTCTTTGCACAGTATCATTCACCATCCACAGTCTTACAAGCCATGAATGCTTTAAGCTGGGTCTTTTCCTTAGGAATCAGGTGTGCATAGGATACTTAACACCTCAACGTAGAATGTTGTGAGAAGCAAGAGGGAAAACTGTTCAAGTTACATCTGATGGATGAATAATCAAACCCCATCACCCCAGGCCTTAAATCTGTTCTACACTTAACTCTGGACATAAACAGATAGTCTCTCATCCTTCTCTAACAATAAACCACCATTTGCATGGAAAAAAATCTTCATCCCATTACAGTACTCTTTTTGTTCTCAGATTAATATTTCACTGTTGGATTCCCTTGATTATCAAGCCAAACTCATCTCCCCAGAGGATGATGGATGTGTATGTGCCAAGCAAAGAAAGACTGTTGTCTGGAATATTTTCCCCAAAGAAATTGGTAAGTGACTTGAATCTACTTAGTTTTCTTTTCTGACATTGATGCTAATCAGTTTATAACTCACCTGGAAAACCTTAATCCTTTTCCAACCTAGAGAACTTGCTCTACCACTTGTCTTTCCAGCTGTCTGGGTTAAAGAACTTCTCTACAATTGCAGTGTATTTATCGTTCCCATTTTTAGAGATCAGTCCCCTTCCCATATGTCTCACCTATAGTGACTGACTGTTCATGATGTTGAACTACTTAAGCTTATTCATCAGAAGAAATTTCTTATTTCTGCAATCGTCCTGCATGATAAATGTTCATTTTTTCCTTTTCTGCTGCTATTTAAGGTAATGTAGTGTTCAGCATTACTGCAGAGACCAAGAATGATGAAGTCTGTGGAGACAAAGAACCTAGGAACATCAGTATTGACTACAGGGACACCCAGATCAGAACACTGTTGGTCGAGGTACTGCTGACTGCTCTTCCTGTTTGTCCTGTACTCCTTTACAGGAAACTAAACACAGCAGAAGTATCAAAAGCAAGTAAAAGTTTTTCAGGTTCCCTAAAGAACTCCTGGTGTGGCTCCACCTACATCTGGCTAGGACAGGGTCTGGCTGTTCAATCTAAGACCAAGCCCACTCCCATCTGATGTCCTCTTCCGTGAGGATCAGTGGGTATTTGTAAGTGTCCTTCATGCAGAGGAGAAACTGGAAATAAGGGACTCCATCTGATGGGAACTCCCTTTTAGTAGCAGTTACATCAGATATGAACTCGTAAACTGTTGCTTCAAACCACCTGTCTTATGATGTAGGTGATTGGGGAAGGGGGTGGCTTTTTTGTCACTGCATTTCTTCTGCATGCTTTGTTCTCATCCACTGTACGTGTCTCTTCTTTCCATCTCCATGCAGCCTGAAGGGATCAGAAGGGAAAAGACTCAAAACTCTCTAATCTGTACAGAAGGTAAGGGTCTTGCATACTGCCATCTTGAGAGGAACTGAAAGGAAGGTTGGAGTTTGCACTCTTTCCTGCAGTGCTGGTTGATGTTGTCCCTCCCCTTTCCCCTGGAGCTGTGCATATGACAGCTAGTGTGAGAGTAATAGTTCAATTCTGTGCTACCAAATTCCTGTGTGATGTGGTGCACATCACTGAGGTAGCATCTGTGCCTTGGTCGGAAGTGCTTAGATGCTGAAGGAAGGCTGTTATGAAGCTGTCACACCGAGGTGACCTTTCTGTGCAAAATATATCCTGTGTTTCATTCATTCATGTTCACTGCTGTCCTCTATTCCAAAGATACCTGCAGCTTACAGCTTTCCACTTCTAGAGGGAATGGGAGAGTGAATGTAATA
This sequence comes from Climacteris rufus, assembly GCA_013398175.1. Classification (NCBI taxonomy): domain Eukaryota; kingdom Metazoa; phylum Chordata; class Aves; order Passeriformes; family Climacteridae; genus Climacteris; species Climacteris rufus. Next base: position 47,910 of record VZRZ01002044.1, on the reverse strand, counting down.
TTCCTTTCCACACCATCTCAGTGCTGACAACAAACAATTCCCAAGATTTCCTGGCTGGCATAAAAGAGGCACAAAAGCAGTTCTGAACCTCACCAACCAGCTTTCCCCATTGTGTCACTGAAGAAATCCCCGTAGTTCACAGATACTACAACCTGTGAGCACCAACCTTACCCCGTTCTACTGTTTTCTATTGAGCAATGACAGTTACTTCATCATTTGATTTGTTTTTCACAATTTTGATTTTGCTGTATCTCCTCTCTCTTCATGTTCTTTGTGAATGCTGAGAGTCTCACTTTATTGCTGTCTCTTGTGTGAAATTTTGTACTGTGCAATTTGTACAGGAGCATTTCACTGCTATAATTAATACTCTTATGCAAATGACCACAATGCACTTACTATTTTTTCTCCACAGATGATGTGGTTATTCAAGATATAACTCTAGATCTACCTACAAATGTTTTGGAAGGATCAGCCAGAGCTTCCTTTTCTGTTGTTGGTAAATATATAATCAATAAAACATAAAAATAAAGAAAATGTAATAGCCGTAAAATGAAAGCTCTTTCAGGATGCAAAATGTGTGTTTCCACTCCTGGTGTGGGAAGCTTTTGAGAAGAGACTGAATCTCATTTTGTCCAGCAATGCTCTGCATCAGGGAAATGAAGTTTCAATATCAGTTACATTACTTCTCACAATACTGTTTAAATATATTGCATTTGAGAGTTTTTCTCTGAAGTAGCAGCAGAGTTCTGAGTTATGACCATAGCCAGACTCATGCCAGTACGACTTCCACACACCCACCTGCAAATCAGAGATGCCAGGAGTTTTTCAGTCTTTTCAGGACTTGGTTACGTGACTCACTCCTCATAAAGTCTTTGCTTTACAGTGTTGGTGGTTTCCAGAAGCTCATTCCAGAAATCCTTTGCTGGGTCTGTGCTACGAATCCTAGAAATAACAATTTAGAGATGGTCTATGATACATCTGCATTATCAATGTCCTTTTGCAGTGTTAGTTGTTAGCTCTGCAATAAAGGTTTCGATGTAGTATCTCCGGTTACTCCCTCCATTCTCTGGAAAGAGAAGTATCATGGAAATTCTTTTTATTTCCAATAAAAAGTGGCACTAAAATGAGTAGTGTTCCTGGTAAGGGTAATTTAGACAAGAAAGGAAAGGCAGGGAAGGGATTTTTTGTTGGCTGCAAAGGAGAACAGAACTTGGCACAGAGCTTCATGCTTGTTCGGAAGGCTTATAATCCCAGACAGGCTTTTATGACTCTGCCTATGGAATGGCAATTACTGTTAATTTCAGTGGCCATGAGTTGTGCTAATTCCCCCCTCATCTCCTCTTTCCCAGGTGACATAATGGGCACTGCCATGCAGAACCTGCACCAGCTCCTCCAGATGCCCTTTGGCTGTGGGGAGCAGAACATGGCCCTCTTTGCACCCAACATCTACGTCCTGGACTATCTGAACAAGACAGGGCAGCTGAGTGGGGAGGTCAAATCCAAGGCCATTGGATACTTAGTGAGCGGTGAGAGCTTTGTGGTTCCCTTACAATGTGTGCTGAAATTTCTACTGAGACCCAGTGAGCGGAAGCAGCAGCAGCAGCATGACTACCTTAGCAGATGGCGTCTCAACCCAGTGACCAAAGGGTTTGCCCTGTTCAAGACATTTTTTATTTTTGCTTTATCTTCTTTGCTTATGCCTTTTTGCTGACATTCAACTGCTAAGTTTCCTTTGAGGTTCTGTCTTTCAGTCCCATTCTCCTTTTCCACTCAGGCACAGTGTCCTGATCCCCTTAGTTTAGTTGGAGTATAGAGCTTATAGAGCTGTGCCTATTCTGGCTCAGTGTTTCTGCAGGACAAGACATTCCCTACTTCCATCTACAGGATCACTCAGGGCTCTGCTCCTTCTTGGTAGATATACACTGCCTTTCCAACCTTTCTCACTGTGGTTTCAGACAAATACGTCAGCAAACAAAATAGGGTTTTGTTTTTACATCCAAGAACACTCCAGTTGCCATGTTCTTGCAGGCTACCAGAAGCAGCTGTCATACATGCATCCTGATGGGTCCTACAGCATCTTTGGCACCAGAGATAAAGAGGGAAACACCTGGTGAGTGACTGGGAGGAGAAGGGGCTCAGAGATGAGTTTGCATTCAATTCACATGATGCAGGCAGGAAGCAACTTTACTGGCTAAATCAGGTGTACAGAGATGGCTAGGGCTGGAAGTCAGTAAGTACTAAGGAAAATGTCTCTCCACCCCCTGCCAGGTGGGGTGCACAAAGAGAAGTTGATCCCTAAAGAGCCAGGTGACTTTCTGATTTGCACTCCTGCTGTCTCCCGTGAAACCCATTGCACTGTGGTGCTCTCTAGAGAGGATCAGCCCCAGAGTGTGGTGGACATCCTTTCCATGTCCCATTTAGCTAACAGTCCTTTAACTACTTGCTCTCAGAGGAGCACACAAAGCAATGCACCAACACGCTGGCTGTAACTCCTCATGCTTATCAACACCACAAATAGGAGGGCTGACTTTTTCTGCTTCTTCCAATGTTCATCTCACAGCTTCACCCTCCCCTTGCAGGCTCACTGCCTTTGTGTACAGATCATTTGCACAGGCTGGTCACTTCATCTATATTGATGACCGTGTCCAGTCTCAAACCCTGATGTGGCTGGCAAGCAAACAGAAGCTAGATGGCTGTTTCCGCAGTGCTGGGACACTCTTCAACAATGCCTTGAAGGTAGCAGAGAATTACTTCTTGGTCAAATTTACACTTTTTCATGAAGAATATGCTCTCTTATTACTGCCAAAAATTATATTTCACTCCAAATGCCTGTCCTCTTCTAAGGGCTAACTCTCCATATCTTACAATCACTATTTTCAGCTCAGCTTTCCTACACTGTATTTTATGTCTTATGAGGACCTGAGATAGGATTACAAGACTGTAAAACTTGAAGGAGTAAAGTTTTTGGATTTAATAGCAATGGACTTCTCTTGATTTGTGAGCTATTCAAGAGCTATGTGAATGTTCTCCTTCCTTTTGGACTACCTCCAGAACTGGCCACACTTTCTCAACTAGGATCTGGCAATTTATATTTAAAGGCTTCTCATTTGTGGTATTCACTGATTACTCTTCTCTCCATGTTGTTTTCAGGGAGGAGTAGATGATGAGCTGTCTCTTTCTGCCTACACCACCATTGCCATGCTGGAAGCTGGGCACTCCAGCTTGGTAAGGAGGCTTTCAGCTGCTGGTATGCAGCTGGAACTGGTCCTCAGTTATTGACTTGTCTCCAGTGTTTGCTACAATTGTCTAGGTAGTAAAGAGAAAGAGAGGGAGAACAGTCCCAGGGTATGTGACCATGCTCTGTATCTCACTGGTTGCTGTGGTAGAGAAGATCCCCATCTCTATACCTCTTAATCCACCAAACTTTGAGTAGAAATTGTACAAACCTCAGTGGGATTATCTTTTCTCTTTGAGAGACACAAAACATTTTGTTACACCCTTTAGTATTCAATAAAAAAACTCAACAGGTAGCAACCCACACGTGACAGGTAGCAACCCACACACGATGGCTTAGCCCCAAATGTAGCCCAGTCAAGAAAGTAAGTTATTGCAGGTAAATCTATAAAATCTACACATAGAACTAAAAGTTATGTTGATAAAACAAAAGTCCATCAGAGCAAAAGCTGATCTGCCCTTTTAAAAAACTGTTAGTACAAAGGCAACCACAGAGGAGATGTTAGACCTCAATATATGCGTTGGCCTTCAATTTGTAATATCCTTCCTGAGAACCTTCTTGATTAGTGCATTAGTGAGGACACAGAGCCAAAATGTGCATTTTTTACTGGGTGTAAACCTAGTACAACCTCACAGAACTAAAATTACACCGAAGGTATCGAGGATAGAGACTACTAGGTTAGCTTTTTTCAGGACAGCAAACTCTTGACGATAGAAATGCAGAGTGAATTATTATCATGGAGGTAAATAGAAGGAATTATCTGTGAAAGAAACAGAACAGTCTTCTGTTTGTAGAACAACCTCTTCAAGAACACCATTGAAAGCTACTTGATTTGTCTGATGCTTCCTGTGAAATCCCTCCCTGAAGAATTCTGTATTCTCTCTCCTGTAGCCATTACACAAGCTGAAGTCCCATTCTCATTGCTGTGACAGTGACAGGATGAAGAACAGAAAATAAATTTTTGACCAAGTAAAAACTACTGTCCTGAATTAAACCCGTATGTTTTTTTGTTTTCAAGTACCCTGTAATCCGAAATGCCTTTTTTTGTCTGGAGACTGCATCTGAGAAGAGTATCAGTGATGTTTACACTCAGGCACTCATGGCCTATGCTTTCTGCTTAGCTGGCAAGACAGAAAAATGCAAATCACTCCTTGAAGAGTTACAGAAATCAACAAAAGAAGTTGGTGAGTTTTGGTCATTTTGTGAATTTGGAAAGCGGGAAGATGGAACAGATCTTACTGATTGTCTGATGGTCTAACCTTGACAATATTGAATACGGTCACATGAATCAAATTGCACAAATAATCTGTGGAGTTAATCTACAGGGTATCCATTGGTATATCCTCCTTTGAGGAAGAGGCCAGCATGCAGTGAGACTCCGAGGCAGCACAGAGCAGTGACACCTGTAATCAATGTTGGTTGCTTCTCAGCATCTCTCTGTTTATTCAGATGGCTCATGGCACTGGGAGCAGGAGGAGAGGACTTCATCCGAAAAATCTCCTTCCTTCCTCGACCATGCCCCATCAGCTGAAGTTGAGATCACCAGTTATGTGTTGTTGGCGTTGCTCCACAAACCCAACCGGAATAAAGAGGATCTCACAAAGGCCTCAGGGATTGTGCAGTGGATCATCAGGCAGCAGAATCCCTATGGGGGTTTCTCTTCTACCCAGGTGCCAGAATTACCTTCCACTCCCCAGCCAGTCCTGGGAATTGGGGCATGTTTCAGGGTTTCAGCAGGGATCTGACTACCTAGTCTTGTTTCTCTTTTCAACTTGCTGTCTCTCAGAGAGACCAAACCTTTCTCTTAGACCAAAATACAATTTTTCCCCCTCTTCTTAATTATAGAAAGGTTAAAGCCATACAAGAGTAATCTGACTAGCAACAAATACAGATTTTTGTGTCACGGATGACCGTAGAAAACACCAAGTCCCAGGTGTTATATGACCAAGAAGTTCTGTGTAGTTCCTCAGAAAACACAGGCTTCATCACTATGAAAAGCTCTAGAAGTGCACTCTGGTGCTCAGATTTTATGTTCTGAGACCTTTGCATTAGGAGAGACGTTTCTTCTACCCTAAAACATACATGACAGAATGAAGTGGCTCCTTTTGTATGGGACCCCTGGAATCATACACAAATTCAGGATGAAGCAACTGTGATTCATACTGGAACAGTGACTTTGATCTCCTCTGCACTGGTCATGCTGTGCAGCCAATTACCTTTTATTCTTTTCTTTTCCTTCAGGACACAGTCATTGCTCTTCAAGCCCTTGCTGCTTATGGTGAGGCCACCTACAACTCTGCTTCACGAAATGGAGTCAAGATCACTTCCAAAAAACCTTTTGAGAAGGTATTTGTTGTCAACAATGAGAACAGGCTCTTGCTGCAGCAGACTCCCCTTCCAGAGGTCCCTGGGAAATACAGCGTGACAATGAATGGCAGCGGATGTGTATTTATGCAGGTAAATGTCTGCTCTCTTCTTCATGTGTCTCATGTTCTGCATACAATATAGCCATAGTTCTGATGGTTTTCTGACTTCTCTTTATTTTTCCTAATTACTTGATTTTCCTGGACTGTTTAAACATTATTTCGCCCCTCCCACATTCTGACTCCTATGGAGATCTGGCATGGGAAAAGAGTAGTTTCTAATCAGCATCTGCTTTCTTTCTGGGAGATGACTCTGAGTACAAGCATCTTCATTGTTAGAGAGTAGAAGTCTGATGTGTTCATCCTTGATGTAAGCAAGGATCTTCCACAAAAAACCAAGTGTAACATTGCCAGAAAAGTTCACTGAGTCTGACACTTGTTTTTTGGAAAGCAAAGAAAAATCCTTGGCATGCTTGAACAAAAGGGTTTTCTCCTCTTCCAGACAGCACTGAGATACAATATTCACCTTCCAGAGGGGTCCTTTGGATTTCTGCTTTCAGTACAGACATCAAATGCTTCCTGCCCACAGGGTAGACTGGCAAAATTTGATCTTGTCCTCATAAGCAGGTAATGTGCCATAAACAAACCAGCTGCATAGATGACCAGACACTCAGAGAACATTGCTGTGTGTTTTCACTTCAGTTTATGAAGTCAAGAACCACAAGCTGATCAATATGCTGATGATATCAGCCTGTAAGATCACAGTATCCCAAAAGAGCCCTGACCAGGCCCTCTGTTGTTTCAGTTACACGGGGAAGCGCAGCAGCTCCAACATGCTCATCATTGATGTGAAGATGCTCTCTGGCTTTGTTGCTGTTAAGTCTTCCCTGGATAAGGTAAAGTTATAGGAGCAAGACTAAATTACCCCCCACAGGTACAGAGAAGACTAGTCATGACAAAACCAGAGGCATGGTTAAGAATCATTAAGCCACAAACCCTGTGAGGTGTTTGCAGGGCTGCACTAAGTGGAGCGAATGCCCTCCAGAGAGCTTTGAACACACAAACCTTCCCACATTTAAAACTAGGAAGGGTTCCAGCTCAAGCCTGACCAACTGGCAGCTGCAACTGGGAGCTGGCACTGCCCAGGTAGGGAAAGGGTGGGAAACCTGTTAGAGTAGCTCTGAAAAACAAATCACACTGGAGTCAGACAGTATTCCCCAAGTGAATTGCAGTGATTTGTGCATTTAGAAAGTGGTCATAACCTCAACTAAGTCAAGTGGTAGGATTTTCTCCATCCTTTCAATCTATTCAGCAACATTTGGGCTCTCAAAATCAGCTGTCAGCCCTTGATACTTGACTTGGAGAAGAATGAATACCATAGCCGTACACTGGTAGGGTCTGAGGTAGCACTTGTTTTTTAATGTTTTACAAATACATTTATCTCTATTTTCTTACTTTAAAGCTCATTGACAGTCATACAGTGATGCAAGTAGAAAACAAGAAAAATCACGTTCTCCTTTATCTGCAAAATGTAAGTTCTGGTCACTGTCGATTTAATTTTCACAAAGGATGGAAACAGCATGTAATAGGTACAAATACAGTATGGATATACCCTATACAGTGTATTAATCATGTTCTCTTCCTCGATAGTTTGCTGTAATCACTAAGCTGCTTACTTCTCAAACTGCTTTGTAACATTCCAACCTTTCAAACAGCTTCAAACTGATACCTGTCCTACCAGCAACTAGGAAAAAAGAAGGTTAATTAAAAAAACCCACACAGAAATTAATCAAAATTCTTTCTCCTTCCAGTCAAAAGCAGACAAACACCAGAAAAGAGGCTCCTTGTGCTTATGTCTCCTTGGTAGGCTTCTCATAAACCTCAGTCCTTCCAACACGACAGGAAACACTGCTTTCATTTTCCTCTGGAAAGATTTCCATTGTTTCTCTTATACTTATTCATTTAAAAATTTTACCTGAATCAGAATTTACTTAGTAAAAATTTGCTCAGGGCCCTCTAGAACTAACAATAAAGCCAATATACCAGTGATGCACACTGTAAATTGATTCCCAGTTTCTTGGTGGCACATAATGTTCATGTCTGAAATGGGAGGATTGAAATACTAGACTTTATCCCTATCCTGACCATTGGGAGATTCTGGAGAATTAAACTCAGTCCCTTTGGACAATTTTTCCATGTCTGGCAATAGGATGTGAGAATGTGTAATAATTACAGAAACAGGTAATACAAGCAGGATAGAAAACCTATTAACTTTTCAGTTCTATTTCACTTTAAACTCTCCAAACGTGTCAGTTAATGATTGTCCAATATCTGTATGCGTGGCACCAGTGGGATTTGAAATATGCAACCTGTCAGTTACCACACTCATCTGCTCCAGATGGTGTTGTAAAATAACAAGACTTATGTGATCTCTGACCTTCCATTCCAGATCCCACAGAAGAAAAAGAAAGAAATCACTTTTTCAGTTGAACAGGACTTTGTAGTGACCCACCCCAAGCCAGCTCCTGTGCAGATCTATGATTACTATGAAACGGGTAGGTCTTTGATTTTAACCAGTGTGAGGTTTGGGGAGGGGACAAGGACAGCAGAAATACTGTGTGTATTAAGGGAGACCCAGAACCAGCCCTGCTGGAACCAACACTCTTCTGAACCCCATCAGTATCTGATTCTAGGGCCAGGGGAGAGACTCGATTCACTTTTGTGACCTCAGTCTCATGCCCAAGGTGACCAGTGGGCATGACTACAAAGTTATAAAAATACATGCACCAGAATAAAGGACACTTGAAGGATCTCCAGTTTAAGTAGGCGAAGGGTATATCCACCTCTAGGGAAAGGCATGGGAAATGTTCTCCAGGCTAACAGGAACATTTCTTTCCTTCTCCAGAAGAGTATGCTGTTGCTCAGTACACATCACCTTGCAAAGAGGTTGTTGCAGAAACGGATTAATGATTTGAAAAGGTAAGTGAAAGCCAGGAAAAAAAAAAACAAAAAAAAAAAAAACCAAGAAGATAAGAAAGTGAAGTATAAAGCAGGGAGAGCAGAGTGAGTAGAATAGTAACTATTCTCAAAGAAATTAAGTCTCCATAAGGCTTCACAGGGAGCAGGCAGAGACAGTGGCCAGATCCTGTCCCATGACCCCAGTGGAATCCAGGTGGGGACCGCATTGCTGTTCATGGGAAGAGTGTAGCTTCTAGCAGGAAAGCTATGCTATGACTCGGAAATACCTTCAAACTTTCCTCAAAAGCAAAAAGACACATAGCAAAGAACAATCCTTGGCCATCCTTGAAAGTCTTCCCTCTGAAGCCTATGCTTCCTGGACACAAACAAGGTGTTCCACGTGGACTTACAGAAACTTTTTGTTGGACAGTTAATACATTATCTGAGGATAACATGAGGTGCCATGAATCATGGAGATGGTGTATGAACTCATCAGAGGTATGAGGCTGCCTGGCTGGAGAGGAGGTCCAGGTCTGCACCCTGCTCAGCACAGCTGTTCTGCTGCTTGTTATCTGATGAGCAGTTCCTGAGGAGTCCAGGCACAGCTTGCTGCAAGACCTTGGTCCAGCTTTTGTCTGCTTTGCACAGAAGGAAATGACTACCCCATATCTTGAAAAAAAAAAAAAACCTGTATTTTTTTAACCTGTAGCTATTGGTTTGTTCTCATTGACGTTGTTTTCTTTTGGATTTTCACTTGCAGGAGCATCATAAATATTGAACAAGTGGTCAAACACCCTATTTTCTTCTGTCATGAAGTCCTGGAGAGGGCCATTGCACCTTAGGAATCACAGTGGGACTCTGTGACATTGTTTAAGCTAGTGTGTGATTCTCTGTGTCCTTTCACAGCACATCTATCCAGTTACATGGCATAATCATGTATACCTTTCCACCAATAAACCTCCCTTTTACATTGGGCTTTTTTTTTTTTTTTTTTTTGTTTTTTTTCAGTGTCACAGAACAGATATTTTAATGATGGTCCACTTGTTATGACTGCTGCCTGGGGGAGGATGAAGAGAGGAACAAGCCTGTCCTGCCTGCGGCACTCTGCCTCCTCCCTCAGCTACAGTCGATAACCACTGGCAGCTACTGGGATACACATCGTGTCCAGTCCCTCCCACATCCAGAGATGGCACCCACTGCTCATGGCTGCTGAACAGTCCCTCACGTTTCCCCAGCCCTGTGGGAGCATTGACTCTGCCCCTGTGGCATGAGAGTAGGGGTTTATGTACGGAGCTCACAGAGTGACGCTGCATCATGCTTACCAGGGGACAGGGTGAGGAAAGGGGCAGCTTGCAGTCCCAGCCTGGTGAGTGCCTGGTCCCACATCCTGGATCTCACTCACCCTCCCAGGCCCTCCAGTCCACACGTCTGGCCAGAGTTTGTCGAAGTCAGACCACGAGGGATCATGGTACCAGACAGCAGCAACAAGCCTCCCTGTTATTCCTGCACCTCTTGTCATCCCTTACTTCGTTATGATTGGAGTCACGGTGCTTTCGGCAAGCACAAACACACTGGCAAAGCAGCATCGGGAGGGCTCGGGAAAGAAACACGGATGCTCCTCCTCTTTCCCGGGAGCAGCAGCGGCGGCGGCAGCCCTCGCCCATCCCGCCGGGCTCCCGGTGCCGCGGGGCCCCTCTGGCCGGCGCCCCTGCTCCGCGCCGCCCGCATCCCGGGAGCTGCGATGGAGCGAGGGAGGGGCCCGGCGTGGAGCCGGGGGGACAACGGGACGTGCCGCGCAAAGGCCCGGGCAAGAATTTAGGGGCAAATTGCTCAAGTGCCGAGGGCTAGGATGTGTTTTGACAGGATCCACTCCACCAGGCGATTCGCTAAAAGTCGAGTGCGGGCTTGCATTCTTTTCCCAGTGAAAACTCATTGTCATGTCAACACAGAATATCCCTCTCCTCAAATCAATTTTTTTTTTTTTTCAAAACGCACTGAACAGTCTGAGTTTTAGACTTCCACGGGGCTAGCCATGCAGGATATGCATGACACTGATGTGATAAAAAGCCATTTTGTTAAGTTCCACAGACAAGGAATTTGTGGGATATGAAAATTGCTTTGGGTACCGTGCTGACGGCCATGCAAAATTCCCAAATTGAAACTTCACTGGCAGGAGGAGGATAAGGAGGAAAGCAAGAAAGGCTGTGAATTTTTCTTTCCTGACACGGCCCAGGCTGTAGCAACTGACTTGATTTACATGAGCATCAGGCCAGACTAAAGCAAGAGAAATCAATAGTTACAGTAACAAGGTTGAAAAGGAGAGCTGGCTGAGTGGATGTGGTACAGGGTGTATATCTTTCAGAGGAAATAAAAACAAATTGTTATGTTAAGGCTTCAATATCTCACATGGAACTCAAAAAATCCCTTTAGATTTGGCCAAATATTATTCTGTTCTGCCAAACATTGTTTCCTGGGAAGAAATAAGGTCCTGGGGGGAAAAAAAAAAAAGTGCATTTTTATCATTTTTTTGGAACTTTGTCTTCCTGTTAGGCGAAACCTGACTATTAAAACATCAAGTGCATATTTCTTGCTGCAGTCTCTTCCTCTGCATGCTGAAAATGTAATGTTTGTTACCTGCTTTGATCCTTTCACTCAAACATCTAATTGCTGGTTGCAGACAGATCTAATAAACATCCCATGCTCACATTCTGCCTCCAGATTTTCACATGTAGATCACGTGTCCCTGGCTCCTACTCCCACAGGAAACAGCAATATTCTTAAAACACATTCCAACACCTCCAAGATATCTGGAACCTTGGTCTGGTGTTTCAGCTCCAGGTTTTGTTCCACACTCCTGAAACCGAAGCAAGTATAACAATTGTGGACTGAAAATCCAGGGACACTCACTAAACTGAATGTAATTTCTTCCTCTGTAATCTGATAATCCTGAGGTGTCATGGCATTCTGTCCCAGAGATCAGGGAGTGTTGCAGGCCTCAGAATGTAGAACTACTTTAATTTGGGCATGACATACAGACTAAGCAGACTGTGTTGTCCAACTATGATAGTATCAGGCTCACTAGCCCAAGATCTTCTAGAAGGTACCACACCACTGCCAGCTCAGAGGCACATGCACTGTGTTGCTCAGTATTGCACAGCCCAGTTTTAAAAAGCTGAAATTGTTATGCAGGACCTTGAACTGAGTCAGTAACACTACAAGAAATTGCAAATTGCCAACCTCACTGCCAGTGTCCTCATACCTGCTCTGCAGTTTCTGGATCTCCTATGGGTCCATGCATGGCTCCGTTAGAAGTACGTTAAAAGCTATTCTGAAATGCAATTCCTATTAATAAAAAATAATTAACTAAGAGTATCATCACGTCATAATGCCTTTGACTAAAATGCTTTGTCAAGCTTACTTTCCTTTTGTGTTAAATAATTCTTTGTAGAGTTTATTTGTACCATAGGAATTGCTTTGCTGCTCAACACTCCAGGATCTGCAAAAGGCTGATGTCATGGCCTGGTTAAGAAGAACACTTAAAATGACCATACTTGCTTCGAAAAGTGAACATAAATATTTTTACAGTAGAAGATGAGTCTCATCCACAGTGCAGGCAGCAGGATGCAAAATCTAGAGAAAAAAAAAAAAAACTATGTCTCCAGAAGGTTGAGCTCTAATGTAGAAGCATTTTCTTGCTCAGGCCCCTCAATTGCTTAGCTAGCACTCTTGTTACACAAAGGAGTCCTTGTTTCACGGAATTTGGTTGCTTCATATTTTGGCCCAAAGCCTCTGTGATCCCTGCAGCATCACAGGTAATAGTGCCAAGATATTAAACAATAGCACAGCAAGGCCTCACCTGTGTGACTTCTTTTACTTTACAGATGCTTCAGGTCTCCTTCTCACCACCTGTGTCAAATATGACATGTGAGTAATGACCAACCAATTCACTGATCAGAGAAGACCAGAAATATATGACAGGAACCTTCAGTCAACAAATGATGATGTCAAATTGCTCTGAGGAGACAACACAGCCTTGTTCCCTAATTATTTCTTTGTTGAGCTCATTTGCAACCTAATTGCACCTGGGGACAATTAGGAAGGTGGGGCTTTGTCTGTACTCAAGTGACCCCCACTTGTGTGATGGGTCTGATGTAATTCATCAATCGGGTGGCTCAAAAGCATGGTCACACCTCTGGCACCAGTGCCTGTGAAACGCAGAGCATCACAGAAGGACTTCCGGAGGAACATTAGTCATACATTTTAATTTTTTATTCAGAGCAACATGAAAAGTTACCTCAAGAATTTTTCAAGTGAAAAAGCAACACAGTGTAAGCTAACCCTGTAGCTCACAGCAAGAGAAAGATTCATTCTGGTCGACCTCGTAAAGGGTCACCTTTTGAGAAAATCCTAAAAGTGAGGCACTACATTGAATACAGGACTTAACAGTCTCCTGCAAGGGTGTGTCTCACTCTTCCCGTTTCTGATACTCTTGCAGCTCAGCACACTGATCTCTTTTCTGCCACATCACTGTTTCTGCTGCGCAAACCAGGATCTCCCTTAGAGACATGATTTCAGCAGGCCTTCTGCAGCCCCTGTTGTCACACAGTGTCTGTAACCTGACAGCTGGACGATTTAAAAATTCCTATTGAAGAGTTAAGAGAGGGTACATATGAATGAGGCAGTCAGAGGCACAGAGAATAAAAATCACCTTCTGGGGTTTGTCAGGACTCTGTGCATGCTGCTGAAGTGCTAACCTCACACATTTTTTCAGCCTCCTACCCTTTGACTCACTACCCATAGGGAGGTTAAGGCTGGGCTATTACTGGAAGCAATTGCATAACTGTGCCAGATGTTTTCTACTTCACTTGCCTAGAAGTGATTAGCTCCAGGTCCCACTGGTTCTTCTTGCTGCCTTTTCTGTCAAGGCAATGTGTGCCCACAAGGTCTGTGCCAAGCTAAAGCACATCTGGGAAGTCCTGTGCACTGACTGTGGGATGCACAGCTGGCTCTCTCTTCAGAGCCCATGGCTGCTTAGGCGTGGTCTTGTCCTGCTCCCTTCCAAACACTTGTGTCCAGTGCAGGGTACCCCAAAAGAAGAAGGACACGCAGTGGTGTAATGCTCCGGACAGGCTCTGTAGCAGGTCACTGTGTTCAAAAGGGTCCTGATAAATGGTGTCTTCTCCAGCTGTGTTACATTGCCTTAGCTCATGCACCTTCGCCTGACCTGAAAGGTCATCTCTGCCCTGCCTAACAAGTTGAAATAGAACAAAGCAGAGGTGCAGGGGAAAGGATTAAACATGACAATATCTTATTTCCTTGCCTCATGCTCCCGTAGGACTGTCTTGTTTGGTTTACCTGTAGCATCCTCCATCTCAGAAACCTGGACAAACACACCAGCTGAGCCCCAGCTCAGCTCTGCACTGGGAAAAGACTCATGTCTTGGGTACCAAACATCTGGCTTAGCTGTAGCACAGAGAGCCCAATGGCTTTGCCTTATGTCACCCAGCAAGTCAGGAACTGAGCTAAGCACAGAGCCCTTCCCCTTGGCCACCTCAGCTTGGACAGCAGGCTCTGGGCTGTGTAAGGGCAGCACCCCCAGCATGGCTGAGGAACCAGAGCCCCTGCACACCTCTGCAGCAGGTGGGTGTTACACCAGGCAGGTACAGCATGTGCTATGCCATAGGGAGGTGGCATTGGCACAGCCTTTTGCTGCCTTCTCAAAGCAGTCTCTCAGAGGGAGGCAGTGATTTGGAGTTTCACTTTTTTATAGCTAACTGAAAATTACATCTAAATGAGAGATATATCTGAAATGCCTACACACTATGAGTATGGGTTTTTGCTTCACTGGCACTTTTGCTCATGGCCTTGTGCTGTGAAGTGTGGATGGCTCTGGGGATGGATGTCTGATGACACCTGAGGGTGCCTGTTCTGTTGCTACATAGCCCTTGGGAGAAATATTTTTTTCTTCCATCTGCTCATCATTTCTCTGTATGAAGCTTGGCCCATTGCCTTTGCTCCTGCCGCTGTGCACCTTGAGGAAAGCCTGGCTCCAACACCACTCAATCTGACTTGAACATAACCTCAGGGCCAGAAGAAGGGCCTTTGCAAGATGCCTGTACCTCATCTGAGGAGAGAGGGAGCCCAGACAATAACTTAACAGCTAAAGCTAAACAGAAAGTCTATATGCATTTAATATGTGTTTTTATTATGGTAAAGTTTTATCTGAGAAGAAGAGTCATATGATTCAAAAAGAGCATAGTTGATTGTCCTGAGTGCTGTTCCCAGACACATTTGTAAATGCTTTGGCTTTTTCTCCCTTCTTCCTTGGCAGTCTGAGTAGTACAAAAGTATAAATTAAAATATCTTGTCAGTCATTACTACATCAGGGATTATCTTCAATTCTCTTTAACACCCAAAATTATCCGCCAACTCGCAATCAGTTTCCTGTCTATATATTTTAAAAGTATTAGATATCATTCACTAGTTACCTTAGATGGATTTAATAATGGGATTTCAGCAAATTATCCTGCTCTGTGTGTGCTGTGCACTCTAAGAATCAAACAGACACACTAGATTTCTCATGCCTGAGGGTAAAAAACCTTGTTTATAGCATTTCTTGCAACATACCGTATAAGTTTATTTTAAGGCAAGACCAAGTTTATACATAGAGGTGTTTGTTATAATAAAGCTGAGTAAGGCAGAAACCCCTTACTTTGTATAGGGCTTACCCTACAGATGGGCTACTGTACATCATGCAAAATATGGTCACAGGACCATTTATAAAATTCAGCTGCTGATCTGGTTTGCAATTTAATCTACAAAGTGCATTAAAATGAGAATAATTTACTGATGCCTCTACCAGGCCTGAATTTACTCATTTGTTCATATGACACCACAGAAATATGAGTTATATTTGACAGCCCAGCTGTCCGCATCTGGGAAAGACAATTAATCTGCCACCAGGCCCTTCGCTCAGATTAAATTATTCATCTAAAGTGGATAATCTTTACTCATTCTGACATTTTCAGTTTGATTTGAAGTTTAGCTGATGAAACTGTTTTATGGTATTTCATTCCACTGCATATCTTCCTTTTCCTGCTTGTTGCAACTTGTAAAATATTCATATTTTCTGAGGTTTTTGATAGAGGACCTTCTCTTCGCTATGGCCTGTGAAATATTTTGTCTGACACAAAATAACAAGACCTTTTTTATGTCTTTGGGCATTGCTGTTACTCCTATTGATTTATATGAGTACTTTATCCTGTCATAATTTTTTGTCATATGAAATAAATTGTTTTGTATTTGTTTGCTTTAGATTCACAGGCTGGGGAAACTGATATCGGTATTTGGACTTCCTTTAAAGTAACAACATTGATTTTTGTTTTTTCCACCTGGAGTATTTTTCAGCCTTTAGCTGAACAGCTAATATTATTTTGTTAACCAGAGTTGTTCACGTAAGTCTTGGGTTTTACAGTGGCTCTTTTCTCACCCGTCACCATACAAAGCTAATGTAGGTACTAAGGAGAGACATTCCTTTGCTAGAGCTGCTGGTTTCCAACAGGAGTTCTTAGGTGAAAGTGCATGGACCACCTTAGGCATTATGCCAGTGTTTTCAAGAAAAGTTTCCTCAGCTTTTTCTTTTCACACGTCTGCTCTTTAAGGCCAAAGTTTGAAGTTCAATTTCTTGCTTAGCTCTGGTTTTGGGGGTTGAGCATTGTGCTACCGTCCTTGAGGAGACAGGACAGGAAGGTGCTAAAGAAACAAGTGTCTTTCTTGAGATTATTTACCTTTGGTGACAGAGGTTCCAAAATTGCGTAAGACTTTTGGAGAAGACAAGGATTCCTTGATATTATAATGTTGTGACAGTACTGAGAGTATTTACACCCAACCACAGATACTTTTTCTTCCTGCAATTGCAGTCACTAGAGAGCAAATCTATTATTGGACAACTGGCATTCATGTACAAAGCTAAAGAATAGAAACTGAGAAGAGGTCAGAGGAAACTATACTAGAATTGGGTTAAGGTTATTAAAATTATACAGCTCAAAATCTTACTTTACTGTCAAGGGAAAATGTATTTTCTAGAGTGGTCATAAACTTGGAGGTGTAGGACACATCAAATTTTTGTGTCATCTTTGCCAGGCAAAGCAGTGAGGACTGTACAGCTCAGAAGAAACTTTGCAGAATAAGGTATGCTGTGACTGGAATTTATCAATATTCATGATGGCCTGTATTAACTTACTAAATTCATCTTTTGTGTGAGTCTCTCCAATTCAAAATAATATATTTTAAAGTAATGATGAAAAGGAAATGTGAAGGAAATACTTTGGAAATTTAAAGGCTTCAGAAAATAAAAAATTGTCATAATTATTCATTCAGGCAAAGTAGAAGTGCTCCTATGGTATCTGTTTCTTATTGATCCAGTGTCTTGCTCCATTTCAATACAATCATACGAGTAAAGGAAATCCAATAGATCAGCATATGTAGCTTACCAGCGTATCACTATAACCTCTCTGAGAATTATCTGGAATTAAGCTGATCTTCCCAAGTGTTCCTTGGAAGAAAACGGTATTTCAGAATAATGTTATGGTTTTAATTTAGCATTGGAAATATACGTTTCAAAAAACTCCCTGTGGAACAGCCAAAGGATGTGCTGCCTTTAACAGTGAGAGTAAACATATGTAGTCATTCATTTTCAAGCAGCATGAACCAAAATTAATAACTATCATTTAGTACAGAAATCCACTCTACTTTGAGGGATTTAAGAAATTTGGGTTAGGCATTTTGGCTAGATTTCCTATGATATGGTATAATTTAAATTCCTTGTGATCAATGGGTAGGTACAATGATTCACTTGGGTTTTGTACCAGCTGAACACAAGGACGAGGCAATGAAGATATTAGACAAGTACAGATTGTCTTTTTATCTGACAGGTGTGCAGGGACCTCAGAGACATATGAAATATTATTGTCAGAGGAATCATGTTTCCTGTGGTTAAAATTGGGACTGACAGGTCATTGAAACCATCCCCATGTCTGGCATTGTTGTTGTGTGCCTTTTTGAGCAGTGACATAGTTTATGACACCAGGTAGCCTTGTTGTAAGAAGCAGCCAGACACACAATCTCTGCTTCAGGTCAGAAAATGCACTTCAAGGTAAGTGCAAGTTCCCTTCGAGGTAAGTGCAAGTTCTGACCAGTTGTTCTGAGCTTTGTGAGACAGGAACCAGCTGAACTACCCACTGCCTGAGCTGACAGGGTGGTTAGTGCTTGTGGAGCAAAGTGGCAATGAGGGTCAGAGAGGTGGTAAGCAGCTCTTGGGGGACTGAGGAGCAGGTATTTTATATCTTGTGAATGGTTAGTTGAAGGAAGGTGATAGTAAACAGGATCTCGTTTGAATCACTGGGTTTGATGGCACTGTCGAAACATTAATTTTGGTTTTACATACTCATCCTTAAGGTGTACTTTGCGTATGTCCATTTAGATTGCTTTTTGGTTTCAGTTTACAGCAGTCTAAATGGCAACAGGCAACTTGGTAAGAGTCACGATTTCCAGCAAATGCTCAGGACACTATTCCTTTGGAAACCGCTATTTTGCATGAGTTATTTGGTAGAGAAGTAAAAGATGAGAGGACAGACGATATGGGGCATTGCTGGAGAAATATTTGTATGGGTTTTATTTCTTGGCAGTTGCACAACTCCTTCTTTTAATCAGTATTTCCATCCCTAACCGATTGTCTGCTAAGTCTTCTGGTGTGTTCATTCCTTCTGCACATGACATTTATTTAACACTTCTCATCAGCAGACTCTGGCTGCATCCTGACTTTTCCCAAATTTTCTGGTTTATAAAAGGTGAGAAATTTGATTCTACAAGTCTGTGTCTGATTTTTGAGCACCATTCTAAACTTCCTTTCATCCCCAGACATTTCTCCTGGTCCTTTGCCCTGCTCTTTCCGGCAGTTTTCTGGCTACTACACCAGAGTCAAGACACGCTGTTATAGCTAACTCTCAGTCTTAACATCCACTCTTTTTCAAAGCTTAGTCTTCAGACAAAAAGCAAATAGGGCTGCCTGTACTGTTGTGTTCTAGTAAGCTCCCTTGTGCAGAACAGAAAACTTCTGCCATTAATGTGTTTTCAAAAAACACTTTCAGGGTGGCTTCTGCTGCAGCATTTTCTGTCCTGAGTTATTTGCACACAACAGAAATTTTCACAGGGATCACAAATCTCTATAAAGAGTGTTACCAAATCCTTTCACTACACAGCACTGGATGACATTGCAGCCCTAAAGCTGCAATTTTACAGTTTTCCATGGACTGGTGCAAACACCCCACCTAATTAGGCTGCTCAGGAAGTGCTCAAAGTTTGGACTGATTATTTCTCTTCAATGATCTGCTGCAATTTAGCTAGTTCTTTTTTTTTCTTACTAGATTCAACTTCTAGATAAGCTCCTAGAACCAGATGTTTGCAGAAGAACAAGTTCAGTGAGCAGCACTATTTCTGAGTGACTTTTGTTACATGACTCAGAGCAGCACAGATCTGAATCTGGCAAAGGGGAGGAGTAGCCACCTGGAACACCTGCACTCCAGATGACACTGAATGATGGAAGATAATCACCATTCTGGAGAGGCAAGGACGTCTCCCAACAATACTGTGTAATATCTCTGCGTATTCACGGTGGAAACAACACATTTCCATATCTAGACCAGTGTCCTGCCACATTTTGGATTATATTCCAGACAAATTAATTATCTAATCCATGGCAACTGAGTCAGCAAACTACTGCTGTATTCTGTTAACACAGTGTGCCCAATGTTTCCATCTGTAGGTTTCATTTTTTTCTTAAAATATCTATAAACCTGGCTTTGTGCTTGTAAGGTCAGAGCAGCTCACATCAGAGTGCTGTGATTGGATGCTGCCCACAGGGAATATTACCCTGTGCTGAGCACAGTTCACATCCCCAACACTGCAGATTTCTGATATGTTAAGGAAAACAGGGTATGAATCATTCAAAGATTTCTAATATCAGCATTATCCAAATAAATACCCTTCCCCCACTTGCAGAGTCTCTGGCCAAATACTGTCCCTCTGTTCCAGCTCCTCCTTATTGCCTCTCCCTGTTTCCGGATGGGCCCTGGCCCCCAGCCCTTATCTCCTCCAGCCCCTGGGCTGTTTGCAGAGAGCAGCTATAAAGGGGCTGACAGAGCACAGAGTGGAGGAGAATTACAAGGTGCAGCAAAACAGCAGCACCGGACCAGAGTGGGTGTCTGCTTGACTCACCACGACCTGCTCTGCACCATGGGGAAGGACAAGCTGCCCAGCAAACCAAACATCTTCCTCCTTCTTCTCTTCTTCCTTCCTGGAAATACTCCTCTCAACACAGAACCGTAAGCTACACATGCGGAGGGGGGAGGGAGGTCTAAGTGCTCCCTTTTTCCTTCAGTTTTCTTCCCACTAACAACCAAGTGCTGAGTTTCCTGCACAGCTCTGCCAGTGCTCCCCACTCCCCTCCTGTAACACCCTGGCTGTCCAGCCCTGGGACCCGTCCCCACCTCCATCTCTGCCAGTGTCCTCCTTTTGCCCTCCCCCCAGTCTCTGCTCACAGTGCCCACAGTCCTGCTCTGCAGCTGCCTGACAGTCCAGACCTGGATCCTCACAAATCTTTGCCTAAATTTCTACCTAGAAACCTCTCAGGGCCTGGAATTTTGTAGGCATCATGCCAGGTGCTTACCTTTCCTGGAGTATCCTTGTTTCAGTCACTGAGTTACTTGTCCCCATTCTCCTGTTGCTTTCAAGCCAGTTTGTTCCCCTTTCTCCCACCAGTTTGTTTCCCTTGGCAGCATCAGATGTACTTGTTCTCAGAGAGGATCTGTGACCTAGATTCTCTTCCTCCGGCACAGAGGCTGGTGCCAGCAGCCTCCCTGGACACCCACACCAGGCCTGTACAGCCCAGCAGAATGGCTGCAGCTTGCACTCTGCCCATGGCCCTGGGGAGAGGGGCAGCCCGGGATGGAGTCTGGCATGCCCACCCCAGCCTTGCCCACCAGAGAGTGTTGTTCTGAAGCCTCTAGTCTGGGTGGGAGCAGCCTCCCTCTTCAGACCTTGGCTGCTGTTCCTCTTGCTGTGCTGACAGAGGTGCAGTTCTCACCAACACGGGTCTTTTAATGCTTGCTGCAGAGATTTCATGCCCAGGAGCACTGCCATGTGCTGCAGCTGCAGCAGAGCGTGCAGCATTACTGATGCCGCTTACTGTGGGATCAAAGGTGAAGCGGTAACTGGTTCAGCCTGAGGGACCTTTGACTCTCACTGTACCTTCAACCCCTCATTCATCTGCCCTGTTTGGCTGCTTCTGGGGTAGATCAGACAACTAAGTCTGACTTGGGGTCAGGTAGAGCTCTCTGGTCTCCCCATAGTAATCTAATTCAACTAAGTAATTAAGTAATCTTAATTAATCCTTGCCCAACATCAGGGGGAAAGAGAATGAAACCATACTGTTCATACCTGTGGTCAACACAGAATCATAGAACCATAGAATGGCGTGGGCTGGAAGGGACCTTAAAGATCATCTAGTTCCAAACCCCCTGCCATGGACAGAGACACCTTTCTCTAGACTGGGTTGCTCAGAGATCCATTCAACCTCAGGACTGGGCATCCACAGCTTCTCTGGACAACCTGTGCCAGTGCCTCACCACCCTCACAGTAAAGAAATGTTTTTCCTAATATCTAATCTAAACCTACTCTCTCTCAGTCTGAATCCATTCCCCCTTGTCCTGTCCCTTGTAAACAGTCTCTCTCCATCTCTCTTGTAGGCTGCTCTTTGTCCCTTACCTGAGCCCCATTCTGGGACAGAAGAACACAGAAAGGCTGAGAGAGGTGGGAGGGAGAGGAGTGTTGTTGGGGTGCACAGAAGGAAGACAGGAGCCCAGTAGGAAGGCAACGGAGTCTGAGTAGTGAACCGCTAGGTAGCATAAGCATAGTGGTTTTGTTTTAAGTGCAGGATAGATCAGGTGCTGTATACAACACAAAAAGGAAGCAACCCTTGAACTGAAGACAAAAACTGAACGTCCAACCAAGACTAGCTTACTATGCCCCATGCAAGAAGGGATATCACTTCTTTGGGCAGCAGCAGTTGCTACTGCTAAATCTGTTTCAGAGATGGCCAGCTGGACAGGAGACACAATTAAGGTTCAGATTACATATTAGAGAAAAACATATTCATCAAAGTTAGTCCAGCACTGAAACAGGTGACCCAGAGACATGGTAGAAACTCCGCCTGTAGTGTCCTTTGCAAAGGTCCAGTTCCAGGAGGGAAGGTGGGCTTGAGACATCCAGAGGTCCTTTGTAACCAAAACGTCTACGATTCTGTAAGATACTGAGGAAGAGAATTTATTTTCTTCCTCTGCATCACTCTGGAAGAACGCAGCCAAAGGTATTGTTCTACTACTTTCGCTGTGCATGTAAGCTGTTTTAAAATGCCTTGTACATGTTTGGGAATACTCTGCATATGGTCAGAAGCATGAGGTCATAATGACACTTGAATTGGCAGATATGGATTTGGGCTGATGAAATTCACTGTCTTCTTTGGCTGGGTGCTTGTTCTAGTAAGTAGCAGGGAGTCCATTCACAGACAGACATTATTCCACCTTGAGCCACAGTATTACTTTCTCTATATAGACAAACTCATCATTTTTGCCTCAACCACTATCTCTAGGGTCTCCTACCCCTTCTTGTTGCATGCTTCTCTCAGAGTCACTGCCACTCTTGTCAGAACAGCTTGTTGTATCCTGAGGTCTGTTTTGTCAGCCCAGGTGCTTTTTGTCCTGGAATTTTGTGACCCAAGTTACTTAAAGCCCTCATAGTATTTTAATTCATCTGACTATTTTCAACAACACATCCCAAAACAACTAAAAAGAGGTCTATAAACAGCATGGTTTATATCTTTGTTTCAAAGGCAGGGAAGCCAGCCTAAGGGGAAGTTCTGCAAGTTGGCCAAAACTTCAGCAGAACAGTGAACAGGAAGAGAAATGAGGCCAAATTCCCCACGAACTAGGTCACATTGTCCTTTCTGTAGACTGGATGTTATTGTCAGATTGCCAGTGCCACTGACAGGGGACAGGGGGAATGAGATTAGGGGAAGCAGCATAGGCTGAAGCCATGGTAAGAAGGTTGTGGAAGAAGGGAAACACTAGAGAAAGCAGAGAGTCACAAGTTGTAACTCACTCTCTGGAAGGCTGGAGCTCCCTCCTTTCACAGCTTCTGCAGCAGCACGGGCTGAGCAGAGTAGCCAGAAGGCTCCTCGCTATGCTTCATCCCAGTGCCTCATGATGAAGGAAATGGAGGTTCTGCCTGTGTCACACTGCCTCCACGGTAGTTTCCCAAAAACCTCAGAGCCCAGGCAAAAATGTAGCTCTGAATGGACCCAGCTGTATTTGTCCTCTGTTCCTTTCTGAATACTTCCTGATAGTCCATTTGTTACTTATTACTGTTTGAGAATTTTCCAAGGCTGACCAAGAGTGCTCAAGTCTGAATGATAGTAGCTCACTTAGTGGTATTATTTTCCCTTTATGAACAGTTCATTTGCCATTTTTGCTACTCTATCATAAAAGAAAACTTTTCGACAAATATATAAGTCAATTTTTAGAATTTCTTACCCTGCACAATTATGAGAAAATTGTATTTCCCAGATCATTTAGGAATGTACTGAAGCACAGGGGTCTCAACACAAACTCAGGAGTTTTTCACTGGTTCCTACTCTTTCTGTCCTATCTTCTAACTAATTAATCCAGGACAGAATTAATAATTTGGTTTATTAGTAAAATGATCCCTTTTATTGAATGCCAGCTTAGTTTAAGGGTCCTTTGTGAGGGACCTTTGTCAAAAGCCCTTTGAAGATGCAAGTACACTTGGGTTGCAATAAAACACTACACTCCGAAATCCTTTGTGTGCTAATCTTAGTAAGGCCCCAAACTGCAAGCACTCACATCTTTGCTCAGCATGTAAAGGATTTGTAAACCTGGATAGGCAAAGACTGGAGCAGCCAGACAAGTGGGTGGGTTTTTTCTTCAGCCGTTTTTAGCTAATGTCTTTGAGTCTCAATAGGAGATTGTGGGATATACAAAATTCAATTAACAGCCTGAAACCTTTCAAACCGTCCTTATTCCCTGCTGTGAAGCCAAACAAAACATCCTTTGTAAAGCACTCCCTATTAGCATAGAAATTGTTCCTTCTACTGCAAGCATTTTCCTGCTTTTAGGCTAATTAGTTAGACCGTTTAATATGTATAAACCCAAAATAAAATGAATGCTCATGTTATATGCACTGCAATTCGCAGGGATAGCAATGGATTAGGCATGCTGGTTTGTTAATTTCCTTTTACTTAAGATTGTTGCCTTAAAACTGTTTCACATTTCTGATCTTTCTTGCTTCCCTCTCTTCCTAGGCAGTACATGGTACTAGTGCCCTTTCTGATACACACAGATTCTCGTGAGAAAATCTGTGTTCAGCTGACCTACCTGAACGAGTCTGTGACGCTGAGTGCCACACTCGAGTACCAAGGGGAGAACAGGAGCCTGATTGATGACGTGGTGTCAGAGAAAGATGTGTTCACCTGCATCCCTTTCTCTGTGAGTATCTCATCCCTGTGGAATGATCTCGTGCATTAACTGATGTGGCACAGTAGATCCAAACAGTCCAGAAATGAGAAATAAGACACACTGCAATTAGAGACTCTAAGCTAAGACAAACCAAAGATTTATTTCAATGTGGAAAACTGACTATTGTGCTGTTATGAGGCCTAATTTTCCCCCATAATCAAATTATGTACCTCACATAATACTTCTGTGCATGCACAACTTAGAGAAGGCTTTTGGAATTTTGACTAACAGACTGTGCCCCAAGTTTTTTTGATCTGTGTAAGCCTGAGATGAAAAATACCAATGTAGAGTGAAAGCTGTAGAAACAGGGTAACAGTTAAAGACAGTGAGGTCCCTGAAGCCTTTTGTCTCCTTCTGGAGCTTATTCACAACTTTTTACTGCAGAAGACTTCTTGATGAGTAATGTAAGCAACAGGTTCCATATGCTAGTTAATGAATTTGGGTTAATTTTCATTTTGATAAAGCATGTGATGGAATAAGATCAGGCTCAATATTTCTCTAAGAAAAGTATATAAATGCAGGAAAGCAATCATGTTTTTCTCTTGGTCCCTTCACTGAGTCTTTTTTGTTCCTTTAGGGAACTTTTTGACCCAGCTAGCACTCCTTCCTTCAAAGCTGAGTGCAATGGGGTGAGTCAGTAAAGCAGTTATCCTCTTCATTTTCCTTAGCTTCCAAAATCCAATAGCACAACAGAAGCATTTCTCACTGTGACGGTGACAGGGGACACATTGCAGTTCAAGAGCCGCAAGTCAGTGCTGGTCAAGGATTCTGGAAGCTTGGTCTTCGTCCAGACAGACAAACCCATCTACAAGCCCGGACAGACAGGTACCAGGAACTGGGTTGGTGTTGACTCTGACAGCATAAAATCTCAAGGATTTCCTTGTCCCAAGGTGCCATACTTGTATTAAAGTTTTCAGAATTCTTCATGGGGGGATTTAAGGCACTCAGTAAATTTTATTTCTGTCAGCTGAGATCTAGGTCATGGTACTTTCATCATTCCTAATCTTCATTCTCCAGGCACAGCATCTCAGCCAGATGTAGGCACAGGCTCTGAGTCATTCTCCTCAACCAGAGGCACAAAACTGGGGTGACTTCAAAGCAGAGTCTCCCTTGGCTGCACCAGAATCAACAAAGCAGGACAGGCACTCCCAAGAGATAATTCAATTCAGTCAAGACCTGATTATCCTTCTAAATTTATCTGCCCCTCACTGTCTGCAAGAGAAAGAGACTGAACTAATTGTTTTTATTACTTAGAGGTGTCAATTCAGAGCCTGTTCATCCGTGGAATGAATCTGAGTTATAAACAATTAAAACACTGACATTTCCTGGTAATGGCCACAAATTTAACAGTGGAATTTCCTTTTTTTTCTGTAAAACCCTCCAGTTCAGTTTCGGATCGTCTCTCTGGACAAAGACTTCTACCCGCTGAATGAGAAGGTAGAGCCTTAATTCCTTGTTGCTAGCCAGGAGATTTAGTTCCTAAGTAACACCATTATTGTCATCATGCAGAATCACTGACAACAGCCTTTAAAGCATATGAACCTCTCTCACACCATCCTTTACCCATTACATATTCTATCCTAGAACACACTCCACCTGTCTCTATCGGTTGAAAAACACATCCCCTTTTTTAAAAGCATATAGATGTTTAAAACCATATTTGCAAAAGAATGTATGTGGCTAAGCATGTAGGCAGGGATCGCATTACTGAAGAAAAATGGGGGGGACCAGTTTCTATTGGTAGTGGCAGGTGTCACTAAGAGACAGAGAGACACATGACAAGAACTTGGTTTTATGGAAATTGTCAGGGGTGCAAGCCCATCTTTCGTTTTATTTGACAATCAGTTCCTCATGCAGACAAGTTGTTTGAAAACTCTTACTTCTTCACAATTTTATGTTGTGGTAAGACAAAAAGTCAGGGCCCTAAAATATTATAGAAAAGATTCCCTTAGCCATCAAGAACCAAGGAAACAGAGCAAGTGCAGAAAGGGCAGAACCCAAAGGAACTTCTTAGAAGTTTGTTCTTCTGCCCTTCAGTCCAAATCTGGACTTTACTTCCATGTGATTAATATTTCTAACACTGCTTTTCTTTTGCTCTTTCCCCACAGTTTCCATTGGTCTATGTTGAGGTGAGTGGATAACTACATTATTATTATGATGATGAAGAGGATTTGGTCAGAGCCATGGGATGCATTTTATGAACTGTGCCACCCTCCCGGGTGGTTTTTTGGGAACACTGACTGATGACCTCCGGCTGGGAGATATCATTCACATCCCCATTCCCTCTAAGCCCGAAGATAAAATCTCAGTCAAGTAAATGCACAAAGTCACGTAACTTGAGTCACACTCCTATCTAGAGTAAATAAACTTTTGGTTGTACAGCCAAGGTACAATACAAAAAGCAGGCAGAAAATGAAAGACTGTAAACATTAGCCACCCTGCTGAGGAGCTTGAAAAGAGTGCATCAGACTACAGAGCACCACTGTGCTGTTTCAGTGACTTCTACAAGTCACTGAGGGGCTGAGGGGATTAATTACTGATAGTCAGTTTATAATGAGCAATACACAGATGTAGTAGTGGTGAGACTTCAGCTCCAGCATTAGGAACATGGTGGAGGGAGGGCTCTCAGCTGGATGCCTGTATGTGGGCTATATTTTCCTCTGTTCCTGTCACCATTCCCCCACCCTATCACTAGCTTAGGACTCTTACAAATGTACATTTCTCAGTCCCATAGACAAGTCAGGTGTCTGATTCCTCAGCAGATTGTGTGCTGGTACTTCAGCAGTCTTCATTCCAGGCAGGGGAAAAAAAATTGCAGGCTGTATAGCCAGTCAAGGAGTCTGAAATTTCCCTCCTTTCTCCCTGTGCTCCACTTCAGATATCAATCTCTGTGTCTGGTTACCTAGCTTCCTGGCCCCATCCTTTGCAAATATGCAGGTAGACCTGAGGGGCAGACAACACCCTGCTGGGTGTTAAAAGGGTTTAAAAGCTTTCTTGCATGCTAGTTATGCAGAATTGACAGGTAAGTGCTTTCAGAACCTCACAGATTGTTGAACAATTACAGATAGGCATTTCCCAGCTGGGACGTGTATACACTGGGCACTGCACTGCTCTGTCCCTAGTACTCTCCTGTACTGTCTTGTGACACTGTTACCCTCACCTGCAGGATCCCCAGAGGAACCGTGTGTACCAGTGGCAAGGAGTGGAACTAGAAACAGGATTTACACAGCTCTCCTTCCCCCTCACCTTGGACCCCATCCAAGGGTCCTACAAAATAGTTGTGCAGAAGAGCTTCTCATCCCATGTGGAGCACTATTTCAGTGTGGAGGAATTTGGTAAGGAGAGGAGGTTGACAGAAATGTCTTTTATTGTGACCTCTCAATTTGGAATCTCCTGAGAACAGTATGAAGAGAGACTGAATATACAGGCAATGGGGTTCATAGAGGCTGAGCCAGAGAATGCTGAGCATCAGAAGTGGCAATTCTGCAATCTGCCTGAGCTTGTATTTGCTCATAGTGCTCTTGGGAGCACAGGACACAACAGAATTCCTGTGCATGGCTTGTGGCACCAATTTCAGCTGTTTTAGTTGCCTTTCAGTCCAGCAGCTTGTTGCAAGTAGCACTAGCTATGAAGTAAGAGATGACAATATTTTGGTGACCCTATTTCTCTTCTCTCATCATCTGTATAAAGTCTCTTTCTCCATTCACAGTCCTCTCTATTTTTGCTCTTCCTTGTTTCTGCGAAAGCTTAGAAAACATGTTTGGTAAAAACTTGTGCTTGAAGAACAGTCCACGAATGTCACAAACAGATGCAAACAGACTGATAGCAGACTGAGTAAGGAGAAACATGCTGCTTCAGGGAGACATTAACCCCCAGTTCTGTAATAAAACTTCTCGGGTGTTTGTAGATGTGTATTCTGGGTAGGCTGTGTGCATTTGAGAAGGCTGATTGTCCAGTCCTTCACCGCTCTCCACTGACTCTACATGAAGCCCAAATGTTGAGCAGGACCTGCTGTTTCTGGAATATGCAGGGTGGGACCCACAGAAGACTCTCACTGAAGTCCATGGTAGATGGCTTATTTGGCTTAAAGTCAGGTGTGGTGAATAATTTGACCACAAACCAGACTTACAGGCTTTGACCTGCCATGGTGACAGATGGCCTGTTCCTCCTCCCACAAAGACCATTCTGAATGCCCCACAAAATCAAATATGTGCATCCCTTTGTTAGTCTCATACTAAACTGATTTTGCTTTCATTTGGTTTTTAACCTTATTCCTATGAATCTCTCCTACTGCTATTTTTCTTACAATCTTTTGAGGAAATGTGCTCTGGGGTTGAAACATTGGGCCTTGCCTCCCATCTTAGAGGCAGATTTATATAGCTCTATAACCCAGGGTTACTTTCCAGTTTCTGGATCTGGAGGTGCACCCATCCTGCTGTTACTTCCTTGCACTGTGAAAAAAAACCTCAGGTGCACCACCTGCAAGCAGGACATTATATGCTTCAGTCCAGTCCTGGGCATGAGGAGTTGGAGGTGTAGGGCTGCAGGATGCAATATGGGAATAGGGATGTAACTTAATACTCAGGACCAAAATATGTATTTTACTTGTGCCCCTTTATATTGGGCATTATTGCTGCCTCTTCCACTTGAAAATATAGACCTGAGAGTCTGCGGCTAGATTCACCAGAACTCTATGAGTATGCAGTACAATATCCCATGGTGCATACTGGTGAGCCTAAGGGCAACTCTGGATCTCCAGAACAGTAAGAATCAGCCAAGAGAATCAATGATTCAGGGCTTTTCAATGTGGTAAATTACAAAGGTGGTGAATGTGCTGCTCCAAGTCCTAGTTGCAAATTACGCATTGTGAACTCAACACACAGGACCAGTGTGTCCTTCTGAATGGACACAGGTAAGGGATCTACTCAGCTGTCTGGTGCCAATGGGATCACATAAGCCTGAGCTGCAAATAAGGGAAGGTAAGGACTACAGACTTAATTAAGTGCCTTTGAATATGCCTTTGCATATGAAGATGATCCTGGCTCTGTTTGGGTTGGTCTGATTCACTCTGATTCACTCTGATTCACAGCTCTCATTCACTCTTCTCATACCAGACTTTCTCTCTCCCCTCTAGTGCTGCCCAAGTACGAGGTCCTGGTGAAGGTGCCAAAGATGATCACTATTAAGGACAACGAGCTTCCAGTGTCTGTCTGTGGTCTGTGAGTCACAGAGCTCCAGTAAATCTCTCTTGTTTATCCTTCACTCCTCCTTTCTGCTGAGGACCAAAAGGAGAGATCAGGGAGGCTTTTTAAACTTTACCCAGGCATCTAGTACAGGCTTATTTCACTCTGTCAATCCTGAGCCTGCTGCTTGGACTGAACAGTCAAAGTGAAGGGTCTTCCCTGTGTTCCTGAAAAGATGATGTCAAACAAATCTGCAGCTCTCTCTTCCTGGTTTATTTTACATTTTCTCTTTCTGTCTTTACATTTCTTCAGTTAGAGTTTTTCTTCCAATACTGAACCCTCAAATACTCAGAGTTATCAGATCAGACATAATTTAAATCCGTGATGCAAACCCAGTATTCTTATTTTTAACTCATAAATCGCTCCTCCTGAGCCTCTCCATTTCTTCATTAAACCCTGAGCAGTTTGTAATGCAAGGATGTTTCTGGCTGAAATAATTTTCTAAAGTCAATCTTTTTCTGCAGAGACCTTCCACCTAGAGCAGGAGGAATGTTTCTTCCATGCGTGATGGAAGAACCTCACAATGGAAATGTAATCACTAGAATCATTAAAATATCAGATTAGTCAGCCTTTAAGAAGTATCAGGAAATCATCCACAGAGGTCTTTAAGGAGATGTATCTGAGTGTGACTGTGACTGTCTCCTTATCCAATACATTGTTTAACACACTGTGATTATAGGTACACCTATGGGAAGCCTGTTCCTGGTTTGGTGAATGTCCAAGTATGCCGGAAATTTTCCCAGCCTGCTTCAAGTTGTTATGGAAAAGATGCAGAATCTGTGTGTGAAGAATTCACTAAGCAGGTGAGTCCCAAGATTAAAATGTAGTGGGTTTTCTTATGGTTAATGGGCAATGTTTTCCCAAGAGAGACCAAATCTGTGACTGTTGGGATATAGTAGGACATCAGAGACAGCATTCTCTCCAGGGAAAAGCAGAGAATCTCAGAGGAGGGCATTCTTAAGAGAGGAATCATTACACTGGAAACAGAACTGGTGATGAAAACCTGACCCCATTGAAACTAGTGACAAACCTCCAGTTGCCAGCCATTAGGTCCTTGCTATTGCTCCACAAACTGAGAAAAGAATCTTTGAAAGAAAGCTGTGAGAGGGACTGACTGGGAGCAAGGAGAAAAGATGAGGAGAAAACAAGAAGGCAGTATAGAGAACAAGGAACAAAAAAGATAAGGTGGTATTGTACATGGGTCAAGTACAGGAGAAAGGGCAACAAGGAAAAGAAACAAGAGAATGGAAGAAACAGGAAGAAAAACAGAACTAAGACAGAAGGGAGTTAACAAGGAAACCAGTGTGTACCTTGGAGAACTGTGTGCCAGGTACCTCACAGAACACAGAAAATGTGCAAATGAAACACTAGGAAACAGGCTGAACACAGTTCTGGTATTGGAGACAACCTTGGAACGTAAGTCTGGAATTTCATGAACGGAATTAAGCATGTTTGGTTTGGGGTATCTATTCTCATCCCTCAAGGCACAAACTTTGTTCACAGAACTTCAGTTTTCTCTCCAATCCCTTGCTTAGGCAGATGCTCATGGGTGTGCTTCTGGTGTGGTGAGGACCAAGGTGTTTCAGCTCCAGCGCAAGGGATATGAGATGAGCATTGAGGTACAAGGCAAAATTACAGAAGATGGCACAGGTATGAAGCACACAGAGAAGGTAAAGTGATGGCAGGCCATAACAGGAGAAACTGGCAAACACAAGGAAGGTGGAGTAACATGACTAGAAATTCATTACTTATCCCTCTTTGCTGTGCTCTGTTTCAGGAATAGAGATGACTGGAACAGGCTCCTGTGGTATCACATCCACCATGAGCAAAATCTACTTTGACCTGATGGATGATGTGTATAAACCAGGGATCCCGCTCTTTGGGAGGGTAGGGAACTTCTGAGACCATGGGCAATCCCATCAGATGGAGCAGTAGGGTGTGCAGGTTACATGGTTCAAGGGGCAGATGATATGTGGCAGAGGTCCCAGATGAAGCTGGCCAGGGGAATTAAAACTACTCAGGAACTTAGGATCCTGATAGATAATTTCCATGGGCCAATCAGGTTGTTTTGCTGAGAATTTTCTCAGTTGTTCCCTCAGACAACTCAGGGCATGCCTCACACATTTCCACATTCTTTTCTTTGGTTCTTCTCTATCAAGAAATATCCTGCTTGCCATGGAGAAAAAGAGGGAAGAGGATGTATTACTTGGGAATTGTTCTTTGTTGCTAGTCTAAAACCTAAAGTTTGTTATTGCTTTGTTAGGTGAAGCTGGTCGATGGCACTGATGCTCCAATTGCCAATGAAACCATCACGATTACTGTGGGCAGAAACAGACACAAAGGGAACTACACTACAGATGAGCAGGGACAGTCTTGGTTTTCCATAGACACTACCAGATTCACAGAATTCTCCCTGGAAATCCGAGTGAGTGGCAGAGACAGGGGTAAGCCTCTGTCTTTCCCTCCAGCAGGGGAAATGTCTATCCATGGGTTATCAGTCTTTCTGCTAATTGGAAAATAAGGCAAGTTTCTTGTCGGGTCACCTCACTTCTTTGTGTCTTCTGTGCATGTTATCTACAATCTTCTAAGAATGGGAAATACAGAACATATCCACAGTTTTTCTGTGGACTTTTGTGTGACTTCTTACCTGATTTTGTTTGGCTATGAACTTTTTATTCTTCCTTTTCAGGCAGATCATAAGGCTGAACTGAACTGCTATGACAGCGACTGGGTCACACCATCCTATGAGCACGCCATGCGCAGAATTATTCGGTCTTACTCCCTCAGTAAGAGCTTCCTCAAAATTGAGCCAAAGTCTGAGACATTAAGTTGTGGCTCCTCAACAGAGATCCAGGTGCACTATATCTTCACACGAGAGGCCATAGGGGAGCAGAAGAAAATTGTCATTTACTATTTGGTAAGACATATTTGGGATTACTTTGATCTACGGCCACAGAAAGTGCTGTGTCATCTCTAGCTAAGTTCCATGATGAGCAACCAGAGCACTGCTAGGTGGCCAGTAATGATGGAGAGGGTCTGAAATAGGAAGTATGGCCTGTAACAGTGCAATCTAAATACATTTCCCTAATGTTTCTCTTTTCTCTGTCTTCTATGTGCAGAATTTGTGATACCATGGTAATTGGAACAGACTATAACAGGCTGGCATTAAGAACTATGAATTTGTTAATTTTGGGAATCAGAGTAGAGAGGCTAATTGAACTGTGACCAAACAATGACATGTCAGTTTCTCTCAGGAGAACAGGAAGAATCAGATGAATATTCAAATAGAGTGTCTTTCTCCCTAAATTTATTTTTCTCCTTATCCTATTTAATGACACTAACAGAAGAGATGAGAGCAGCTTTGGAGAACCAGAGAAGTATCAGTGGAACAGACACTTCAGTTCTGGTGGACTGTACAGAATATCAGGGGGACTTTGATATTCAAAAGAGAGAATAGAAACCTGTGCTAGAGATGTCTGTGTGCTTATTTTCAAGGCTGCTAACAATTAATGGAAGGATAAGATACCTGTTTATCCCAGTAGCCTGGGAAAGCTGGTCATAAGTATGCACATACAGCAGGTAGACAAACAGTAAGAGAACT
The DNA here is from genome assembly GCA_013398175.1 of Climacteris rufus. Lineage (NCBI taxonomy): Eukaryota > Metazoa > Chordata > Aves > Passeriformes > Climacteridae > Climacteris > Climacteris rufus. The sequence continues at coordinate 14,863 of VZRZ01002044.1, read as the reverse complement.
TCCATTTTTATAGGTGTAGATCCCACACCCTGAAATTCAAATATGGTGTCATGGAATAAATATTCCACATCAAAAGTAATTAAATAGAAGGCCTTTTTTACTGTGAAAAAGGAATCCTTTTCTAGAAATGATGAAATTACAAGAAGCACTTAGGCTATTTCTTACTGCCTGACTTCAGGTACCTTATTCAAGCTCTTATTTGCAGCCTGTGGTCTTCTGTCCCAACTCTGTGGAGTTATAAAACTACTCCTGATGAAATTTTTCTTTATACTGTTTCATGATGCAACTGAGAGTGGAGTGAGGAGACTTTTTGCCCTCCAGTCTGCTCCAAATTGCTAGAAGTGTGCAGATTACTCCCAAAGTTATCTGTAGTTAGAGGCAAAATGTGTTCAAACCTGACCTGTATATGTAATATGTAAACAAGCAAAGATAAGTATGATCAATGTGGAAACACTGGTCCTCCTAGGAGCAAATATTTCTGTCTGCAATGACCCAGTAAATTCCAGTCTGGCAGTTGCTTAGTATCTTCTTGGTGTTGCTCACACTCTACAGTTAACCCAGTGAACATTCCTTCTGCTTCCTTTCAACACTGCTAGCAACAATTACAGGAAGATTTCTCTGTTACACAGGTGATGGCCAAGGAACAAATTGTATTAGCTGGCACCCATGACCTGACTCTGAATTCTGGACATGGTGAGCAGAACTATGCCTTTTTATCATTTCTGATGATAATTTGGGGCAGGGCGGATGTAGAAAAATTACTTCAATTCAAACACTGAATTTAACATTTCATTGAACTTAATGTTTGAATTTCCAAAATGAAACCTTTTTAGATGAAGTGGCTTGGGTTAGTTTTGCTTTCTCTGAGTTCTAATATGTGCCCTTTTTTAATGAGAAAATGTTAGAAAATTCAAAAAAAGTAAGCATAATGTTTTGGCCATTTCCTAAAACCAGCACTTGCTGGTGGCTACTCTACCCTATTCTGATTGTGGATGCTTACCAGTGTTGTGAGAATCATGTGTACAACAAGCAGGAAGAAGTGTGTGTCTCCTTTTCTTTCTCTCTCTCCCTTTCCTTAAATTTTTTTTTTAATATTGTTCCTGCCTTGTAAGCATGCATATGTACATTCTAACCAATACATTTAAATGTATTCACATAAATGTCTAAGGGTTACACATTTCAGTAACTGAGACAGGCTGTGATGCAACTTCAAATGTGTTTTGACAATGAGAAAAGGGTGATATTTTGTAAGTCTCTGAGAAGGACCTGCACTGCAGTGGTTGTCAACAGAATATGGATGTAAAGGATCTCGCGTGCTGTACAAGCTTCTGCACCCTCACTAGCAGCAGTGACTAAGCTAACACCCTGGCTAGTACCAAGGAATGTTCTGTCGCCTTGTCTAGATTGTGACATAAAGCTCAAGCCCAGATAGAAAGAGTTTTCCAACACAGAGGGGCATCTTCTAGTGTGTTTGGAGCAACAGTTTGGTGTTCCAGGCAAATGCTTGCTTAGCAGTAACTTTGTCAGGTTATTCTTTCAGACAGTCTGCACTTTTGACAGCTGCCACCCTTTACAGCTGTCATGTTACCTTTTTTTGCCTCGACTCTTTTTTGTAGATTTTGGAGTCTGGGGGAAGAGGGTTAGGAACATCAAGAAATTGTGCCGGATGTTAACTGGGCATAGAATCTAGAAGGCAGGTTGAGGCCCTCCAAACTCATTTCATTTGTCAATTCACAATCACTCTTTGAATGCAGGTGTCTTCATCAACAGCCATAGATTTCAGTCATGTGTCAGCTTTCTGGCTTCTGAAAACTCCAGATATTTAGCATGAGTAAACTTGACTTTGTTAACTGGGAAGTGAATCTGACTTCTTTATCTGGAGAAGACAAATGCATATACAGGAACTTGTATGTTGAACAGCCCCTTTTTCTCTCTGTCAGCTTATGGGACATTTCAGCTGACCTTCTCTGTTGAGGCAGCAATTGCTCCTGTGGCAGATATGCTTGTGTACACCACTTTATCCAGTGGGGAAGTCATCGCCAGTTCAGAACATTTCCAGGTTGAAATGTGCTTTCCCAACAAAGTGAGTATAAGTCATGGTTTATGCAACCCATGTTTGTCTTGTGGCCAGTATTTCAGTTAAGAGTTCCAGAATTAAGGCAGAATTCACAATGGGTTCATGAAATATTCTGACCAGATGCTGACTGAGGACTGGTGACCAGAATAAGCTACAAAGCTATAACAATAAGAAGTGGGGCAAGACAGAATAAAGAAGAGAATCACTCATCCTTATTAATTACACTGGTCAAAGATGAACATACATTAGGAGAATTTTAAGACCCTAGCAGAGCTCAGATCACAAGGCTAGAAGTGTCAGTGTAATAGATGTAACAGTGTCTGGAAAACTGTTTGCTTGAACCTCCTTTTGGATTTGCAGGTGAGATTGAGTTTTGCACCCAAGGAAGGTCTTCCTGCTTCCAACACACGCCTGCAACTCCATACCTCTCCAAGATCCCTGTGTGCCCTCCGTGCTGTGGACAAGAGTGTTCTCCTCATGAAGCCTGAAAATGAGCTTTCTCCTAGCTCTGTGAGTCTTGGCTGCTTTTGGTAATGAGCAAGTACAGGAACCAACCAAGTACCTACTAACACCACTACAGACATGGGGCTATGTATTTTTATAGTTGCATTTGCTACACTTGCTTTTTAGGAGCTGGCATTTAGCAATGGAGTATTTGGTTGTGTCTGTCCCTGTAAGTGCTGATCTGCTGCATTTTCCCTTGTTTTTTTCATTTCCACAGGTGTATCCCCTTCTCCAACCGAAGGCACCTCAGGGTTATAACTTCATTGACTACTACATGGAAAAAGACAATGTAAATCCTTGTGTGTCACTTGATGATCTGTCATTAAATGGGTTTCTCTACATGCCCTTTTCTACTGACGGCGAAGGTGATGCCTACGACATTCTCAAAGTAAGCACCAGCCTTTCATTTTTCTTTTTTGTTCCCTTTTGGAATTCAGTCTTCTCCCTTCTTCTGACCTGTCTTGAAGGGCTGATTAATGAAAAAAAAAAAAAAAAAAGAAGCTCAATTGCTGTAAACTCACTCATTTTTGTATGTGAGAAAACAACCAGGCCCAGTTCCTACTTCTACTTAGCCCATAAATAGTAACTGAGTGCTTCTCTAAATCAGTCAGACTCCAAAAGGTCTCCTCATAGTAGCAATACCTGCAAATGGGCTTGGGTAAGGAATCAGTCCTGAGAAATTACTTCTAGTGCCATAATATTAGAAACTCCTCATTCAGTCATGTTTTCTTTCTCTGGTTTAAATAGGTCTTTAATAAAGTATCAGTTAATTTGCTAACCCACAAACCCACGCATAGCCATCCAAAGTGTACCGCACAAGGCCTTTTGGGTACCCTCAGTCTAGTGCATTTCACACATGGCATTTTCACCCAGGCAGCTGTCCCCAAGGCAGGCCTATGGACTTACCTTTCCATATGATCATGCCAGGACTTTGCCTTAGTATGAGACTAACATGATAGAGACTCAACATCCGAGTTGAATCAGCCTATCTGGAATTTACATACAAGCCCTTGCTATTCTGATCAATACTAGACTTAAGTACATCCATTCTTGACATACTAAATGAAGTTCATTTTCAAACCATTTTTGCATATTTTTTTGTTCTTCTTTCTCTTTGTTTACTAGGCATTGGGCTTAAAAGTCTTCACTAGCAGCAAGATCCATAAGCCTGAACTCTGCAAGCATTACCCAGAACCCATGATGGAAAGGAGTTACAGTGGTTCTAGTACCTTCTTGAATTTACCTCTCACACAACCTCCTAAAATTTACCACCCTGCTTCTTTTCTTCCCTCTACATCTTTGAATATTAATTACACAGGAAGACCCGATTCTGTTCAGATATGCTCACCTAACTCAGGATCCCTCCCTTCTGGACCTAGTCTTGAAATATGAAACTGACCCACCTCTGCCTGCATCTTCCCAGGCAGACAGAGGTGCCTGGCTAGAACTGTGTGTGTTTGGTGACTCCCATGCCAGCCCCTAAAGCAGGGGAGGTCTTGTAGTCACTAAAAGAGTCTTTCAGCACAAAGTAGTGGCTTTTTCCCCCATCAGATCAGAGTCCAGCTACGGAAACCTAAAATAGGAGCATCTGCTTCTAGGCAGACACGTTCTAGCAATAGCTAGAGGAATAACCAGGGCAAAAGTGAGCCAAGACAAAATAGAAGGTGGTACAACCCTATGGGTTGACATTTTACCACTGGGGCATAAGAAATTTGGTTCTGTTCCCAGATTCCCCACTTACATGAGTGTAAGGGGCTAGGTACGTCATGTCCCTTCTCTGCAGGTTCAGTGACTGTGAAGATAGGGGAATGATATTACTTTTGTTTGTTTTCTTAAATAGATCTGAGATTAGAAAGGCTATATAAAAGACTCACCTATATCACTTCTAGTTACTGACTTTAATGGTGCGGTATCCCAGTTCCATTAAAAAATTGTAGCTTTTGGTCCAGTGACAGGTTCTAGCCTTCTACTCATAAGAGATCAGATCTTTGTTTTTGAGATGGAAGATTTCTCATCAGATTATGGCCCAAGAGAGCTGTCTGCTTTGAAAGGATGTGAAGTCTTCTAAGGCTGATGGAAAAGCCTTTTATAAGGCACAACAGTATGCAACACTGTGAGAAAGCATCTTCCAGTATATTTGCTAATGGCCAGAGATATAAAGACCCATATTCATTTATTAAAAATTCCTAGATGGAGGGCTAAGTGTGGCTTCTGTTTCTGATCATGTATAAATGCAATCAATTCTTCAACCAGATTATTAAATTCTGTGCCATGGTAATATCTGCAGACAGTAAGTTTCACATTTGAGTCTGTATTGCTATATAAATATACCCGGCATAACATCATCATACATGGTTCTTTTGGCACTTCTGTGTTTGCTGGCAACAGGGGCAGAATGTTCAGCTCCATCCAACCTCTAATAAGAGCAGCAACATTAAGAAAAAGTAAATACTCAGATGACAACACAGAAATTCATAAGTTTACAGTGGCCAAGATTTCAAAGCTGTTCTCTCAATTTTAAAATTTTACCTAAGAATAACCACTACCTGGAGGAAAAGTATATTCCTGGTTTAGAATGGAGTTTGAAATATCTTTTCCTTTCTTCCTGTCCTTGAATAAATTTGCTAGTCTCTGCAATGAATCTGGATGGAGAATTGGATTATGACATGGCAGAAGATATGGTTGATGGCCATGCTGTGGAGACTGTCCGGAAGTACTTCCCTGAGACATGGATCTGGGACATAGTTTCAGTAAAGTAAGTGTTTAAGGGAATGTAGAGTCTTTTCACTAGGCCAAAACCTTGGAACAGGTTAAAGCCTCGGTAGAAGTATAGGTATTTCAGTGAGAGGGGTATTTCCAGTAAACAAAGGGATTTTTTTAAGGTCATTAAGTATAGAATGCTTTAGAGAAACATGCAAAAGCCCGTGCCTATATCCCAGCTGGACAGGAGTTTGCTGTCAGCAGATGTTGCTCAGTAGGCTGAAAGGAGCATAGATGAACACCTGAATGTAACAGAAATCATGTTCTCTGTCCCTCACCAGCTCTGAGGGAAAAGCTGATCTAGATGTGACCATCCCTGACACCATCACCGAGTGGAAAGCCAATGCATTCTGCACTTCAGCAGACACAGGCTTTGGCCTGTCCCCAACAGTGTCCCTCAGAGCCTTCCAACCCTTCTTTGTGGAGCTCACCATGCCCTACTCTGTAGTGCGTGGGGAATCCTTCACACTGAAAGCCACCGTTTTCAACTACCTGCCTGCCTGCATCAGGGTAAGAGATGTTCACAACTTTGCTCAGCCTAACAGCTTGGGGAAGACTACAGCGGGTCGCTTTTAACAAGGTTTTCCAAGCCAGATAACTGATCTGCCAATATAATTTCATATAGGGGTATATGTAGGAATCCTTGTTGCAATCAATGAAAAGGGAATAAGTTTTCCTGATAAAGTTTTGAAAACTGCATTTGATTCAGAGCCTAAAGCTCTGCTACTGAGACCCCCAGCCTCGTCATTGCAAATTTATGTCATTGTTCTATAGAAATATAGAGCTTGGGTTCTTCACAGACCACAGAATCATTGCATACCCACAGGGAAACTCCAGGTTCGCTAGGGGGGATATCTGTGTTCAGCCTTTAGTCTCATCTCACAAGACTTCACAGAATATTTGCTGGAATGAGCAGACTTCCTGTAATTTGTTGCATCTGTCCCTAAGACACTGAGCAGAGCTATATAGCTTGACCATTCTGCAATTTTTTTCAACAAAAAAGACAAGAGAAATTTTGGGAAGTGATTAGTACAGAATCTCAATCACCTTTGCTCAATTTTTTATAAAAACAGCTTTTTGTTCTAAAAGGAATGAAGCCGAAACAAGGAGGGGCACTTATCCAGTCATACCAATGCACTTATGTCCCCATCTTTCCTATTTTGTTTGCTATTTTCAGGCTGCTTATTCCACTTTTCATTGTTCCCTTATTCTACTTTTCCTTGTTCCCTTACTAGCTTTCCCATTGCTAGTGTTTTATCTCTTCACCTAACTAATCATGAGGGGGGTCTTTAACTCATGGCAGAACTGGTCCGTGCTATACTTTTTGCCAGAATTTATTTCCTTTCCAAAGACCCTGTTCTCTACACTTACCTCCCCGATCTCTTACAATTGTACACATTTCAGTCATTTACCCCTTATCAGGCAGTTCTTGGTCTGCATTTCCCATAATGTCCTCAGTTCCACGGTATAACCAGCTCCACTACCTCTTTCCATGTATTGCATTGTCTCCAGTAACTCCAGCCTTTCTGCAAGTCCAACGCTCATGACTCCTCTCTGTACAACTGGCAGGTCAGTGTGTCTCTGGCTGAATCTACTCATTTCCTGGCTGCACCAGTGGGGAAACAGGAAGAATCCCACTGCATCTGCGTGAATGAAAGGAAAACTGTTGCTTGGGCAGTAACACCAAGATCTCTAGGTAAGAGGCTGGACAACAAGAAGATGCTGGGATCGGATATCTGTGTACATCATCAGAGCTTTGGTGAGAGGAGCTAGGTGACTCCAAACCTGTTTGGAAGGATCTTCTCTACATCAGAAGTGAGAAGTCCAACCCCAAGGTTGAGACACTACATTGGGTGTAGCGTTTCCAGGTCCTAAACAAACCACATGTTGCAGGCCATGGTTTTCCCAACATTTTAATAGAATTCACAAATTGCTTTAATGCATGCAAAGCACTCAGGCATTCCAATTGTGGAGCTAAGAATGTCTTGTCTTAATGTGTCTGGGTCTGAAATTTTTTAACCAAAGCTTGCTTTCTCTAAAACCTCCCAGAAAAAGACCATTTGATTTATGAAACCTTCCCCACCACTGCTCTTCATGTTGATGGACTTACACCTGCTTGGGTGGCCATGACAAAGGAAGTGGTCTGGAAAGCTGCATCTGGATGAGGATAAAATACTGTCTCAGATTTAGTTTCCCTCTGGGAAAAGCTTCTCTGTAATACATCACAGAGTGCCCAGCACAAACACAGACCCTTATTTTCCTGGCTCAACCTGGTAGGGCTGACTGACCTCTCTTTCCTCCAGAGCAGGTGGAGTTCTCGGTGACCACTGAGGCCCTACAGAACAAGCAGCCCTGCAGGAATATGGTTGTGGACACCCCTGAGAAAGGGAGGAAGGACACTGTCATCAGACAGCTGCTGGTGGAGGTATGTGGGCTGCTAATTTTGGTGGCACAGAAAAGTAGCAAGAGTAACAGCAAGAGCTGCTGTGTGATAAAGGTTTTCTGGTTTAGCCATGAGAGCATAAATAATGGCTTGTGGGACTTTTGTTCTGCAGGCTTTTACAAAAGAAGCATTGATAAATCTAACACAGGCCCATAGAGCCCATAAGTCATAATATTTCCATCTCACAGTCAAAGCAGGGTTTTGCATTACGTAGTGGGACAGGAATAATAAGTCCAGCAATAATGGCAGGTTTTTCTGAAACACATCATATCAGAGATAAATGAGAAATCCTTGGGTTTGCCTGTAATAAATCACAGGGACAGGCTGTAAATGAAACACTAGCCAGAAACCTTATGCTTCTCCTCCAGCACATGGCCAGTACTCTGGATAAGGAACAGTCACCACAATCTACTAATATTTCTAAACAAAACTACTATCACTGTTCTGAATTGGTTTCATTACATTTTTAAGAATGATCAAAACAGTGTAGCTAACCTTTTATTTTTACATTCTTTTGTACACTTATTTTCTTAAGCAGTGTTTTGCAATGATAAGAGCATGGCTTTTCACATTAGAAGTTGCCAGTCATAAAATTAATCTGCAGTATAAGACTTCCTGTGATGCTATTAGTAAACAAAGAGTACTAGCTTGTGGTATGGTGAAATCTATGCAATAATAATTCCTCCTTACGTTGAAGACATTCCAGTTTTCAGCAAGGCAGAGCTAGGATTCACAAGAAATGTTTTTCTAACCTGAATGTAATGATGGAACAACAATCCTATCTACTAGCTTCTTTTTTTCTTAATTATTTACAAATGGATTTGAATGTATAATACATGAACAACTGTTTAGCATCTCAGGAAATTTTCCTAATTTCATACACGCCTTCAGGAAAAAGACTGTTTGTTTTGTTCTTTGAAGATACAGGAAGATCAGCACTGTAAAGTCTTTTCTCCCAGATGGCAGGGGAATGCAAATTACTGAAGGAGTATTAAAGTTACTTCTCTCAGGGTGTCTGAGAGATTGCTCATCCTATCTTGTTATTGTAATGTGGTAATTAATCTACAGCAAGCCCTGACTGGACGGAATCAGAAATTAGCATCCAAGGCTGAACAATTAATTACCAGGGATGGGTACAGTGCAACATGCTTGGGGTGAAGCTGCATTGTCACAAACACATGGATGATGATATTCCCTGCAGCAGGCAGTGCACCCCAGAGACAGAGAAGTGAGTGTGCCAGAAGCCCTAGGGCATGTCCTTGCCTCACTGAAAGCTCTTTGGGAAAAAATTGTGGGTTTTTTCACCCAGGAATTTCTCATCTGGAAAGAAAACCTTTCAAATAATTACATTTTGTATGTTTTAATTTCCTGTTGAAATGTTCAAAATCAAACAAAAAATGCATTTCTCATTTAGTTGCATATCAGCATGACATATTGAAACAGAAGAGAAGCTGCTTTTCCAAACAGAAACATTTAGGTCTGTCACAGTTTATCCAAAAAGCTCTTTCTTTTTTCTTTTTTTTTCTGCTCTTTTAATAGTTTTCTGTCTTTTCATACTGAAGAATGAGAGACAATGTATTCTGATTTTGTGAGAAAGTGAAGACAATAACATCATTGTTTACATGCTGGAAAAAATATCAGCTGGCAAAAGCTGGAAGTGAAAATATCAGCTGACAAATGTAGTAACGAAACAATGGGAACTCTCCTATTTGGAGGTTAAAAAAGTGGTGCACAGATCTCACTAAAATAAACTCTAAAAAAATGTTTTCTAGTAAACATTTGATTTCTGAGTTTTCTGCAAAATATTTTCACCCATCTCAACAGAAAAGAGGGATTCTTTTCTGACATTAAAACTAGACTAGAACTTACTAACCAGTTTGCTGTGGAATGTATGTAAATTTTGGTTGTCGTAACATATAATTTCTGGGTGCATTGAAGTGATCTAGTTGCCACCAGTCAAAGTTCCTGCATGCATACCCTCCCAGTGTGCCAGGCACTCAGCCAACACCACAGCCTAGAGAGCTCTGCTAGACTGGGCCACGGTGGGTACCCCCTTGGATGGCAGGGTCCTGTGTCTCTGTCAACATTGTTGATAACATCACCCTCCTTGCACGTTATCTGCATTATTCCCTTTGAAACTGCAAGGCCTCTCTCAGTGACAAGAGAGGAAAGAACACATACTACATTTCATACTTGTAATTAGCCAGTCTGTTACAGTCCTCAATTATCCTCAGTTTAGCACACAGAGGAGAAAACTCTCTACGTAAGTTTCAGAGTCTCTTTTTGGTTTCCCTGTCTCTTTTAGTTTTCCCTTTCCTTTTCTTTGTTGCTGTTGTTTCTCATTTTTTGTTTGTTTTTTGTTTTTTTTCTTGCCCTTTTCCCCAAGCCGGAAGGGACTGAGATGGAAACCACATACAACTCTCTGCTCTGTGCATCTGGTAAGAGCCATTTGTTTTCTGCAGCTTTCTTTGCTGAGGTAGAAACTAGAGACAAAGAGAGAACAAAAGGTTTGTGAGTGCTCCACTCTGAGAAGAAAGGTGTAGGGATCTGATAAAATTGAACACACTGGAAGTATGTCCAATTGTTAATGAAGCCAGTTCTTCCTGGAAGAGAAGAGATGAGGATGTAATCGTGCCTACAATTACAAAGGGAGAACCATAATCTCTTAGAACTGAGGCTGACCAGGTCACTGCAGGGAGAGAATATTTGGGTTATCTCCAATGCCTATCATTTAACAATTGTAAAATCACAAATGAGACTCTGCAGTAAGCCAGGTCTGCCCACCAAAGCAGAAGAGGTCAGAAAAATAGGCTGGAAAAAGTGTATTTGTCAGTCAAGGCCAGTTGATAATGCCATATAGTAGTCCATGACAATCCATGTGGGAGGGTATTGCAGGTCCAACACAAAATTTGCAGGACGGGAAGCTTCATCAACAAAATTACAGATGAATGGATTTTTTGAAGGCAGGAAACCCCTCTTCAGGGGATGGTGTCTCACCCTTGGATAGCTTCTACATACCCATGAGATATATCTGGATTTGTAACCAAACTGATCTGCTTTTTACCCCAGAAGAGTCAGTGTCAGAGACAGTGTCCTTGGTTCTCCCAGAGACTGTGGTGGATGGCTCAGCCAGAGCATATTTCTCAGTGCTAGGTAAGTGAAACCTCCTTAAAATGTCACATGCTATTTTGAAACACTGCCACTTCAGGCTGTGCTTGGTTGAATGGCAAATTTACAGTGTAAATTGTATCTTTCCCCAGGTGACATAATGGGCACTGCCATGCAGAACCTGCACCAGCTCCTCCAGATGCCCTTCGGCTGTGGGGAGCAGAACATGGTCCTGTTTGCGCCCAACATCTACGTCCTGGACTATCTGAACAAGACAGGGCAGCTGAGTGAAGAGGTCAAATCCAAGGCCATTGGATACTTAGTGAGCGGTGAGATGGGACATGGCTGTTGCCCTTCTGTTCATCCCTTCCCTTGGCTACTGGATAAGGACACTACTGGCCACTTGCCTGGATGATCTGTTGGAGGCTGTCTCTAGAAAGGAACAGGATACCAGCAGGTTAGGGGTATACAATACAGTATCTACAAGAAGGAATCCTACACTCAGATGGAGGTACAGGGTGAGAGTCAACAGCATCCAAACAGGAACACAGAAAAAGTCCAGGGCTGGCAATAACTCAAGATATCGCTCTATAAGAAAAGAGTTATATGAAATACATAAATCAGACTATAACTATTAATCATGACAGTTGCTTATGTCCTTAGGACTGAGATGTAGAAAGTATTGCTCATTTTTGACCAGGGCAGAATTTTACCACATTAGCTAGGGCACGTTGACAGACACACCACCAGTGCCTACACACACAGTAGGTATCTGCTGACTAGCAAGGGGCTGTTTTGACTCAGTTATGTTTGCAGGAAAATTGCACTTCCTACAAATAAAATTATCCTGTTTTCTGCACTCCTGTCCTGTGTAGGACTCACGTTTTCAATTGGTTCTCCTCTGGGAACTATTCTCCCATTTCTCTCAAGTCTGGGATGAATTTACATCTCCTTATGAAGTCTTGGGCAGAGAGCAATGACCACAGATACCCAGTTTCCAGGTGCTTTTGGAGAGAGGAAGAGCACAAGAATAGAGATATTCAGAGCTGTGGGTTTTCCTGAACTTCCTTTGTAATACTGAGCAGAACAGCTCACATTTGTGCCATTAGTTAAGGGGGACACTGTGTCCCATGTCTGCTACTTTTCCTTTGCACAACTCCCTGAAAAGCACTGTGGCAACTGACATATTTTTTCATTCTCCATCTCAGGGTATCAAAGGCAATTGAAGTACAAACACCAGGATGGTTCTTACAGCACTTTTGGGCCACGTTATGGGCAAGCCGGAAATACGTGGTAAGACTTCAGTACCACTGGCTTTTAGATTTTGCTTTTCATGCCCTCTCTCTCGTTCCTCAGTGTTCTCCTGTGCTTAGTCATTGTGGAGTTTGGAATGGAGGTGGAGATGAAGTTACATGGGCTCTCTGATGGATAGAGGGCCTGCTCAGGATGTCTTGGTTCCCTCTATCACTTCCAGGCTCACAGCCTTTGTCCTCAAGTCCTTTGCCCAGGCCCGGCATCACATCTTCATAGATGAGAAGCACATCCAGGATGCTTTGAACTGGCTGTCCTACAAACAGAAGGAGAATGGCTGTTTCCAGAGTTCTGGGACACTCCTGAACAATGCTATGAAGGTAATGTGTGTCCTGGTTGGCTCCACATGGGCTTTGGCAGGCTGGAACTTGACCATAAGTCATTGTGGAATTAACAGAGCTGCTTCAGAACCTCGGGGCTGGGGAGGAGTGAGGAGTTATACATGTGAGCTGTCACAGAAGCAGGAAGCAGCATCTTCTGAAGGACTTAGCATGAGAAGGAGGCCAGGAAGAACTTGTCCCTGCATGATGTAAATGTGTAGTGCAGGGAAAAGCCAGTGGTGCTGTGTGGGATCAACAAGTACTTTTGTGTTTCCCTGCAGGGGGGAGTGGATGACGAGGTCACGCTGGCAGCCTACATCACTATTGCACTGCTGGAGATTCCTCTGCCTGTAACCGTATGTGTCTGCATCCCAACCTGAGCCACAGATGGTACTAACCTGCCCTAATAGAGTCCCAAAGCCCAGATTGTCAGGTCCCTTTACCACTGGAAAGAAGAAATCTTGTCTGAATAGTCTTTCTTTTTAAGCCTAGACTGAACTAACATTTTCCTCCATTTTCCTCCCTTATCCAGTCCTGTCTTCTATATACACATTTCACTTAACATTTTTCTGAGTTCTTCTGAGGACAATAATGGATTTACTCCATACAGCTTGGATTGACAGTGAGTTAAATAATATCTAATTCTCTGAAGTGAGCCAAATAGGCTCTTTCTACACCTGCAGAAATCTCGTTTTCTTCCTTGGAATGGTACATTCCTATTGAATCGCTCTTGGGCCTATTGTGCAGACACAACACCACATGCCTGTAAAAAAGGATGGCACACTCAGGGATTCATTCTCATTTTCTCTGCTTCTTCTAGATTGTTTTATGGGAAATCCCCATCCTTAATGCTTGAAGAATAAGGTATACCTATGGGCAATAAAGTATACCTATAGGGAACACCATAATGCCAAGCTGTGAAATGCCTGAGGCCTGCTTAAGAGCAGCATGGGTTTGGTCATTCTGATCCCCTCACTGTGAGACAAGGCAGTGGTGCAGGTAAAATTCGAGTATGAATCACAGCAGGACTGCTGAGCCAGTGTGATTGCCAGGCTGCTGTAATCCCTCTGCTCCAAATGTAGTAGAGACTGGTTTGTGTCTGAAGTTTTTCCCTGTGTAGCAAGAACCAGCAGAAGAAATTATTTTGTCAGTAGGGTGACATGGATGGCACTAACTTCGCTGGAGGAGTATTCTTTCTGTGTGATGTGTTGTGTTTAGATGCCAAGCTCTCAGGCAGAACCATATTGGATATCAAAGATGTTTTTCAGCTGCCTGTCCAAGTCTAATGGACAGGAAGGGGTTTGTCAGAATCTGAGTGGGATATGGGTGCATTTCAAGTTAAGATCCACAAACTCCTAAGGTTAGCACAGTCCTTTAAGTAATTAAGGCTTTTGGCAATCATACAGTTAATTGTTAATGTTAACATCACAAAAAAATTCTAGAAAATACCAAAAAACCCAGATCTACTCTTGTACAAAGAGAGAGTTTACCGCCAAACTAGAATCTACATTACTGCCAGCAAAGGGAAATTCAAAATGCCCGGGAAGAGGGGAATGAAACAAAAAGGAAAGGATAGGGCAGAGGGTGAAAGCACAGAACAGTCTCAGGGTGATCGCTGCAGGAGGAAAGCAAGTATTCAGTACACCTAAAGCAAGGAAGTATTTCAGAAACCTCCTCTCTACCCTGGAACACAGTCAGGCCAGTATTTCTTCTCAAGGAAGAAGGATTAGAGTCTTTAAATCAAACTGGGGAAAACTATTACAACATATTAAAGAAAAGCAGATACAAGATACGGAACAAACTTTGGCTGCCCATTTGTTCCAGGGATTATTAGACCTGGAGGGAAGGGATATACAATGGTAAAACCTTTGTGAGGCCAGAGAGTGGACCCATCCTGTTTCTGTTGTTCTAAGATGGACCTCAGTGTGCTCTTCTCCAGCTCAGTCTCTCTCTGTTCCCAGCACTCGGTGGTGCGGAATGCTCTGTTCTGCCTGGAAACAGCAGCCAATCAGAAAGAAAACCATGTATACACCAAGGCACTGCTGGCATACGCCTTTGCCCTGGCAGGGAACAGGGAGAAGCGGAAGACATTGTTTGACTCACTTGAAAAGGAAGCTGTGAGGAAGGGTGAGTGTTCCTGGTGTGACGTTGCTTTCACCAGCCTTACATCTTCCCTTAATAAAATTATTTTTTTGTAGGGCAATGGCTGCGGGAACTGCCCTCTGTGGGTCGGAATGCTTGTGGGCACTCCTTACTTGCAGGGCAAGGGCTCAACATTGAACAAAGTTGACCTTGCACAGTACAAGCCACATAAAGCAGAGAAGAGATGGGTGTGCTGAG
>VZRZ01002042.1:0-52188 GCA_013398175.1 Climacteris rufus | reverse complement strand
AAAACAAAAAAACAAAAAACAAAACCCCTTTCAAAATATTAAGGATCAGAAGTGTTTCCATGGAAGAATTTACTCATCCTGGGTTTGTAGCTGCTGCCTCTTCTGCCATCCCGAGTTCCACGCTCCTCCACATCAGAACGAAGCCCCCACCAAGCACTGGGAAATTCAGCTTTGCCACCCCAAAATCCTGGGAATCCTGGGAGCTGGGCAGGGCTGGGCTGTGCAGGAACAAGCTCCCAGCAGGGCTGAGGAATTGGGGCATTCCAGGTCCTCCTCATCCCCCCAGGTCCCCCCGCGCCCACCCCGCTCACAATTCCCGGCTGGAATTCAGGGCCAGGCCCCACAGAGCAGAAGGACAAATCTGCCAGACAAAAGCTCCCGGCCTCCAGCACTCCCAGGTGTTTTTCCAGAAGCACCAGAGGCTGCTACATGAACGCTCCCTGACCTCCAGGGCTGGTCTGGGGAAGAAGGGATGGGAGCAAAGATTCCTCACCCCCTGAGATTCCCATCAGGAATGCCCTGGGGAGTGGGGGGGTTCTGGGGTGCTCCCCCTGTGCTCCTTGGGCAGAGCTTCTCTCCCCACCCAGGGTTGGGGTGCAGGGCCAGGGGACAGAGCTGTCCCTCTGGCTGCCACCTTTCCCTTGGAGAAGGGGATGGCAAAGCCCTGCTGAGCACTTGGATGCACAGGGAGAGACCTCAGAATAAAGTGACAAAGCAAAGCAGTGGCCCTGGCTGTGTGACAGCAATGGAATTATTACAATAATTATTATGAATAATAATTTTATGCTTTTTATAATACAGCAGATGGACCCACGTTCAGTCTGGGGCAGAAAAAACTCAAATGCTCCTTGTTGAGATAAGTGTTTCCCTCCTTAACTCTGCCATTCCTCTCCTTCAAAGGGTGAAAGGCTCTTCAGTGCAACCTCCAAGGGAAGGAGACTCCACAGGGAAGGAATCCTTTACTTTGAGATAAACGGAAGCGGGAAGAAGTCAAATCCCACAGGCTGGCAGGATTAAAAAGGGGAGAGGGGAGAGAAAGAAAGAAACAGCAGAGTTAAAGGACACCTTTGTGCTTTTTGGAGTGTTTCTCACACCCTGGCCATACTCTAAAAATGTTCCCTTCAATCCAAAGTAAAGGAGAAAAGAAAAAAAAAATTCAGGAAGCAGGACTGCAGGGAGAAGCTGGCTGAGATAAAGCACACCAGTGGAAGGGATCCGCGTGGGAAAACACCACCTTACTGCTCTCACACTGCTCTCCCAAGGATTTGCTGCTGCTGCTTTGGACAGACACACACACACACACACAAAAAAAAAAAATATCCCAGGAGAAAGCACAGCACCCCCCACCCCCTCCTCTCATGGATGAAGGAATAAAGTCACTCCTCTGGGTGACTGTTTGATAAGTTTTAGTAATACTGCAAGGAAAGGTTCCCAACCACTTGGCCTAAAAGGAAAAGGGAGGCACAGTTTTAGAAAAAGATGCTTTTTTTTTTCTCTGTTTTTGATACAAAAATAGACCATAGTCTCATTAGCAATTAATAAAATTGGCTGCCTTGGTAGAAAATTATAAAAGTCAAAGACAGACAGGTCTCCATCTTCCCAGCACTGGCAGGTGGAGGTGAACTGGGCAGACTGGGCAGACTGGGCTGAAGGGTTACGCCCGACAAACGCACCAAGCAGGTCAAAAAAAAAAGGGGCTTTGGGGGGGTTTTTTTTGGGATCCACCTCTGCCCTGGCTGAGGTGCTGAGCCCCAGGGGACCCCTGTGCTGCCACAACCACCCCCCCAAGGATGACAAAGCAGGGCCAGACAAGGAGAGCTCAGGGAACGTGGTGTATTTCCGCGGAGCCGGGAGCGCACAGCTCTCATTCCAACAGTCGCCGTGCCGGGAGGGCACCCAGCACTCCTAGCAGCAATTCCAGTTCCTCACCATTTGTAGGACAATTTGTAACCCACGTGGAGCTGGGCCAGGGGGAATTACAACTTCATGCCAAACTTTTAATCCATGAAAACTACAGATTCTTAACCTTTGGGAGCTTCGGTCACTTTAGGCAAGTTTTCCCTTAAGTGTCAAACGCTGGCTTCAAATAAGCAGAATTTTTTTTTTTTTGTTTGCTTTTTTTTTTTGCCTTTTTTTGTGTTTTTTTTTTGTTATCCATTTGTTACATTCCAACATTCAGAGAGGCTTAAAAACTCGGGAGGAGCGTGCTGGACGTGGACATGACAGATCTGGCATCCTATGTCATCCCCAAGTTCTTCAACCACGAGGAATTAATGCTCGTCTCTGAAAGGGATTTTGGGTGTATAAAAGGGAACGTAACGTCCAGGGTTGACTGGATTTTGGTTTGCCCTACCCAGTCCAGGGGTGAGTGGCAGCTAAAACTGCTGCTGGTCATACTCTGCTATCAGTTTTTTGATGTGGGCCAGTTTGTTGTGGAGGTATTCGCAGCGGTTCTTCTCTTGGCTGTAATTGGGGTTTGTCTGCAAAGAAAAAGGAAAATGCACAGGTGGGAAAGGTTCTTCAGACATCAAAGCTGAGCCCAGGTGAGCTCAACACCACAACTATCAAATCATGGAATGGTTTGGGTTGGAGGGACTGCAAAGATCATCCCATTCCACCCCTGCCATGGCAGGGACACTTCCACCATCCAAGGGTGCTCCAGCCTGGCCTTGGGCACTCCCAGGGATGGGGCAGCCACAGCTTCTCTGGGCACCCTGTGCCAGGGCCTCCCCACCCTCCCAGGGAACAATTCCTTCCCAATAGCCCCCCCACCCCTGTCCCCTGGCACTGGGAAGCCATTCCCTGTGTCCTGTCCCTCCAGCCCTTGGCCCAAGTCCCTCTCCAGCTCTCCTGGAGCCCCTTTGGGCACTGCAAGGGGCTCTGAGGTCTTCCCAGAGCATTTTCTTCTCCAACCTGGCCTTGGGCACTTCCAGGGATGGGGCAGCCACAGCTTCTCTGGGCACCCTGTGCCAGGGCCTCCCCCTCCTCACAGGGAAGAATCTCTTCCTAATTTCCCACCTATCTTCCCCTCTTTCAGCTTAAAACCTCGGATATGACCAAGGAAATAAACTTTTTTGGATCCCTCTTTAAAGTAGCCCTGATCTGATCCAACACAGCCAAGAATAAAATCCCTTTTTAGCATTATCCAGCTCCAGGAGCCCCACCACAGGGAAGGAGCACAGCAAAGTTAGGCTCAGCCTAACTGGGCTTCCAACAAGCACCACTTGCCCTCTGCCCCCACCTCAGAACCTCTGGAACAAAGATGAACTTCCAACACGCAGGGAATCTCTCCAGAAAGCTCCTAAATCCCTCAGGACAACAGGGCTCAGGACTATATTCACTGACTTAAAGGAAAAACCCCAAATCCCTAGTGGTGCATGGAAGTTCGGCATAAAAATACTGAAATTTCAGATATTTTTGGTGCCCCACACGCCAAAAATCTGGGGACAGAGCTTCAAAGACTGATGCCAGCAGCCCCCAAATCCCAGAGGAGCCTGTTATCCCTCAGCCTGTGCATCTGAAACACGAACTGTTCTTTCCCTGGAGAGATCAAGGCACTGATTGAACACACCCATTGTGCCACGGCCACGGCTGAGCGAGCCCCAGGATCCATGGAGCCCTCCCAGCTCCCCCCAAACCCTTTCTGATCTGCTTTTTTGGGACAAGCTGAAGCTGAACAAAGATCTGCTGGAATTGCCTCAGAGCCTGGGTTTGCTCTTGGCAAGGGCCCATCTCTTTCAGTCACACCAGGGGCACCACCCAAAAGCCTTTTGTGGCCAAGGACATTCACTTACCTTTTTAATTTTCCGATATTCCTGTAAAATTTGATCATGGATGGTCTAAAGAGAAAGGAAAAAATAGGTCATCATTTTCAATTCTGCAACCTACTGCAGCAGGTATTTGCTGATGGCTCAGTGGACACAATTCCTCCAAATTCCAACCAAAATCTGCTCCCCCTATGGCTTCCCTGGGGAGATCCAAAGGGACCAGCCCCTGATTCCATGAATATTCTGGAGCTGACACACCTGAAGGACGAGGCCCCACTCCCCAGCCATGAGAATTACCTGTACCAGGCACCTGGATTCCAGGATAATTGCCATTTCCAAAGCCCCAACTGACTGTTTCCCCCCCAAGATACAAAAACAACCCAGTGAGGAATTTTGCAAGGAGAAGGGAAGGAGGTCTGAGGGAGGAAGCTGTGCTTAGCACAATAGGTGCTCTGTAAAAATCTGTTTATTATCCTCGACGAGACTCACTTTTTCAAGCTAATGAATAGCTAAAACTCTTTAAAAATCACTCTGACAAGTCCAATAATGCTGCACTATTAAGATCAAAGATTCCAGAGGAACAGATGACCCTGTGCTAACTCCCCTTCCAGCCCCGATACGCTCCCATATGTGCAAATATGAGTTTTTCTGGCTGGGATACACTAATAGCTTCCAGCAGCTTTTGGCTAAGGACACCAATTGTCTCACTGAGGCCTTTCCTTGTCAACAAGTCCCATGATGTGGCTCCAGCCTGAAAAAGGAGCAGCACAGAGCTGGGTTAAGAGCATTCCCCAAAGCTGTCAGCTGTGTGCACGTTCCCCACCAGTTCTGAGGCTGGAATTTAAGGCACCAACCCAGCCCAAACAGAGCTGTAGCTTTGCCACGTGCAGAATGAGCTTTTTTAGGGTGATTTTAGCCCTCTTCCTACCTTATATTCTTCAGAGCCCTGCAAAAGTTGCTTCAGCTTGGCGTCCAGCTGGGTGAACCGTCGGGTTATCCTCTCTATCCGGGCGTGCAAGTCCCTGTACTCGTTGTATTCTGCATTGAAATCATTTTTGTAGCTCTGACGCTGCTCTGAGGAGGAAATGGCTGCGTATTTTCTGCAGGAAAAAGGGATTTGGTCAGTTGGTTTTGGGGGGGAATTCTCAGTGGGATGTGAGTGTGAGGGGATGAGCCTGCCTGGTGACTGGAAATAAAGTCGTGGAGGATTTAGGATCATGGGATGGTTTAGGGGGGATATTGGGAGGGAATTCTTCCCTGGGAGGGTGGGGAGGCCCTGGCACAGAAAAGCTGTGGCTGCCCCATCCCTGGAAGTGCTTGGAGCAACCTGGGATAGTGGAAGTTCTGCCCAGAGGGTGGAACTGGATGAGCTTTAAAGTCCCTTCCAACCCAAACCATCCTGGCATTCTGTGATTTAAGTTAGAAAAGCTATCCAAGATCAAATCCCAGCACTGCCAGGGCCACCACTAAACCACATCCCCAAATGCCACATTAAGCAGGCTTAAATCCCTCCAGGAATGGTGATTCCCTGTTCCAGCGAAGAAATTCCCCCTAAAAACCCATCTAAATCTCCCCTGGTACAACTTGAAGCTGTTTTCTCTCCTCCTGATTTGCATTAAAGTAGCAAATTATGGAGGCAACCACCAGGGATTGTTGCCTTGACCTCCTATAAAACAAACAATGTTTGCTCCCCAAACTTCCTATCTCTGCCAGATAGGGTGGGACAGGCAGGTACAGCCAAGGCTGGGAGCAGCTGGGGGTGTAGGAGGACACTCAGATAGCTCTGCTACAGCTTTGCTAACTCCTGCTGGCCCGCAGAACAGGGAGTTCTGCATCTGTGCCAGGCATTGGAACAGCAGGAATACGATGCTTCCAGTGTTAAGAGTCTTTAAAGGAACACAAAAAGCATTGAGCCATCGTTGCAAAACGCTCACAGGGTGATTATGTGGCAAGAGCACGACAAGAAACCACGGTGAGGAGCTTTATTCCACTTTTTTTTCCACCACCAACTTCATTTCCAGCACCTTCTGGAGACACCCAGTGTGCCCAGGTTGAACTGATGTGCCCTTGGGGGCCCCTTGGAAGTTATTCTGCACAACAAAAAGCCATTAAACCTGACATTTACAGCCCTCTCTGAAGGTAAAACTCATCTTTTGGGAGGTGATGGCTTTAATGTGCCTCCCTGTTCTGGCTGCAGCAGGACCAGCTCAGTGCATGGACAAGGAATAGCTAATTTAGGCCTCAAATTAAGGGGGAATTTCCAGTGTTTTAACTTTTTAAGCATTTCTTAAGTGCTCCAGCCTTCAGGAACTGACTCCTTGCCAGGGGCTGGGATAAAGAAGCATCAACACAGGACAGGAGGTAACAAAGTTGTCCTCTACCAGTACAGAACCTTCACCTCTGTGATCAAAACAGCACTGCCAGCTCTCAGTTTGAGGAGCTGAACCCAAAACAGTGGGATCTCACCAGCAGGTGAGACCACAGAGCTCCCAGAGTTCAGACACCTCACACTGCTCCTCTGAGAGGGCCCAAGGAGCTGCAATATCCATTTTTAGGAGGGATCAGCACATGGGTGAAAGTCAAAACACCCCCAAGCCATCCCAATTCTTCAAAATGACCCTAAAAATGGCACCTCAAGGGCTTGTTTGCGTGGCTGATCCAGCCCATCCCAGCAGAAACCACACAAGAACCTTTTATCTCCTCTTTATCTTCCTCCTCCTCCATCCCTTCCCTCCCAGTGAGCCCAGCACAGCCAAACCAGACCTGATGGGAACAACCCCAGGCTGGGGAATGCACAGGGAAGATCCCCCCAGCTACAACTCCTTCCCCACCCCAAAGCTTTGTTCAGAACAGGTTTGGGTTGATGCAGATTTTGGGCTTCAGTTGTTTCATTAACCTGGAGGGGATCTGATTAAAGAGCCAAGAGGTGAAACAGCTCACAGCCCAGCCCAGGGGTTATAACCCCCCAGTAAAGAATATTTCACTGGTTTATGCAGATGATCTTGGCTCTGAAGAGGGGAAGAAATAGCAAACCACCCAAAATCCTTCCCTGCCCTGTCTTCCACACCATTAAAGCAGATTATTCCCTCTCCAAGTTTCCAGCTGTAACGTGGAGATGTTTAATCCTCTCAAACCCCTCTAAGGTATAAAATGTTTCTTGAAGTGCTTCAACAATCAGTTTACAGGAGACAACCTTGAACTCCTTAAGGAGGTAAGAGCTTTCATATCAAATTTAGTCTCCAAAACTACTTGCAGAGCTGGATTTACTCTTTCTTTTTTTTTTTTTACACCCACCTTACAAAGTTCTACCAAATAACACAAAAAGTCCAACAAAAATCCCCAGTACATTGTGATTTTTAGCTTGAAACATGATCCCAAAGTGATGAAGCAGCTGATAAACATACTTACAATAAATAATCTGGCATTTCTGAAGTTGATGTTGGTACACTAGAATTATTGCATGTTCCATTTAAACCTGAAAAAATAAAGATTTGTTTATAGATGTTCTTAAACTTCAAAGCTCTTTGCAATTCAGCTTCAACCTCATAAACTTGCCTGCAGTATACAGTTTATGGAATTCTAAAGGATTTCTGTTTTGCTTGGAACTGACAGAGACAGAAGGGCCACACCAAGGTGGTTGAAAGTTCAAGGCTTCTCCAGTATTTGTCTGTCAGCAAAACAACCCCAACATTCAGCCAAGGCACTGAACAGCACAAAAATCTGAATTTAATTGGTGGATAAACACTGCCTGGAGTGGGATAACACTGACAGCACCGCTGGGAAGGAGCAAAACACATCCCTGAGCCCAGAGATCTGAGCTGAGCAAGGTGAACCTTCTCTCCTCCTGCTTCTGCACTGGAGAGGTTCCTCTGTGGGTGCTCCAGGGGGAGATTCCTGCACCCCAGAGAGGTTTAAGGGAGTGCAGCTCTCACCTCCCACAGCTCCACACACAAATCCAAGGGCTCCCTGCTGTAGGGAGTGGAAGCAGCATTAAGGAAGGCTCAGGATGTTCAGGAATTGAAGGGAAGGGAGCAAAGCCCTCAGAAAGAAGAGGATTCTGAATAAACCTAAAGCAGACTCATCCTCCACATCAACCAAGCACTGCAGGATAAATGGGGAGGAAGAAAGCAGCTGGATCCAGATTTGGAAAGGGATATTTTCCACAAACTGTGTGTTACATTCCCATTCTTCATCAGCCAGCTGCATGGCCTGAGTCAGCAATAACCTGACTACATCCTTCAAAAGCGCATTTTCCTCTGAATTTCCACAGAAAGGCTTTCCTGAGCAGGATAGGAGAAAGGCAGAATGTTTGTAAAAACAGCCCATCCCCAAATTCCTGCTGCAGACCATCCTCCTTCTCCTCCTCTCCTGACCACGGTGTGGAAGATGCAAATGTGGTTTCAGAGAGAAAGGGACGCAAGGAGGTTTATTCTGCCTGTGAGTGCCACCTACTGACGCTGAAAGGACCCCCAAGGCCCCTCCAAAGCCTCTGGAACAAACTTCCCAGGAGAAACTCCCACTTCTGGCACAAGATGTCCCTGCCCGTGGCAGGGGGTGCAAGGAGATGAGCTTTAAGGTCCTTCCAACCCAAACTTTCTGTGATTCCACGGAACTCTGCTTCCCCACAGCCCCAGGGGGAATTGGGGAAGGAGCAGGATGAGGCTGGTGCTATCCCACAGCAAGGCAGAGAAGGAAAATATCCCAGTTCTGGCTGTCCAGGATCCAAGCAGGACTGACCACATCCTGTTTGTGATTGCTCCCAACCCAGCTCGGATTTGTTACTTCACTGCAGCAGCAGGAACAAAACCCAACTCCTACTAATTAACAAAAATCTAGGAATTAAACTCTAAAGCAAAGCAGAAAAGGTGGTGGAGGCTCAGCAACTTCTCAAGAATTTGGGTATTTTTAAGACAAAAATATATATTAAAGAGAGAATGTGTGTGTGTCTCTCCAGAACCACTCCAGAGGCTCATGGGGAGGAGAAACAACATGGAAGAAAAACAACATTCACAGAAAAAAACCTGGGATTGACACAAAAGTAAGGTCAAAGTAGAAGAATTATCAGTTCTGCAGTGCCACACAACCATCAGAGCCACAGGCTGTCCTCAGAAAACACTGCTGAGCCATCAAAATGCATTTTGTCACTGCTGCAAAGCCTGTGGGGAAGGGGAGAGCTGGGGCCAGCTCAGTCCCAGTGTCCTGAGAAGCTCTCCCTTTCCAGGAATCCATCAAATTAGTCTCCACTTCAAAATACTCTCCTTTTGGAGCCAAAACTGGAGGATTTTCATGCACCAAGCATGAAGAGAAACGTAGAAAATAGTAATGGGGCAAAGGAAAATGCAAAAGGAAATTTAACAGACATTCCCAGAGGTTGCAGGGGAAATCCCAGTGCTCTGGGGAATTGTAACAAACAGCAGAAAACATGGAAGCAGCAGGAAAGGGAATGGATGGGATCAGCCAAGGGATGTTCTCTGCTTTGGCTTCTAAGAGTGCACAGACCTTACTCTGAAACTGTGGCTTGATGGAAAATGTTTTCATCCCACCTCAATGGGTCTGAGATTCCCTCTTGTGTCAGGCCTTGGATAAATAAATTCCCAGTCCTAGTGGGATTCAAGGAAGCTTTTCCAGCCTGGAAGAGCTGGTTCCACACTGCTTTAACAGCATTTATCACCAGATTTATCTATCATTCCTTTTGCAGCCAGTATGAAAAGCTTTTGTGAGTAACTTTTCATTAAAAATCCAAACAAGAGTCATCACAACACCCAACACAAGCGCTGCACTGCTCTTCCCACTGCTCCCAGCCTTTCATCCCCACAGATTATCCCAGCTTTTAATTTAACCAGGAGAAACATGACACACTCTGAGGCAGCACGAAAGGTTAAACAGGAAAAACCTGATAGCCTCTTGGGAGAGGAAGCAGCTCTGGTGATTTGGAGGGAGGACAGTGCTGGCATTTGGGTCCCCACAGCGCCTGGGATGGCCCAGGATGTGCTGCCTCATCCCTCCAAGGGCTCCTGGCATCACAGCCAGCCAACACACAGCACCTCTGGGCCCCTACTCACCTGGGACCTGTTCCTGGGGAACACTAACTAACTCAGCATTTTTTATTACTTCACAGTTCTGCTTCTCCTCTTTGCACTTCTCCTCGCTCTTCTTCTCCTTCCTCTCCTTCTCCTTGTCTTTGTGCTTTTTGGATTTTTTCTTGGATTTGACGTAGGAGCCGCAGTTGTGTTTGCTGCTCTGGGCACAGTCTGTGGGCAGGGGGTGACTCAGTCTGTCAGGAAGCTCCGTGTTCTCACAGTCTCTGCCGTTGTGAGTCAGGTCGTTGCTGACATCCGAGAGGGGATCGTGGGGCCGGGGCAGCTCCAGCACAGGGAGGGCGGAGCTGGAGCTGACGGGCTCGGCCAGAGGCGCCGGCAGGGCAGGGGGGGCCGGGGTGTCCTTCCCGTTGGAGGAATTCAGCTTCCCGTTGAAAGTGGCTTGGCTTCTGTGAGCCAAATGCGAGATCCTGGGCTTTTTGTTAGCCAGGGGGTCGATGAACTCCAGAGGTTGGGATCGTTTCTGTGGGGAAGGGGAGAAAAAAAAAAAGGAGAAATAAATCATGCTGAAGATGGAGACGTGGAGCTGGATGGTACCACTAGGTGGTGGTGCAATACCGGGGAGAAGGGAATATCCCCAGGAAAAGCAGCTTATCCACGCCAAGCTGCTTCCCAGAGCCCATGGTTTGGTGGGAGAGCTTAAAGAACCCCAGGATGCCATCAGCAATTCCTGATCTCCCCTGTTACCCATACACAGCCTGCTCTCACTGCAGCTCATTTCAAACCCAGCCCTCTGGAGTTCCAACCTGCAGCCTCCCCCTGTCCCACCCAGAGACTGGAAACATCCCTGGAAGTGTCCAAGGCCAGGCTGGATGGGGTTTGGAGCAGCCTGAGGTAGTGGAAGTGTGGGATGGGGTGGGACAGGAGGAGCTTTAAGGTCCCTCCCCACCCAAACCATTCTGGGATTCCATGATAAAAACACCTGTCCTGAGCACCCCAAAGTCCCTGCCGAGGAAAAACGTGCTCAGCCCTCTGGAGCAGGGAGGGATTCACCAGTTCTGCATTTTATTTCCAGCTCTGTGCTCAAGAGCTTCACCCTTCCTTTCTCCAAAACCAGGCATTGCCTAGAAGAGGGGAGGAAGTGCCAGCTGCTCAATTCTCAGAATTTCAGGCAAAAAGGGGACTTTCGCAGCCCTTTGCAAAGCCACGTCACAGGGGCCAACGTGACCTGAGCAGGCCTTTTCTGAACAAGGGTAGAGAGGGAAGTGGTTCCCAGTTGTGCCTGTCAGCAGAACCTGGAGCAGCTCTGAGTGCCCACAACTCCTCCTTGGAGGCAGCAGCCTGCAGCCTGGAAAAGCTGCTCCATGGAAGAACCCATCCATCAGCCTCAGCCCAGCCTGTGCCAGCCAAAATCACCCTGGCCAGCCCTCAGTGTGTGCCCACCTGGCAGCTCCAGGGCTGCAGCAGCTCTGAGCAAAGATTATTTAGTGCCCAGAGGAAAACAAGCGATAGCCCTGGCTATTTCTTTTGGATAATCCATTATTTTCTTTCTGTCTCAGGCAGGACTGCGAGGTGTTTGCGAACGGAAACGTTGTTCCATCACCAAAGTGCAGCTGGATATGGCTTGAGGAGCCCCTAATTCCCTCCTTTTTGCCCTGGTTTTGTCTCTCTTTGCTAACTCAGGGGTCTTGAGGACACTGCTCAGTGCCAGGAATTCTTTCCACTTGTCAGGGTAATTAAGGAAGAGCTGCTGGTTCTACCACTGAGCTCAAGGGGCAAGGCCAGCACGTCCGACCGGCTTGGCAACATCACTTCCCAGAACTCCCAGTGTCCACCTCCCAAAGGAGGGGCCACCTCCACCTGCAGGTCTTGGAACAAGTGACAGAGCTAAAAAATGTCATATTTTACTACCTTTTCCCTAAAGCCAACAAATAGCAGCTTCTCCAAAGTCATCTCTCTGGTTAGGAGGTTTATATACATCCCTTTCCTAAAAGCACCAGGCCAATCTCCTTCTTCACCTTCATTCCACAACTGAACTGTCCCAAAATATTTGGCATTCCAGACTACCAAATCCCAGTCCTCTGCTGGCATTGCAACCATCCCTTCTCTAAATAGAAACTGCAGGCAGGGAGTATTAAAAAAGTGACAGCTCCCAATGCTGTGGTTGCTGCCTGACACGACAGAATCATGCTGGAAACATTTATATTCCACGTTGGATTGTCCCTGTTTCACCAGACTTTTTCCAACTCCAAACCAATCAACCACCCAAAGTTTCAACTGGGTCATCTCAAGAGACCAAAACCTTCTCCTACAGACCTTTGAGTCTTTAAAATACAAACAGCCAGAGAAGCAAGATGATTTTTTGACCTTAAAAAAAAGACAAGAGCAGCACTGGGTCTTTCCAAGCTAACCTGAAGGTGATCATTCTTCACTCACCAGAACATGGCCACAGCAGGGCAGGAGAGGATTTGGAATTTGCTACCTGGCAAACAAGTTACACAGTCCTTGTTCTCAACAGAGAACTGCCTCCCTCTCAGTGCCAGAGAGCACACAATTTCTTTACCTGCTAATATTCTTTGCCACTAATCCTCGGTGCGTCTGTCCAGACAAGTAGGCATTACACATTCCATTGGCAGGAGAAGAATAAATACTCAACTTGTCTGGGCTGACCCACACTGGAGAAGGGGAAGGAGCACATTTCACAACGCCAGCAACGCCTGTGCTGGGAGATACTGGGAGAAGTGGGGACAGGCTCTGCTTGACACACATCAAACGTGGCTCCTCTGTGGTTTATGGTCATGGAAAAAGCAGGCAAAATGTTCTTTTCACAGCTCCATGCACTGGCATCTCCAAGGCAGGAGCAGCCCAACCTGCCCCTGATCTGTCACGGCAATTAGGCTGCAAAAGGTCAAGGATTTTAATAACTCAACCATGTTTGGGAGCTGCTTATTACAGCTTCATTCCACTCAATTATTGGTAATGAGGAAAACACGAGCTCGTTCTCCCAGGAACTCCAGGAGGGATGTAGGCACTGCAAAAGGAATTTAGCCCTTCAAACTAAACCTGAGACACATGGTCAGAGATCCTCCCCACAGGCCCTCGCTGAGCCACGTCCAGAGGAGAAACAGATGCTGAGGAAACCCAGAATGAGACTCCAACTTAATAAAACAGAAATAAAACCCCAGCGACCTCCTGACCCCCCAGGCTGCAGCAGCAGGTGATTACAGGGTGCAGACAGGCAACAGCTCAGCCTGGACCCACGTCCAGCAGCCAAATCCACCGGGAGGAGACGGATGCCAGGGCTGGGAGGGGATCACCCACCTGAGGGGGGGAGCTGGAGTTGACAGAGTCCTTCGGAGGGCTCAGGGAAGGTGCTTCTCCCTGGAAACCACTGCTGTTCTGGGGCTGACACAGCTTCCTGCAAAACACAATGTGGGGCAGTTCACACCCATGCCTGATGAGGGAACAGATGGGTTTCACATCTTCTTGGAGAGCAAAAAGCCTTTTGTGGGCTCCAGCTCTGTCTGCTTGAAGATGCCATGGAAGGAGCTCGTTCAGGCTCTGATCTCTGGAAAAATCTGGGAAGCAGAAGCTACTACAGGAAAACATCAATGGCAAATTGTAATTTCTTATCTCCTTCTTGCTTTCCCAAGATTTCTGTGGTTCTCTGTCAATGGAAGTAACACCTTGCACCAACAGGACCAAGGTTGAACTCTTGGACACAGGAGAGGATTCCCTATTGAGGTTGGAACTTATTTTCCAACAATTTTACCTTTTTTTTCTCTTGAACTGGTGATGTAAGAATTACAACAAATGAGTCAGAGCCTTAGAAACATAATTCACATGGACACCAGTAAAAGTGGCATTGAATTTTCAGGTGTAAAGGATATCATATATTATTCTTGCTGATTGAAATACCGCTCAGGAAGACATTAATTACCAAATTTCTGCTGAGTTTTTGCTTTCTGAAACAACTCAGAAAGCAAAGCTCACTGAGAAGGGGCTGAAATTCAAGCTCAGATGTTGAGGAGTAAGTTCTCCCACTCATTAGCATCATTAAAACAACATTTTATGGGAACAGCAGTCCTTTCAGCAGCGAGCTCCTCTGGGTCCAGGAAAAGCAGGATTATAACAGGAACTGGTGAGGTATTATTGGTCCACCAGGATTTACATTTTGGGCTTCTCAATAATACTTATAAAGTTGCATCATGCAAAACAGAGCTACTCTGGGCTGTATTTTTGGTATTTGACAAATAATAAAAACCTTTTGTAGCAACAAAAAGTACAATTATCATCACTTGAGTGCCTTAATTCCCCTCCAGCCTGGGTCTCTGCTGCTCTCCAGGTCTCAGAGTATTTTCCCAGCCCACCAGCTTTGCCCAACTCTTCTGCCACCAGACTTGCCCCTCTATTAATCACCCAGAAAAAACTACTGTTGCATCAAGTTGCAGCTGACAAACTAAAGAAAAAAAAAGAATTTGGGGTTAAAGGTTTTAATAAAGCAGCTCTGCAGTCAGTTTGTCAGAAGCTGTGCAGCCTGAACAACCCACCTTTCCATTCTTCCACGAGAAACTCCAATCAGCATTAAAGCTCCCTCATATTCTTTAAACATTGGGAAGATTATTTCAGAGATAACGCCCATGACTTGACAAGATTTTGCTTTTAACCTGAGCTTGAACCTTGGGCTGTATTGCAGCAATATTTAGACATCTGCAGTGTCACCACTTTGTTTAATTTTATTTAGAACAACCTCAGCAGCCACAGATGAACTCAAGGAAAGGACCTGGGGATTGTGAAAACAAGAAGGGGACAGTGATACTGCCTGAACACCCCAGTGAAAGTGGCTTTTTGGGGGGCTGGCTGATCAGCCTGAGCAACCTTGTCACACCTCCTAATTGTTAATTATGGATTTAAAGAGTTAATGGAAGCGTTCAACTCAGCAGAGGAAAGATTTCAGAGAATCCTGGAATGGTTTTGGGTTGGAAGGACCTTGAAGCTCATCCAGCTCCACCCCATTCCCAGGACAGGGACACCTCCCATAGACCAGGTTGCTCAGGGTCCCCAAGGGTGATCACAAAACACAAACAGCAGGGAAAACGAGCTGGTTTAAACCCCAGCCTAGTTAGACCCAGCTTTAATACCTGCAGATGTGCTCATTCTGCAGCTGCTGGAGCACTGGGTGGCCACTGGCCCTGAAATGCAGGAGGACCTGGAACAATTGGTTGGCTCCAGGCAATGACAGCGACGTAAAACCCAACGTCTGCTGCCTCCTCTGCCCTTTCTTGGGACTGTTTTTCTCCTCCCTTCAACCCCACAGGTTTTTTTTTCCATTTTGGAGCCTCATTACCTGCGCTGGCTGAGCAGGGCTTTGTTTGTACAGTTGAATACATCCTTTCCAAGGTCTATTTTTAGACCCTTGCCCAAGTGAATGCCACAATTCTAGAAAAAGCAGTAAACATGGCTTTTCTGCAGGGAGAAATTCACTTTGGCTTTTTTTTTTTTGAAAGCCATAAAGACTGCATGGCAGTTGTATTTTTCCTTTTAATTATAATTTAACATCAAGGCCATTTAAAGGAGTTTTGATTTTCCTTGAGCACACCAAAGCCCTTGGAGTGCAAGTTTCTGTTGGTTTGAAAAAGTCTCATCTCCAAGTCAATTGTGCCTTTAAATCATGGGAACTGCTCAAACAGAGCATGCTGTGCTTCAGCTTAACCAAAAGTGCAATAAAACAAGGCACAAGTAAAAGCTCTGCCTGCACTGCAAAACCTGTACCAAGGCACTGAGAATTATAAACACTCAGAGCAGAATTCTCCTGTGGAAAACGGGGAGATTTGGGATCTTTCCCTGCCACCCAGAAGCTTCCAAGCTTGGAGGCTTCACCTAAGGAAAATATCTGTAGAGGAAAAACATTTTCAGCAGCTAAGGATCAACTGAGTCTGTTAAGGGTTTTCAGGGGGGAATATGGGAACAGGAATCCCCTGGACACAGAGACCACACTCCAAGCAGGACAACTTCCATGAGTTTGAAGGGATTTATCCCTGCAGAACAGCCTCCTGCTTTTCCATGGATCCCTTATTTCAATCAACTCTCAACTTTAGGGATGAAACACCTCAGCCTGCACAGGAGATATGGAGGAGCAAGGAGACAGGGAAAAAGGAAAGCAGAGTTTCAATGAAGAGTTGGGTTGGAGACATTTAATCCTCTCATCTCCCAGGATTTTAAACCAGCAGTAACTGGTTAAGTCTATCAGCTTTGCTCCAAATCCAGGTTTTCCCCAAGCTTTGGGGTTTAAAGACAACCCAGGATGATGTGAAGAGTGGATCCACTTGGATATTCCAGCTTAGCCAACTCCTACAGCTGCCTGGGTGATGGACACTGTTACATGATGTTAAAATAAGTCAAACACTCCACTGACAGACCTGATTTCCATCACTGCCCTGGCCCAGCATTCCCAAACTCTGGATCATGTCAAAGAGAAGATGATGGATCATTACCTAACGAGGATCCTCTTCAACAACTGCTGATCTCCTTCTGAGTAGCCAGGCCAGTCCTTCTGCACTTCTTTGTATACACAATCTTTCAGTGTGAAAGTGCTGTCCTTGGCACTCAAATTTGCCACCTGAAACAGAAGGAATTTGTAAAACCATCATTAGACTTTAATTTTCTCCCTTATTTGAACAAACAAAAGCTAAGATGAAGGCAAAATCTGAGCAGACTTAGCAGCAGTTAGTAGTGTCAGAGAACAAGAAGAGAGTTTAATATTTCATTTCCTTATTATTGAGATTATTTAATCAAACTTTGCTTTTCCTTTTGCTTTGTCACTGCAATAATTCATAATGAGTTTCTAAAGCAGATCCAGTTTAGTGGGAAATAAGTCATATTTTAAAAAGGTTATTCAGCTTGGGTAGCCTGGACCAATACAACATCACTTGATGGAAATACCTGGAAATAAAGCCTAATGGGAACAGGCAGTTCACGTCTCACCCCTGTCCCATGGCCAGAAAGGGGCAGTTTATGGCCAAAGAGGAACTCTTGGGGTCATAACTTGGTTAACAATTGCCAGGAGATAATTTCTCACTAACCAGCCAACAAAAGCTGCTCTCTCACAGG
Organism: Climacteris rufus; assembly: GCA_013398175.1. Classification (NCBI taxonomy): domain Eukaryota; kingdom Metazoa; phylum Chordata; class Aves; order Passeriformes; family Climacteridae; genus Climacteris; species Climacteris rufus. Next base: position 35,273 of record VZRZ01002042.1, on the reverse strand, counting down.
GAGCTGTGAGGAGAATGCGCTGGGATCACCTGGATTTCACAGAGAATTTTTCCAGGGGTACTTCAGGGCAAGAACAGAACCTGGGATTTCCAGCTTCCCAGCCAGCAGGGCACTGCAGGGAGCTCAGCACACCTGCACCAGCAGCTGCCTGACATTTTATCCAATTCTGTCCTGTGGAGTTTCCCCACAAAACCCCACGTGGAGAGGAAACACTGCTGGAATGGGCAGAGCTGGATCAGAATGGAAACAACTTGTGAAAGAGTTATCCCACTTGGATCAGTCTTTCCACAGCCTGACTGAAAATTTAACTTTTTGATGGTTACATGAGTGAAAACCGAGTATTGGCACAAAGCAAAGAGCCCCAAGGAGGATTTCAGAGAGATCCACAGAGTCATGGAATGGTTTGGGTGGGAAAGGACCTTAAACCCCATCTCATTCCATGGGCAGGACACCTCCCACTGTCCCAGACTGCTCCAACCTGGCCTTGGGCACTTCCAGGGATGGGGCAGCCACAGCTTCTCTGGGCAACCTGTGCACTGCAAGTTTCAAATGAAAATAAAGCCCTAAATGTGTTTTTTCAGAGGGATAAGGAGGCCCAGGTGCCAAATTCTCTGCCCACAGCCAGGCAAATCCAGCAGCTGCATCCCAAACTCCCTGCTGGAGCCCCTCAGCTTGGGGACTGTTGCCCTTGAAACTGGAAAATGCCTTTATTCAGTGCATGGAGATCTTGTGCATCTGTTTAGGGATTACTGTTCTCCATGGCTCGCCCCATTCAGGACGTGGCTGTGCTTAGGGATTTCTATTATCCACACAGCAGGAAAATGCCTCAAAAACAAGGAAAGGAATGGAAAGTCCTGAATGAACTGAAGATGCTGCTGATTCCTCTGCTTTTGCTTCAGGGAGACTACAACCTAACACTAAAAATACCCAAAATCTAGGAATTTCAAAGGAAAAAGCTGCACAACCAACACAGCGAACTCTCCTGAAAAGTGAAAAATAGAAAGCCCAGTTATCAGTTTACATGACAAACACTTTGTTTTCCCTGTCAGGCCTGTCAGCTTTCCAAAACCCTGAGCCAAAATACAGGAAGAATTTGAGCTGTGTTTTACATCGAGGTATCCCAGTAAACACACCCAGGAGATAAAAGCAAAGCCAGGTTCTCCTTCACCAAAAAAAAAAACTCTCCCAGAATTTCTCTGGTTCCGGGAGCCCTGGAAGAACAACTTGAATTTTCTCTGCACAGAGGCTGAGAGCTGCTACCTCCTTGTTTTGCTCATGTGGGACTCTGCAAGCTCCACCCCAACTCTCCCAAAAATAGAAACCTTGCAAAATGAGGCAAAAAGGCCGCCAGGAACACGGAGTCCTGCGAGAGATGCAAGAGCACAATGAAACCCACACCTAGACAGATTTAGACGTGTAGCTTTAACACAGCCTGTAATTTTTAGCTTATCTGTGTCTGCTGGTGGATGGCAGCCCTGGGAGGGCTGAGAGGGATTAACTTTACGAGCACCACGTTTACAGCCAAATCAGCATTCGGGCCCACGAGGGCGGCCCCGTGGCCGGTGCCGCACGCGCCGCTCGCCCGCCGGGCCCAGGGAGAGCATCCATCCCCAGAGATTAACAGAACCACGGTCTGGAGGCTGAAACTTGTTCAGAGCAGTGAAAAAGGTGCTCCAAAAAACTGCTGGGAAATGAAGGGCTCTGGGATTAACATCTAAGGAAGGAACGAGTTGTGCCAGCTGTGACTCTGTTTTTAATATGACCTGCCCTGTGCCCTTGGGCAAACTGAACTGCTGTCTCCCTCTCTGCAGCTATGGAAAGGAGTAAAAAAGAGAAAAAAGAAGGAGTTTTTTCCAGATTATATTCCAACACAGGAGAAGGCAGCTGCAGCATTTAAATAAATAGCCATGGTGTGTTTAAGAAAGCAATGAAGGTGTTTACTGCCAGGCCTAAAATGGCACCTTTAATGTGACTCAAAGTGCGAGGAACTGATTCAGCTTGGAGACAGCTTTCACACTTGACATACAAATAATGTGCTTGGCAAGGAGCTGCATGATCTTCACACCTAACCAATGGCACTTCCAAGCAGGAAAGGCTCTGAGCGGTACAAAACAAGAGGGGACATCTTTTCCTTCACATACAAAACTTGTACCAATACACAGCATTGCTCCTTTATGTCCACAGGAATAAAATAGAGATTTATAGGTTATAACCAAATAACTTGTAGATCCTCTGCCAGAGAATCCTCCCCATGACCAAGCAAAAGTGTCCCTCTAAAAGGGACTGATCTGGTGAGCCAAAACCATCCAGCTTGGTTGCACCCCCCTAACCCGAGGCGTAGCCACGAGAGGCTCCTGCTATCTCTGGACCAGCCCTGGGAGCTGAGAACTGTGCCCCCCACAGCCTTCAGAGTCACACTCAGCTGCAGCCTGGAGATAACAGGTTCCACAGGAGGGGTCTGAGAAGACATTTCCCTTTACCTAAATCGTTGCCTTCATCAGAGTACAAACCTGTTGCAGAAGGTTATCCAGCAAATCCTTGTCCTGCTGAGAAAGTCCATCCTTCTGCAATCTGAGAATAAGTTCAGGTTTCTTATAAGGCTTTAGTGCCAGTAAGTGCACAACCCTATCTTTGAAGGGTCTCTGGGAAATCGCACTATTGCCTCTCTTTATTGCACTGGCAAGGTTGACTGGCGTTGGGCGCTTCCTGGAGGGAACAGCATCGGAAGCTCCTGGTGCAGGTTTACGCACCTGAACCTTTTTGCCTAAAATGAGATGAGAATAGTGAACTGCAGCAGTCACCTGGCAGAGGCCAGTGGTGTGTCAACAGCAATATGGAGTGCATCCCAGCCCTCTGCAGAGCCACGAGGTGCCGGGGAAGGACAGGCACGGCCAGCACGCCCCCTCCGCCGCGCCGCGCAGCCCGTGAGCTTTATGGTTCACGACAAGCTTGTAACCAGTAAACAGCAACACCGAGCTCTGGAAACCTGAGCATTATTGGCCACCAGCTTCCATAAAGCTCCCTTTGTCTGCCAGCTTTTCGTTTATCCCAAGTGCACGTAGCCCCACTATTTCTGCCCTCCCTAGGAGAAGAAAATTCGGCATTATGATGGAGAGGAGTGGAAATAGGGAGTGGAAAGAGCAGAACTGGTCAACGAGCGGCTCCCCGCTGCTGAGCTCAGCAAAAACGCTCCTCCAGCAGATGTTTCTGCTTTTAGAACAATAGGAACTTTATGGGGCTGGGTCCACCTCCCTTCCCCCTCCAAACACGGCCCCATGAATGGGGCTGACACTGGGCCATCAGCCTATTCATGAGGGTGCTGCCTGTGCTGATGGAATAACCCCTTCTCCACTGCATGTGCAGAGAAGTGACAGCATAAAGCTGCCTCTGAAGTGCATCTCAGCTCCATCCCTCATCTGGTTCTTGGTGGCTGACGGCACCAAGAATTCATTTTGCCCATTCCTACTGAAAAACCCCTCACACCAGTTCCACATCACTTAGTGGAGCCCAAATCAAAGAACTGGGACTGTTCTGAATACAGGAGCAGGTCCCACAGCCAGGGTCCTGCCACCAAAGGCAAAACAAGCAAACCTGAAAACCAAATGTGTAGGTTCCAAGGTCTGAAACCTGGAGATCCAATCAATAATCACTTGGGCTGGAGAAAGTGACCTTCACTAGGACAAACAACATCCAGCATTTACTGCAAGTGTTCTGGAGGTTTATTCCAGCATGGCACTGCTCCATTGCTAGGAAGCAACGTTTTCAACTGAGTCATCTGAAGATACTGGGGATTGTCTGCACTGTTTGTTTTACTGAACTGAACATTGCGTAACCCAGGCCCCATTTCCTGGCTTTTTATTACACACCACAGTGCTGGGAGTGAAGCAGGACCCATCCTCAGCAGGGCTGAGGGAAGGTGAGGGGGGCAACAACACCAATTCACAAGCTAAACATCCCAGAATTCAGGGGTCAACTGGATTTTGTTTCCAGAAATGGGACAAGAGCAGATTCGTCAGCTTTCTAGAACTGCCTTAACTCTTGCCAGGTCATGAACAGTAAAAACACCACGTTGGGAGCTTTCCACTGACAGGCTGGAGCCAAAATGGGCAGTGATGGGAAAAGAGAAAACTAAGTTAAGCCAGGACACAAAGGATTCTCAAATATTTATACACGTGCATGTATATGGATGTATGCACACATATTTAATGTGGATATAAGCACACACCCCCTGCAGCTTTACCTGCAGGTATCTATTTACATATATATTTATTCAAGTGTCAGTTCACATCTGTGAGTTCTGCTGCTCTCCAATTTCAACATTTCATATAAATTTTTCCACATCTGAGCTGCCTGGAATGACTCCACTGGCTCTGAAATGCTGAGCTCCATGTTCTCCTGGAAATGTGAGAGCAGCCCTGTCCCTCCAGCCCAGCCTGCAGGGAATCAGCTGATGGTGCTGGCACTCCAGGACCTGCAGATCCCACAGGACTGTCCTTCCAAGCCCTTCCTTCTTGGACCAGAGCTCTCCTCCTTAAACACTGACATCTTATCTAGGAGCACTGTGAGCACACACTCTGCCCCTGCTGCTCTTACAGGGCTCTGTCTCCATTTCAGTAAAAGGTTTTAGCTGAAGTATTTTTAAATCAAAAAAAGTTTTGCTCCATCTTTCCGGGAAGCAATTTGCTTTGAGAATCTTCTCCCTCAGAAGCTTTAACTTCAGGCACTTACTGTAATGTTCTCAAAGAGGAGCTAAACAAAATAATCTTCTGGTCTACAGGAAATCAATGCATTTCCTTCCTGATTACTATCTTGTTTCTCAGCTTTGAGCACTTGGCTGCTATGACAATGAGTCAGGGTCAGCTCTACATTTTGCAACTCAACCCTTTTCACTACAGATCCTCTGAGAAGAGACTGGCTACAGATCACATGGGCTGCAGAAAAAGCAGCTGCCTCAAAAAAAAAAAAATAAAAACAGTGAAACTCTGCATTCTGGTTACTGTTTGTGACCTGAGGTTAAGCAGGGCCCTGAGCCCAAGGCTGGGCTCTGCAGGCTCCCTGTGTTATTGGTTTTATTTCCTCTCCTAAGGTTTTCCTGCTGTTGTCACAGTGAGAAGGGCTGTTCCAGGCTGCTTTAGTGTCTCTGTTTATCAACACTGCTACCTCCTGGGGCACGTTCTGGGCTCGTGGGGCAGTTTGAGCTGAGCTGGGCAGGAGCACAGCCCGTGGGAGGCTCAGCACTGCCCCGTGACAGACGTGACCTCAGGCCAGGCTGATGTCACCACACACAGACAACCCCACGGAGGTTTGGGGTGGATGGGACCTTAAAGATCACCCAGTTCCACCCCCTGCCACAGGCAGGAACACCTTCCGGTTGCTCCAAGCTGATCTTAGGGAAGCACTTCCAGGGATGGGGCAGCCACAGCTTCCCTGAGGTGACAATGGGAGGTGACAACACAACACAAGGAGAGCAGCACCCTAAACCAGACACCCATGAGGAACTACCAGGAGCTTTCCAAGACTGCTGCAATCAAGCAAACAACATCAGGCTTTGCCTCCAGAACCTGCAGAGTCCCAGATGGAGTCCAGACCCCCAGACTGAGTGGCTGCTTACCTACATATCTCCCCCCAGGTTTAATGACTATGGCGCTCCGGCTGCGAGTCTCCTCCTCTGCCTGTGCCATGCTCTGCCTTGCCTTCTGGTAGGAATCATCAGTAGCACACACGGTGATTTTATCCTGTATGCTTCCCAGGCAATCCAAATGGATATTGCCATTGCTGCAAGAGAAATGCAATGGAAAAGGTACTCCTGACGCTGCAAAGGGACACGTGGCTGGCACTGGGGGGTGGCTGGGGGTGTGTTAGCTCAGTAATAGTGGGGGACACATAGAGGGGCTGAGAGGGAACCAAATGCTTCCAGAACCACATAAAAACAGAACAGAAAGACTCTAAAAAGGAAGAACGTGCATTAAGCTTTGTTCAGATTTGTTAGGGAAAAGATGCTCCAGAAGAGAGGGTAAAAAAAAAAGGCTGGATTTTCTCTGGATGTACCACTCACCTGGATACATACTGCTGGATGCAGTCAAAGCTCCCCTGGGGGCTGTCCTTGCCAATGTTGGAGAGATAAAAGGTGAAGGTCCTGACTTCTGACGGGCGGTCGGGCCTGGGAATGGCGATGTGCTGCTCGGGAGAGGAGAACATGGGTCAGGGGGGAAGCCCGGGCTGAGGCACAGCTCAGTTTTCCTGCAGCCAGGATGCTCTGAGGCACTCTGCAGCCCTGGCTTACTGCACAGACAGGCTCCAGGAATTCAAGTTATCCCCACTGTGTGCAATGGGAAGAAAAGGTAACAGAGGGAAGAGCGAGCAGCTGAAGATGGATCTGGCTGTGACAGCACAGAGCTGGTGCTGCCTCTCAAACAGAGCCCACAACCACCTTCTTCTAGGAATCTGACCCAATTCTATTGATTCAGGCTCAAAACAGACTCGCTCCCACTGTTTATGTTCAATTTAAAACACTCTTGGTTTGTTTCTTTAGAATTAGTGATCCAGCACTAAACATAGCACACGCCAGGTCACTAGGTAGCATGCTTATTCTTTTTTAAGATATTATAATTCCATAACAAGATTTCATGGCTCACAGTAGAGTGTGACGCTGCTGCTAAATTAAATATTTAATCAAGCATTAAGTGTGCTCCACAGACAACTCCACAGCCATCCTGCATTGTTTCCCCCCCTCCCCACAGCCATTCATTTTTCAAAAGGGAAACTGTCTCCCCTCTGCATTCAACATTCAACGTAAATGTCAGCATCTGAGCTCTACTATCACATCAATATTTGATAATTAAGATGGCTTCCAGAAACTGAGACAGAAGGAACAGCAGCCCCAGCCTATTTTAGGCCACGCTTTACCACACGGATTTATATTTACCCAGATTGCCACATCTATGCAGAAAACACACACCGCCAGCAAACCAGCCCGTGGCACCCACACATGGCTGTGCTGGGACAGGAGGGGTTTTGGGTGGTTTCCTTCAGACCTCAGACATCTCCAGCAGCCTGGAAAACCCAGGGATCTGTGTCCCTCTGCTAAACCACGGGGATGTTCCCCGAGGCAGCACGAAGCCCTCGAGCCGAGCCGGTGTGTGGTGTTCCCTGCCCTCCAACAGAGCTCCCTTCTTCCCAGGCAAGCCCAGAAACCCAGACTGGAGCTTTACACACAAGGACAAGTTATCCTGCAGGATCCAGGGCTGGAAATAGTGGGAGCAGATTTTTTGGGTGCTGCTGGACCCTCCCTGAGGAGCCCCTTTATCTCCCCTGCCAAACGTGCGCCGCAGCCTCCAGCCCTTTTAATCTTTCCTGGCATCCTCTGCCCCCACCCAGGCAGGGGGAAGAAAATTCCCTTCTGCTTTACCAGCACAGGCACAAAGGCAGAGTTATGTAAGCAGCACACTGGGGGGATTTTGCAGCTGGAAATTCAGTGGGAATGGAGAGAAAAGGAAAATCCTGCAGGGCTGTTCTGCTCCCAGAGGGATTGAGTTGTGCTGCACCTGAGTTTGTGAAATAAAACCTGCAGGATGTCACCAAACCACATCTCCACACACTACAAGAACTTTCTCCTCTCTCCTGCTTATCCACTGGAAAAAAACAGCTGTTCCCAAAGCCCAAATTTTGGATTTTCACAGGGTTTTTGCAGTGCTTTCAAAGGCTGTAAAATGAGGCAGGAGCCAGAGTCACTTTAGTACTGAAAAGTGCAGCATGTGCAGGCTGGCCGTTATCTAGGAATTATTTTTAGCTGAAAACAGAAGGTTTCTCAAGCCACCAAATCAGCATGGTGACTGCTTTGAGGGAGCCCTAATTTTGGTGCTGGGTATTGCACCAGTAACCAGAGACACTTAAAAATAGCTCAGTCCAGATGTGACTTCTGTTTTCTTCTTTCAAGTAACATTCATCTGTGGATGGTTCATTCTGAACAGAGGCTGCACCTTCCTCTATTAAAACCAGCAAACTTCATCCCAAGAAATGGGGGAAATACTGTATTTTCCACTCACAAAGTGGAGAGGTTTTGTTCCCAACAGCCACATTCAAAAAGCTGCAGAACACACGTGGTTTGGGCACCTGAAGGGTATTTTTTAGCTCTCAGTTCAGTTCTTTCCCTACTCTCCCCACCCCACAAGCACCTGCAAATTTCACCCAGCCTAAGCTCCGATTCTGCACATCTTTTTACCAAAATAGAAGCGTTTTCAGTATTTCTTGTACAGTTCTGCACACAATTCGTAATGCTGTGGCACTCAAGCTCTTAAATTCTAATTTATGTGCATATTGAAACAAGCAAAATGCTCAAGACTCCATAAAAACTTATTAAACTATCCAAGAAAAATCCAGCTCATGAGGAAAAACTGACAGCCAGGTGCTGCTCCTAAGGAATACTCCACTTTGGAGTAACACTCTGCTAATGACAGTCTGGTTAGTGGCATTGAAATTCTGATTATTACACTGAATACTGCACTGCAAAAGCCACTAACAAGACCAGCATCACTAAAAATGCATCCCAAGGCAAAGATCTCCCAGTTTTTATCAGCTCCTGTGAGATTCCATCCAGCCCAGGATCCATGCAGGAGGTTTTGTCCCTTTTCACTGGAAGTGCTGCTTTATTTTGGGCTACAACCACCGATTTCTTCCTTTCTGCTGCTGGCCAGAGCTTCCACCTTGCTGACCCCGTGTTTTATTTCCAACAATTCCCTTCCCTGGTTAATTAGTGTCTCAAACATGGAAGTTTCTCTGTGTATTAGAAACTGAAAGTATCCTTGACAGCTTTCATTAGAGTAACACCAGAATAGGTGAAACCACATGGACACAGTAATTTAAAGGCTTCTAGAGAATTAAAGAAGCAGCAGTTTGTTAAAATTCTTATTTAATGTCCTGGCTCCTTAAATCATCAAATGAGATAATATTCCCCTCTTGAGAGAGGAATATTTGCAGAGAAAATTGCCATTATTAAAACCTCACATCACTGCTTCAGATCCCACTGATGGTTGTGCTATGTACGAACTTCCCACCCTCAAAAGTTCATGGCATTCTCCATAGATACATTTTTCGGGAAGGCAACAAATTGGGGAATTAAGGGAGAGCGGAAGAAATTATTTTAAAAATAAGAAATAGCTCAACAGATATGTTTTAATGTCATCATCTGGATGTGAGAGCCTGTTGAATTCCTGGAATTATCTCCTGCAGCCCAACTGATGGAGGATCCCTCGAAAGCACTTAAAGCCTCAGCTCCTTAAAAAGCAGGAGAATCCTGACATGCAGAGTCCTACCCTTAAAAGCAGATGGTTGCCCAGCTGCCAGCTCCTTGTCATACCCAGGAAAAATACTAATAAAAGGACAAAGAGCTCTTTCTCTGGAGCCTGCTCTCTTCAAAGCTCTACCTTTGGCCTTTACTCCCCAGTGCCATGAATTACCCAGGGAGGAGGAGCAGGCAGAGGTCAGCTCTGGGCTGCCACATCCTCCTGCAGCCCAGCCCGGCTCCTCCACTCCTTGGCCAAGGAGTGACACTGCAGGTGACAGGCAGCTCATCTCTGCAAGTTCAGGGCTCAAATAGGATCATCTCATTAAAAAAAAAAGGTTTTAAATTTCTATAAGCAGCTGAATCATTTGAAAATCTTCTTCATTATCCCAAGAAATTGGGTTTTTTTGGTTAGGCCTTGTCCATACCAGACCCATGTGAAATGCACAACGAGGAGAGAGCACAGGCTCAGGGCAGGGGAGCACTTTAAGCTGACCAATTCTTTTAAAAACATTAAAAGGAGGCATTTCCAAAACTGAAGCAGCTTTACAGGAAAAGTCAGATGCAGATCCTGCTTCCAAAGGGAAAGGAAAGCATTCCCAGCCTTTTTAGCTTCTTTATTCCATGCAAAGCTTTTTGCTCATCCAATAAAGACAAATCACCCCCCATTATTTTCCCCATCACTTCTGATTGTGCCCAGCCCCAGTGGCAGATTTTGATCTCAACTTTCACGCTGAGTTTTTGGGGAAGTTTAACTCTAAACAAAGTAAAAAACCTGGAAATTGCTCCTTTCTTTATTTGCCAGGACAAGAAGGTTTGTATTTTTCTCCTGAACTTACAATAACAATCATGTCTTTCCTGCTACATTTTCTATGTACTGATAGTGAGAATAATATCACAAAGTAGGATGTGGGCAAGGACAATGTGCTGGATTTAATGTCTACTTAATCCAAGCCTTTTTGAAAGCTTTAATGTGCCACTGCATAAAAAATAATCAGAAGTTATTCACAGCTGAAGTGCAGATTCTTGAAAAAAAAACTTGAAAAACTCCAATTCCCCTTTTTTATGCAGAGACTAAAATTAAACACGGGCTTTTTTAGAAAGAAAAGGTATCTAAATGACATTTTTCAAGTTCACTGAAGGGCTGCATTGCTTTACCAGAAACACCACCACGTAAATCTCAACGTTGTCAGCAACTGGCATGACAGACTGGTTCAAGGCTCTAAAAATATCCTGCAGTTCTGTCATCGGAACACAAGTTAAGAGAAGTAAAACTCCTAAATCTAAAATAACTTTTGGTACTCCCAGAACTGCACAGATACATGAAATAAAGCTGCAGGGCACTCAGAACAGCCTCCAAGCTCTGCTGCTGGGAATAATTGGGACCCAAAGCCTTGCACTGAGTTTTTAGGAGGCTTGGCAAGGTGTTTTCTTGGGATACAGGTGAGGTTTCCATGGATTTCCTTGTTCACACAACAGCACAGTCTCAGAAAGCTGAATTTCCCATGGATTTAGCAAGGTTAGAAAAGAAAGAGGAGGGAAAAGGTTTTAGAGAGAGAGAATCCATGAGGAAAAACCTTCCTGGAGCACACCTGCACCTCAACCTCTTGTTTTCAGCAACTGGAGCATCATTCCTGGAGCTGGAACAGCACAAATTCCTCACACCCCCATTAATTGTGTAACCCAGCAAAGAACTTTCCAGGGACAGACTTACCCCTTGGCTTCCTTGAAACTGGATGACTGGTTTTGACGTCACAGAATCCTACAAAAACAAGTGGAAAAACAAAAATTACCTCAGAGAAATTCAAAGCTCCAACACTCACCACCAAAACACACCCAGCTTGAGTTTTCACCTGGATTTTTTACTTTCCTTATTTTTTTAAAAAGGGAAAGGCTTAGGGAAATATACATTTCAAGCAAGAAAACACAAAAAATCCTGACAAAGTGATTTTATCTGGAAAAGGATAAAACCAAGGTGACCCTTAGCTCAGGAGAACAGCTCAGAGGTGACACTTGCTCCCTCCCGACCCCTACACCACATTTTGGGCACAGAACAGCCCAGCTGTCTGGTTCTGGTGCTTATGTAAGTTTTGAGTTAAAAAATGGACACTTGAGGGGAAAATTTATTAGAGTTCTCTGCCTGACAGGACGCAAAGCAAATTTTTTCCAAGAGAAAGCTGGCAATCCTTTGGAAAAGCAAACTGCAGCTTCATTGCAAAACTGTGTTGTTACGTTGCCTGTTTCAACAATTGGCCTCTTCCTCCAGACTCAGTTGCTTACATTTAAAAATTCCTATTCCTGGGAGCTCTAAAACTGCTCAAAACTGCTCAATTTCAGCCTTTTTTCTCTGTGACAGCACTTTTTGCCTCGCTGTGATTTTAGAGATCACAAAGAATTCCAACTCCAACTTTTGAATTCCAACTCTCACCTGAGGTTTGAATTCAAGAAACAAAGAACAGACCCAACCCAAACCACGCTGAGTTTGGATTTCTTCAATTTCACCTGAATTGGGGCTGTGTGTGTATTTTATTTCACAAATCACACAAAGCATTCCAAGACAGGAATTGTGCTCCATGGGGCTCGTGGGACCCCATTGTGAAGCCTTCCAAAGGGACAGAAGAATTTAGAAACAGGTTGAAAGTTAATTAGAAGTGCAAATGTTGCCATAAATACAGGAGACACATTTTTATGGGAAAAGCACCAGTTTAGGAGCCCAAGTCCAAAGGGTGCCTTGTATTGTCCTGTTTGTGTCATCCAATTTCCAATGGATTCTAGAAACAGGTATTTAGATTTAAGCAGCCAAAGAGTTAAACACCATGAAAACCATGAAGTTTCTCATCTCCCATAAAATTTTTCCAGCCCAGGAGTGAAGAATCTCAGCCATATAAACAAAAAAAAAGGATAAATTCACCAGCAAGAAAATATCCTTTTAGCCCAGTTAGATAAACCCAGCCCAAGACAGAGTCTGAGTTTCTGAAGGGCCCATCCAATGGGATTTAACAGCTCTGCATCACACCCAAGATCATCATGGGGTATTTATGATGCTGAGGAAAGCAGGAACATGCTCAGAGCTGACAGCACTCCCTGCACGTTGGATAAGGAGTTTTATAGAGCCAGAACAACCTTTATAAAGCACCAATAAACAACATCTTGCTCTTCGTACAGAGATCACTGGATTCCTCGAGTGCCACGACACTGCATTCCACAGCACACTGTTCATGGACAGCCTGGCCAGCTTTTTGTTCCCTGTGTCCAGAAATTCATAGAACATACTTGAGCAAACAAGCATTTCAAACACGAAAAAAATCTGGATTTAAGAAAAAAAAAAACCATCTGGTTCTTGTATGGCAAATTACAGATTTGGGAAGTTCTGCTGGTCGGTCTGGAAGGTTTTTTAAGGGGAGTAAAAAGGGGGTAAGGAGGGTGGAAGTGGGATAAGGAGGCAGGAACAGAAGTCCTGATGCACTAATCAGAACAAGGCTTAATTACAGAACTTATAAATCCCACAGTCTACAAATAAACTGGTTTGAAGTGTGTAATATCAGCTTTATGTTAAATGGTAAACTTGAGATGCATTTCCCAAAATTCAGCATTTCTGTGCCTGTTTGTGATGTGCTGTGGAGGAATATTGGTGTTGGAACTCCACAAAAGGCATCCCAGGGAAGGGATGGATATTGGACAGACACTGCACCATCCCAGCTCCCCTTTTAGGCAGGGAAGGGGAAAATTTTGGCATCTCAGCAACACCATCCCTGTTCCTCCACAGGCACCACTTCCCTGATGTCCAATTCCCTGGTACAGGTCGTTGGGAATGCCCATGGAGAAGAGAACACGTTTCACACCCTAAACTAATTGAGGATATGACTCTAAGTACCTTTATTAGATGAAATTAAATCCCTGCATGGACACCTTCATTCAGAATAAAAGAGAACAGATGAATGACGTGAAACCAAATTAAAACCACCATTTCCATTTATATTTTCATTTGGATTAACTTCCTTGGATGTTCTCGGAAGGACAACCCCAATTTTAAAGAGTTCTTGCTGCCACTTCCAAAATCCCTCTGTCATCTTCTAAGGAGCCACCTAAGAGTCACCTAATTCCTCTTCCTTAGTGATGCCATGACTGAATTTCCTGTGTTAGTTCCTAGAAATGCCATTCCACCACTTCAGTGGGAACAAGGTCTTTGTCTTCCCAATGAAACCAAGTCACCTCCTCATCCTAGGACAGGACTGTGGTGCAGCTGTGGGTGCAGTAAATGCATTCAATCCTTGGTAAATCAAGGATGCTGATGAAACCTCACTTTTGTGTTCAAACAAGAGGAAAAACAGGACAGGTTTGTCCAAGCAATGGGGCACAACCTCATCCCCTTCCAACGAATTCCAGCTTTATCCCTTCAGGAGATTCACTGTGTTTAAAAACAGCTCCTGGAGGCTGCTTAAAGATAAAAATCCAAGGAAGAAAAAGCACAGTTCAGGAACTCTGCAGGTTTTCCACTGCTGCCAGGTACCAGCTGTTCATCCCTGCAGCCAATGCTCTCAGCCATGAGGGTGACAGTGCTGGACAGGCCCAGGAAGGAGCACAATTCCTGGGATATGTGGGAACCACCAGTTTCCAGAGGCAGCAAAGCCCCTTTAAACACATCTGAGACACAGCAATTCCACCCCTGCTCCTGCTGTTGTTCCAGCTGAAGGCTTCCTGATGCAGCTGGAAGGTTGGCAAAGCATCCCTGCAGCTCCAGTGCTTGCCAGGTCCCACAAGGAGCTGGGTCAAACTTCCTCTGGAACAGCAAAGGAGCTGCTGGCACAGGCCAGGCTCCATCCTGCAGCCCAACACAGCAGTGTCCCAAAGCTCTGCAGGAATAACTTCCAAAGGAACAGCCAAACCACAGCTGCACCTCTGGAATTCCCAGTTTCACCCTCTAGACCTGACTGGAAAACAGACCCTCAAAAAGGGCCTGGATAGAGCCTGGCATTTATTCCATAAAGTTTTGCTTATTTGCTGCCTGAAAGGAAAACTTCCAGTCTTCCCTGCCTTCCAAAGCTCCTGCTGTGTTCCCTGGGAATGGTGGAGAAACAAAACACCACATTTTCAACCACTGAAGCTCTGCTCTGGGATGCCAACATGAATAAAACCCCACAGACCCGAGAGGTTTTTGTCAGACAGTCCTCCACATACCCTAAAGATTATTTCAGAAGTCATGAGATTAAACCAGAAAAACCCCAGAACTCATCCCCAAAGCTCCCACAAGATATTTGGCTTTTATTATCACAGCATTATGCTCATCCTTTAGTTTACTCAGGCTAGAAAAGAGCAAGAAACCCTAAATAGAGACTCTGAAAGCTCACAGAGGTGGTGGCAACACACAAACAGCTCCTCACACTTAAATATTCCACATCTGACACGTGGAAGCTGAGTAAAGAGTAAGAAAAACCATGAAAATGTCAATAAAACACAGAAGAATTGAATGCAGAACTAATGAACAACTTTATCAGGGATGATTGAAGCTGGCACAAGGTTTTAAAAGCCTTTAGTGGAAAAGCTGGATGGGATGTTCCTACACAGGATCAGCAAGGACATTGGAAATCCTCAGGTCAAGTACCCAGCTGGAAACCTTCCCCTTTCTTCAGGGAAATACAGATAATTAAAGAACACGTTGTTTTGGGAAGTTCTGTCTTGTATTTACTGGAATTTATACTGGAGGTTGTGTTATATGGAAAATATTTGCCTAAACTCAGTATTGATGTGTTTGTTTTGTTGAATGTTCAGAGTCACCAATGCCCAGAGTGCAGCTGAAAATGGACCCTTATTTATGTTGGAACAAGGGGGTTATTTTCACAATTTAAAGCTTTTTACAAACAGTTAAAATCAGTAGCAAGAATTCCAATAAATACACAGAGAAACTATAAAATCCTGTTTACCAATGCAGGCATTAATGGGATGTTTTCAACCATCATGTGCAACTCCAGGTAAAAGCAGTGCCCAGGTAAAGGTGCTCCACCTCAGGACAACAAAAATCACTTGAAAAGCACAAATTTCAGACCCTGTAGTGCCCCAGACTCCAAGTTCCTCTTTCATTCTTTGGTTATGAGTGGTTTATGTTTCTTTAGGCCACGCTGTGAGGTCCAAACAAAGGCAAAGCTCCTTCCCTATTTCCTCTGGCTTCCCAGCACCAGTGGGCAAAGGGTGGAATAAAAAGGGTCTGATCCCAGTCCAGGAGGATCCTCAGTGTAAGCACACCTGGATACCTGGGAAAAGCACCTTCAGAGCTACAGAGATTTTATTTGCCATTTATATTTTTGTTTTCAACACCCCCCACAAGCAAAGCAAAGCAAAGCAGAGTGCAAAGGCAAGGCAGAGCTGTCCTGTGGCTCGCTGGGACAGACTCCCAGGAGACACCTCCGAGTCCCTGAGTTCATTAGCAGCAAGAAATAGCAATCCCAGGGGAAAGGAACACCCTGGAACAGACCCACAGCTCCAAGAGAGCCTGTGTGAAGTTTACTGGCAAGCAATTAGCCCAAGTTGTCCCAGGAGAGAGTCACTGCATATTAGGGAGAGACACAAGGCTGCTCCCCAGGCATTCCACATTTACCTCCTCCCAGAAACACAGCAGTCCAAAGCCTCCTGAATATTCCCTTTTTTTTAATGTCACATCTATTACTTAAGGAATTAAACCACTGTCTCCCTGCAACACAATTTCCATCTGCAATTTGGGGCCTCCCAAGGATCCCATCTGAAGCTGAGGACAGATGGATCGAGTCTGCTGCGGCTCCAAAATTACAGTTTTGCTATTCCAATCCAACAATCTCATGGAAAGAGCCTTGGAAATTCCAGGTAAATCCACCACTACTGAAGATTTCTACTCAGGAGAGGTGCCAGCTGCCCAGGTGAGGAGGCAGCTGCTGGAGGATTGAGGATTCAGCCACATCCTTCCAGGGATGCAGATGGGATCTGCACACCCGTGGAGCAGGAGCAGAGCTGGGTGTGACAGGAGCTCCTCAGGCAGCAATTCCCAAATTATCCCATGGACACCTCTGCTTGTTCCTCCTCTCCAGGATTATCCCATTTGTCACACACCAGCCCCACATGTGTCTGCTGGGCCCAATTCCTCCCTTTTCCACCCCATTTTCCCCTTCCCAAATTTCAAAAGGATTTCTTTCGGGCAGAAGTGAACACTCAAGCTTTTAATACAAATAATTTTTAAAAAGCTGCTTTTGATGAAGGTTTAAGAGCTGGACTCTTACCAATTACTCTAAACTGTATTTTGTATTTATTATCATTTATCATTTGCCTAACAGGCATTAATGGACACATTATCACCACAACATTAAAGCACCTACAAATCCTGCCCAGAAGTACAAGCTGCAATAAAATGCTCAAAAGCTTTTATGTCAGCCAAAATGCTACGCTGTACATTTGAAAGTTTTTAATTGCTAAACTGCAAAAGGCACATTGGCTTCCTTGGTTTTAATTGCATCATTTAAAGTGGGCTGTTACAGCACAAATGTTGCATCCTCAGTAGTTTAATTTTCCAAGGTTAAAAATCCAGAGTGTTTCTATAAGATAGAAAATAAAGGAGTTTAAAGTGTCAGCTCAAAAAAAAAAAACAACTTGATTTATTGAAATTTTTGGTTATGTTAAAGAATTTCATCATTCCCTGCTCCTCAGAATTACAAAATTTGATCATTCCCAGCTCCAAAGTTACAGAATTTGACCATTCCCAGCTCCTCAAAATTACAGAATTTCACCATTTCCAGCTCCCTAAAGTTACAGAATTTCACCATTCTAACAAAATTACCAATTTTACCAGGAAGCACCACGAGCAGGCTTTGACATCACTACACACTGAGTGTGTCAGGTATTACCCCACCTGAAACACAGAAAAACTCCACTTCTGTGTAAAGTTTAGAGAGTAAGACACATGATGAAGTTAAAAACCAAAGTGTAGCCTAATGGAAAAGCTTTGTCCTGCCCTGCCCAGCAGAAACCCTGTCCCTAAATGGACAATAGCCTGTATCAGCAAAGCAGAGAGCAATTAAACTCCACTGTCATCAAGATGTCACCCCACAGGCACGAGAGCTGAGCCAGCCACGCAGCCTGTTCTCTCTCGCATGCCTGGAGCTTCTGATCTCTGCTAATCCAGGTTAAAAAGCTCCTCCTGAATGAAATGCAGCGTGTTTGTTGGTGCTCTGCTGCAGAATTCAGCTCAAAGTGGGGACTCAAAGTGAACCAAGCCACAGGCAAGGCAACCCCGTCCCTGCAGCTGCCTGTTCTGGCAGTGCCACAGCTTCCTGCAGTCAGGAATGAGGGGAAGGGACACGGAGTGAGCAATGGGACACATGAACCACACAGCTCCCCAAACGCCCATCCCAAAAACTCAGGCCAAGGCAGGGAGGTGGAGGCTCACCAACCTCAGTGGCAGGCTGTAGCACACGGTGATTTGCCAGATTCCCACTGGTTTTTTCATGGAATAATGGAATGGTTTGGGTTGGAAGGATCTTAAAGCCCATCCAGTGCCACCCCTGCCATGGGCAGGGACACCTTTCACTGTCCCAGGTGTTCCAAGCCCCATCCAACCTGGCCTTGGACACTCCAGGGATCCAGGGGCAGCCCCAGCTTCTCTGGGCACTCTGTGCCACCCTCACAGCCAGGAATTCCTTCCCAAAATCCCATCTAAACCCTCTCTCTGTCAGTTTGAAGCCACTGCCCCCATCCTGGCACTCCAGGCCTTTAAAAATAGTCTTTCTCCATCTTTTTTGTGGGCTCCCTTCAGGTAATAGAAGGCCACAATTAGGTCACCCCAGAGCTTCTCCAACAATCCCAATTCTCTCAGCCTTTCCTCACAACAGAGTGTTCCACCCCTGGAATCATCTTGCTGGCCTCCTTTGGACTAGTTTTTTAGTTTTTAATATTTTATTTTTCACTGTGCCACTATGAGATTTTTTTTGTTTCAGTTTGGTAACTCCAAGTAAAACTTTCCAGATGTGCTTCAAAGCAATCTTTGCTTCCTAGCACAGCATTAAGTGATGATTTTTCTGTATTTTCAAGAATAAAGCTTTAAAGTCCCCAAGAACAGATGGCTCTGACACAGTCTGATACTCTGGTCATCCTTAGCACCAGAGCACAAACCTTGGGAAAGGTGGCTTTGGGAAGGGAGCTCCCTGAAAAATCCTGGGACAAACCACATCACCAAGCCAAGGTGTTTGGCCAGCACAAGGTACAGTAGTTTTCCACTAGGAAGGAAAGCTGGGAATAGAGGCCATTTAGGCAATGCTTTTCAGGAAGAAAATTAAAAGGAGACTCAAATCCTTAGCGGAATAATTAAAGTATTGTGAATTGGTATGGAGTTTGCTCTGCTCGCTGTGGAGCAGGAGACTTTGTTTGGCTGTAGCAGAGCCTGGCTCTGGCAAACAGAGCAGCCCAGACCCATTGGACTGAGCCCTTCCCAAGAGCAGGAACCACCAAATGACTTCCTGCAATCCTTTTCCTAAATTTCTATAGCACTGCAAATACAACAACTGAGTAACTCTTTCACGAGCACAGAGATGGATATGGATTTGTTCTGTTAGAAATACTAACACAGGGTCTGAAATGGCTGCAAGGAGGAAATGGTCTGTCTCCAAAGCAAATTCCAGCTTTGTTTATGCAGGCAGCAGAGTGGCACTTCCAGAGGACACTGAAGAGTTAAATCCACCTGTCTCCAGAGGACACTGAAGAGTTAAATCCACCTGTCTGCACTCCCCTGCCAGGGCATGGTTACTGCAGGGAGAGACACTGCAAGAGCACAGAAGGTACAGGCACAGCCTGGTTCATGTTCAGAGCCACAACATTTCTATTCCAAAGATCAATTCCCTCTGGAATTGCCAGTTGATCACTGGATCCTGCAATTGCTGCTTCCAAGGCACCCAACTTCACTGCTTGATGGGGTCTGGGGGCTCTGCCTGGGTAAGGATGGAGAGCAGGGGAAATGCACCCCAGAACAGAGGGGGCTCCAAACCCACCCCAAAACCAGAAAAAGGAGATCCAAGGGGGTTTGTGGCACCCAATTAACCCAGCCACAGCTGCAGATCTCAGGCAGGAAGGCAGCAGTGGCCTCCTGTGGGAATCCAGGCTGGGAGGCTCCGGGCACGATTCCCAACGGGACAGTGCTCCCTTTTTAAACTTGCTGTTTTCCCTCTGCTTTTGCAGGGAGTTCAGGGAGACCTGCTCATTAAGGCCAGCAATCACCATAAAGTCTCAGCACCAGGCTGCCACGAGGGCTCTAATGATGATTATCTGCAGTTTAATCATGACAAACTCCCACCAATTCCACTCTGAAGAAGATGGGGCTGCTCGGGGAGGCTTTGTCACAGGAGCAGGAGCCAACTCCCACGACTTCCAAAGGCTCAGGGAGGAAAGGCTTTTGGAAATAAAAAAGCCCCTTTGCATCCCTGTGCAACTTCCAGTGTTTAGAACTGATTAAAGCAGCCAAATCAATTAAAAATATCTGTAATGAAAGAATTACCCAGTCACAGAACACTGTGCCCATTTTTGAGTGTAATAACCCAGGAGTTTCCTTCCTCCAAGTAAAAAAACCTCCCAGTTTTGATACAATTACTGCATCTCTCTGAAAAGGAAGTTTCATTTTGTGTGAGTGGATTTTCTGCATCCGTTACTCATTCCAGAAGGGTGTTCCAGACCCTCCCTCAAAGCTATTTTAATTTTATTAGTCAGTGCTGCATTCTTGAGTCAAAACTGTCCAACACCTTTACCTTTATCTCAGAGCCTTTTCCTGCTTTCCCCAAGAGACAGGTTCAAGGATCCCTTTTCCACAAGCACACCAGAAATCAGAAGAATTCTGCACTAACTCTTCTTTTTATCACCATTTTTCCTGAAGGGATTCTCCTCCTCTCAGACTAAAAGCAATAAAAGGTAGAAGTGGGAAAGCATAAAACAAGTTGCAACAACATTTCCCAAAGCTCTCCTACAAAGATAATGCTGTGCTGGCAAATTCATTGCAAAAAAAAATAAAAAATAAAATTAAGCACAAACCTAGAAATAAGTCCTATTGTTTTATGACTTGCAACTAATTTGAGGAAGAGCTAAATGAACAAATCCCAACGCTCACCCCTTATTAAAAGTAGCAAATCGAGAGTAGGTGGCTTACACAGGAGGAAAAAAGTGGTTTAAATAAAATTAAGTTTGAATTTAAGTCTGCTCAAAGACTAAGCTGCTTATACAGAAGGAAAAAATGTTTTAAATAAAATTAATTTTGAATTTAAGTCTGTTCATACGGCCTGAGTCTGTCCCTCTCTTGCAGAGCAGCACTGCCTATCTTTCAGCAGATTAAATTAAAGACAGGGTAGAAAAAAGGAAGGTAAATATTGGTATTTCTGAAGTGCAGGCAAAGGAAAGCAAACCCTTAGATTTGTTTTTCAAACACATGGATTTGCTTTGAAACACTGTTTTCAACAACAAAAAAAAAAGCATTGCAAGAAGAAGTTTCCCGTTCTGCCTGCATATATTGGAAATACTATTAAATATAATATTAAATGTTCCTGTAAATATAATATTAAATATTCTTCTAAGGAAGTCCAGCAGCATCTGCACACATTTGCATTACAAGACAATTCTGAGAGACCTCAGCCTGGCAAGAATCCCATTAAGGCATCCATGCCCAAAATTCCCTGGGTAATCATCTCTTGCATGCAACACTGCTTGTTTTTGCAGCAGGATTTTATGGGAGTCATCAGATGATCCTGGTAAATTGGGAAAGGACCGAGGGGCAAAAACAACAACACAACAACAAAACTGGCAGAAGGAAAGGGAATCATCTGAAATTCCCAACTCTGCTAAAGGTGAAGAGCAGTGCTGGTTCTCCCTGAAGGATTCACTCAGTCTGAGCCAAGAATTCAGGGGGGTTAGCTTTTCTCAGATTAATATTTTAAGAGTCCTTCTTAGAACAAGACACCTTGAATGAAGCTTTCTGTGCTTCCTCTGGCACAAGAGGGAAGTTTGCTGATTTCGAGGTGCTGGAGATGTGGGTGACACTGCAACAACTCCAAAAACTTTGTGGAAATGCTGAGGAAAACAAATTTCCACCATGGAAATCACTTGGCAAGCTGCTGTCCCTCTCTTGGAGATGGCACTTTTCCCCAGTTTTGGGGTTGTTTTGATAACAAAATCAGAAAACAGGTACCCAAAACCACCTTCAGTTCTCCCCTTGCTACAAAAACATAACACAAAGGTTTCCCAGGCAAGCATCTTCCAAGAAAGAGAGGCATAAATCATAATCAGTTGCCCAAGACAAGAGTTAATGTTGGGTTTTTTTTTCTGAACTGCTCCTTTACAAAAGCAATTTATGGACAATTCTTTACCTTTAATGACTGTAAAGCACAAACATCCTCACTGCTTTGGCCAGACCTAAGATGTGGGTGAAAAACTCACCCTCACACTTGGAGGGTAAAATAGTTCAAAGCTTTTCCAGGACCAGCTGTATCAAGTGTATCTACTACAAGTATTTTGCTTTTTGCACTGTACAAAACCCTCAACTGCCAGAAGAAAATGTTTCCCAAATTAATACAGAAAAGTGTGTCACGATAGCACATCTTAAACAACTCCCCCTCATCCCCATCATGTAAAAATAAAGTTTCCAGAACTGATTAAGACACCCAAGCTCCTCCATCCGAGACTGACGGCCACACAAGTGATGGGAAGTGACAACAAAACCAGATTTAGGGCTGAGATTTGTTCCACTGGCCCCTCCAGAAGTTTTCCTCACATAAAGCATTTCACCTCAGCTTCAAACTCCTCCACCTGTCCCACAGAGGTGATGTTTCCCAGATGGAAACCACCACTTCATGGAGACCATTCAGCAAGAGCTGGATCACACTGGTGCCTGCAAACCCAGGGGTTTTCAACCCAGGGGTCCTGAAATCCCAGGAAAAAAATCCTGAATTGGAAGGGACCTACAAGGAATGTCAAAGTCCAACTCCTGGCCTTGATTAGGATGCTTGAAAACAATCACAGAGCAGCAGGAGAGACATGAAAGAAGAAAATTAAGTGTATTAAGAGCAGCTTAATAAACAACTTGGAAAACTTTTCAGAGACAACAGCTGAGGCAGGATTTTAAAACCACAACCTTTAAGTTAGACTGAAAAGTGAGAATTCATTTAAATCCCATTTATGCTGGAATGCCCAAGTATTCCAACACTGGCTGGCTCAAAGTCTGCCTAAGAGAAAGGAATAAGGATACTCTTGAATTACACCAGGTGGATTTCACTGAACACTGAGGCACCTCAGCTCAGACTTCAAGCACCATTCCAAGAATAGTTTTATAAAAACGCTGAATGGGTCCAGTCAGCTACAACTCAGTTAAAAATAAATCTCTTAAATGCCTCTCAATATACCTGCATCGCTGTGTCCCTCACCAGTCTGTGCGTTTCCAATTATTATTATTGTTTTTAAGCTGCTTTTCTTTCACCCATCAGGTTAAAAAGCCACAGAGACACAAAGAGAAGCAGGCTAATTACAGACAGAAAATTGCCAGCAAATGCACAGTTAAGAGAGAGTTGGTGGAAAAATCTGTCAGTTTGGCATCTTCAACATTACATGTAATAAAGCAGATAATTCACCTTTTCAGCCCCAATCGAGGTAACATGGCTTTTGCAGCCAAGATGTCATTTGGAGCAGTTTTACTGTGTCAGGCTGCTCACGCAGAGCCAGCTGAGCCATTTAATACGTGAAAATTAAAGCTAGCGATTAAACACAACACTGGGTTACAACTTATAAAACAGGAATAGTGAAATATCAGAAGCTGACAGTTGTTTCTGACCTAGTTTTCACTGGAGAACAGTCAAAGAGCCGAAAAGACAGGCGAGGCTGAAGGTGCTGAAATTCCAGTAGTGCTGGGGAACAGGATTAGAGGAAAAGCCTTCAGACATTCAAAGTACTGAGGGAGCGTCACGGAGAACAAGGAGGTTCAAGAGCTTTGCTTCAATGTCAAGTGACATCCTGAGGAGGAGGGACAGGA
This sequence comes from Climacteris rufus, assembly GCA_013398175.1. Lineage (NCBI taxonomy): Eukaryota > Metazoa > Chordata > Aves > Passeriformes > Climacteridae > Climacteris > Climacteris rufus. The sequence goes on along the minus strand of VZRZ01002042.1, from coordinate 11,982 downwards.
GGGTTCAAGCAAGGTGGGGATGAAGTAAGAGGTGCTGCAGGACCTCCTGGTCCTGCTGAGAGGGGCAGCGAGAAGCCAAGGGGAGGAGGAGCAAACCTCAAAGACAGCAAGAAATCATTTTCAAAACATCGTGCCTGCGTTTCAGGAGATATTTTCGTTGCTTTGCTTCTGAGAACACAAACGTGCTGTCAAACACCTGTGCTCATTTGAATAACAAGAGGTAAAATTAAAGCCCTTTATGCAAGAGAACTGCAAGTACCACGGGCTTCCGAGAGATCCAGGGGGTGGTGCAAGGAAAGCCAGGTGATCCCATCCCTGTAAGCTGTTCACATGTCTCCCTCTATTCTGCAGCTCCAAATTTATTTCCACCAGGCAGCTCCACGCTGGTTTTAAGCCTCATTAAGAAGCAGTATGTTGCTGGGCTGACATGTCAGATTTTTAAATGACCTTTGTACCGACAACAGCGTTACCAAGCTGCTAAGAACAGGGGGGAAAAAAAAATAAAAAGTGGTTTTCCATGATTAGGAGAGGTACATCGTGGCTGTTTGCATTTATTTGAGTTCTAAAAAAACCTCCACCTGTCAGTAAAGAGCAAGCCATAAAAAAAAAAGCAATTCTCTCTGAAGGGCAGCTGTGACGGCATCAGCACTGTTGGCCATTCTTAACGTGGGACTTATCACACAAGGTAAACAGGAGTGACTATCAGTTAATGAACAACACAACCCCGAGGCTGAATTTTAAAGAGCGTTTTTCTCCACTGCAATCTTTTAATGAAAATACAGCAGTTCAAACCCACCGAATTTGCTTACGAAAGTCTAATTTATTTTAGGACATATTAAGACACCAGGGCTGATTCACTTGCCTATGTGCTCATAAGGTGGCTTAAATGAGCTGCTGAAACATCAGAATGATCCTTATCTTCCACAGGGCTTTACTTTTCTTGCAAGAGAAAAATATAGAAAGACGATTGAGAGATCAGATTGACGAACTCGTTCAACCATCCCGGAACAAATCTCACCTCTCAGACACACTGCTGAGCCCAGGAAAACAAGCCTGGACCAGTTTTTTTTTTTTCCTTGTGCCCAGCTATATCCTATTGACACTTGAAGGGAAGATTAATTATTAGGCTGAGAAAGTTCTGCTGAAGATGATCTTCAGATGTTCCTCACGGAGTCACAGAGAGCACTACTGGAAGAGGCTGTGATAAAGCAAAGTCAGGGCCTGGATCCTAAAGAATCCCAGAAAAATCTCACCAGCAACACCCCACAAGCCAGACCAACCTGGAAAGCTACAGCAAGATGCTCAGACACAGCTTTTTTTGGCCTCCAGGCAAACAGAGGTGCTCCAACGCCAACCGGGACACCAGGAACACAACCCGACAGCCACTCGGAATTCAGCAGGGCTGTCACCCCAAATTTCCTACCATCTTCATGGGGACAAAGCAATAAAGCAGTCAAGCAATCCAGGTTTTTTTCTATCACTGAGGAAAGCTGCCTTCAAAAAATCCAGCTGAAAATATTGAGCAAGACAACCCCTCTAGATTTCCTACCCTGACAGAACTTTGTGTTACATACCCTCTGCTAACACAGCACTGCTGACAGCCTCCTCCAGCTTCCAGGGGTGCTTTCTCCAGGAAAAAAGTAAAGGTAGTTGCCTGAAGAAGTTAAATTAGGTGCTCCCTTTCCTTCAGCAAGAAGCACAGAACCTGCACTGTTTCAGCTACCTCTTTATTTGCACTGCCAGGCTGGTTGGTAACAAACCTGCTCCAAAAATAAAGCGACAAACAGTAAAAGAAAGAACACTCTCTTCTAAACTGGCAAAAATCTACCTAAAAAATAAGTCAGATGTTTCTTTGCTCTCCGCAAGGACACCTGAGAAAGTTCAGGTTACAACGAATTCCAAAAATAAACATGAAAAATTTTCAGATAAGAAGAGGAAAAACATACCAGGGCTGCTGACTAAACAGAGCCCGACCACAGTGCCGCGAAAAGACTCCCCAGGTCCGAGCCCAAAAACCCCCAGAGACTTCAGACATTCAGACAGAGAATCTCTCTTGCCTGACAGAGGCAGCTCAGCCAATTCACACATGCAAAAGAAGTGGTGTGGCCACTGAGCCGGTACTTAATTGTCTGACCAGAATTTTTGCTCTAAATATAACAATCCAGGCAAGTCGTCGTTAGCTGGAACGTTTTGCTCTCTTAGCCCATCTGAGTTAGGATAAATGTGTTTCTTCCTGCTGTCAGCGTCAGTAAATTTAGTCTTAATGACAAGTAAAAGGCCTTTAGATGGAGTTAAATGGCTTTAATTGTATGAGAGAGCTCAAACTTGCAGCCCATTGCAGGCAGCACGTACATTGGGTACGGCTCCAGTGCAAATGGCTGCAGGAAGGCTGTGGAAACATGCCTGGAACTGTAACATCGAACCTTCCAGGTAATAAATCTATTTCTTCCCCCTCTTCATATTAAGAAACTCCAAAGTGTTCTAGATTTTAATGCATTAAGAACAAAGTCCATCATTCATAAGCAGAAAAATGTTTGCAATGGGTTTTAATCACCACTCCATTCCACGTCAACCCAAGCGGCCGTTCCGAGCAGATCCAAGATATCCCATTTACGTCCGTAAAGGTTAAATATGTTTTACTTTACCCATTACTACCTCCCTCTTCCCATTTCCACATTTGTAAAGATTAAACAGGGAGCCGCTTCCTTAGCAGAGCTGTGTGCTCTGAGACTCTGCAGCAGCTCCAGGACTCCAAGCTGGGAGAACTGGTTTGTGACAATGCACTCGCTCGGCTGCATCACTCTCCTCTGGAAAACCACACTATTTCTGGAATAAAAACAAGGATTGGTAGCTATGACAGTGTCAGGAACACGGGAGCTTTCAGGTGCTGACCCTCAGCCACCTCAATGGTATTAGGGAATGGCAGGAGGCAGGAAGCATTTTGGATTTCCAGCAGGAAAAGCACCAGCAGCTTCCCAAAAACCACAGAGATAAGGCAAAGCTCTTTTGAGTATTGATTATCTAACAGGAGAGAAGGAAGCAGAGCTTGTGGCCAGGACCACCACGCTGCCATCCAAACACAGCTGCCCTGCAAGGCCCCGGAGCAGGAACAGCGAGCAAGGTCACAGCCACAGGTGTCACTGAAAGAACTTTTCAAAAGAAATTGGTCACAGAGCTCCTACGCACTTCTTAAGGGACTATTTATGGGAGCAGAAGTTGTTCTTAATTCTGCAAGAAGCAGAAGCAGAGGTCACGATGGGGGCTCCGGCAGCTCTGAGGGCTGAACATCCCTGGAAGTGGGAACAGGTGCTACCAGGCTTTTCAAAACTCTATTTTAACGCCACAGGAACTCCGGTTTCAGAGCAAAGTCCTGCTCAGCGATGTCTGCAGCCAGCAGGATCCGCCTCAGACACTGCTGAAGGAAAGGAAGACACCCTGTGACAGAGGCTCCGACCTTCCCAGCTCCGTCATTTTACAACAGTTTCGCTCTGAATCACGAAATTTCCGCCTCCGTTTGGGGCCGGGTGCTGAAGCCCCACAAGTCAGGGAGTTAATGAGCTGCTGCCACCGAATCAGGGCGGCCACCCCGTCCCTCTGGCAAGTGGCAGACGCACAGGGAGCACTTCAAAGGCCCTGAAAGCCTCCCTGGGAGCCAGGGCTGCTCCCTTCCCCAGCATCCTGGTGGCAAGGTGAGCCCAGCCAAAGCCTCCTCACTGGCCTTATTAGGCTTCCAAGGCACCGTTTCCGCTTGCCCAAGCTCAGGCAGGGTGGAAAAATTGGCTTCCTTGCTACTCCGCCCATGCCGGGCTCTGAAAAGCATCCACTGCATCCTGGAGCTGGGAGGAATGGAAGAATTGACACTGCTCAGCTCCCTGGAAGAGGTAAAGCCAGGGATTTGGCAACACCAGGGTCACCTCAAACACCGGGGGAGAAGAGGGAGCCAGCAGGCAGGCAGGGGTGCAGGGAGAAGTTGTAACCACAGCTTTTATCCTTTGCATTCCATAGGAAAAACTCCGATTTTTCTTGCTATTCAGATGCACTTGAGCCTTTCAGTTTGGTGGCAGCAAGCTTTACAAGTTAAAAAGGAATTGGGAACGTGATTTCCTTTCACTGATTTAGCCATAATACGCTTTATGGTATAGCAGGAGCACAGAAAAGAGCCTTGGCTCAGGTTTACAGTACTGTGAACAATTCTGAAGCCAGTTCCACCTTCTGGTCACAGTCAGGTCCGTGTTATCCAGGCCCATGTCATTATCAGCTTCTCTGAGCATCACAAACAGACCAACCCTCCTATTCACTAAACAAACACAGCCACATCCATCATCCTCAATATTCACCAGTGCAAGAAAACTGCTGGTGAAAAATGAAGCTCAGCGCACGCAGGCAATTAAAAAGCTGCTTCACTTTCAATAAATGCTCTCATTCCATGGATTATAAAGTTGATTTTTTACTAAAAACGTGTGCATAGTCACTTTTTTCTAGCTTTGCTGGCCTGTAGCAAGATCATCCCTTTTTTCACAGCAGATTTCTCAGTGCAAGAACCAGGGAGAGATTTATCTCCAGGCATCAGTGGTTTGTCCTCGCTCTCGCCTGCTGGTCACCAAATGGCAGAACCCGGCTCATCCACACACAGATTTTTCTCAAAAGAGAGGAAAATGGTGGCAAAGGAGCTTATAAAACTCAGTTCTGCCCATTCCCTTGTTCCCTTCTTTTTTTTTTTGGGGACTGGGAAGGGCAGAAACACAGCCCATTTGATTTTCTCATAGAAACCAGGAGCCAAAACCAACTGAAATCAGCGCCGGAGCTGGAAAGGTACAACAAAACTCACACAAACATAAAGTCTAGACACTGAAATGTGGAAATATGATTCAAATAACCACAACTGGCACATAACACACTGATTGCAGCCCATCGCAGAATGGGCCTCAGTGGGGAGGAATACAGAAGAAAGATTAAATTAGCTCTTCCACCTCAGTTGTAGAAAATATGGATCCTGTGGGCACAGTGATATGGATTGAGCTGGAGTTTCTTCCGTCCTGCTGGGATTTTTGTTAGGGTTTTTAAGTAACACGCGTCTGCTCTTGCTAAATAGTGACAGTCAGCTGGAACTGTCACAGAATCACAGAACGGTTTGGGTTGCAAGGACCTTAAAGCTCAATTTATTCCACTCTGTGCCATGGGCAGGGACACCTTCCACTATCCCAGGTTGCTCCAACCTGGCCTTGGACACTTTCAGGGATGAGGCAGCCACAGATCCTCCAGGAAAGTTGTTCCTGTCCTCCCATCACTGATCCCACATAAACCCGCCCCAGATGTCAGGTGGCTGCTCTTATCAAAGCACAGCTGAACTCAGAGATACCCAAAATACAGAGCCAAATAGCCAAGAGGATGTTTGTGCTGATGAAATCTAAATACTGCAAAGATTTAGGCAACTGGCTGTTCTCAGGAAGTTGCATGGTACCTGCTGAACTGCATCACGTGGGGACACAAACCTAAAGAACAAAGTCTGCATCCACCATCAACCCCAAAGCCACAGAATGGAACCAAAAAGGAGAAATCTCTCAGCTTTCCACACAAACCTGGGCTACACTTTCAGGGATGAGAATATTCTCTCCTGAATACAATATTTTCTCCTGAATAAAAAGCCAAGGAAAGTGCTGGCACAGAGGGAGAGCAGAGGGTTAACCACGATCAGGCTGGACCAGATCAGGGAAGACTCCAGGTGGGTGGAGATGGGCAGCAAAGTCAAATCCTGCTCACCAGCAGTGACCTCTTTTTGAGTTAAACAAGTGCTGGTTTCTTTAAATTAGAAAAAGGCACTAGTCCAATGTAAAGAAAGGAGAGACCAAGTGCACGGAGCAGTGTTTTTTCTAGACTGTAATGCAAAAAGGAGTGGATTTTGGGAAGTCTGCTTTCCCAGTGCAGCAGGGATACACACCACCACTCTGCAAACCAACTGCTGAGGGGCTTAGCATGCTTTTTAATACATAAGTGCTTGTAAAAACAAAAACCACACCAAAACCCCCAGTCAGAAGGCAACACCAGGTTACCATGGTGTGCAAAAGTTGCCTTATGTACATGGGATGTTTCCAAGCAACACATGAGCTACTACAGAAAACTCTTATCAGCAAATCCAAGCTCCTTTCCTGGATAATGCATCTAGGTCAAGCTAAGGCACGTTGGACGCCGAAGCTCAGTTTTGGTGATGCCTCCTCTGTATCCACCCTGGCTGAAATATTAGCACAGTTCAGGTTATCAGGCTGTATTTTCATTAGCACTAAGTTCACTGCAGATAATGGTTTCTCTAGAAACAGCATTAACCTTAATTATTCAGAGGTAACTCGATCCCAACCTTGCTGGTGTTGTGACACTGAGTGAGGACCACTTTCCCCCTCTCCTTCCCTAAAAACCAAACCAACCCAGGATATTACACGAGTGGGATCCAGCACAGGATCCCAGACACAGGGTATCTCTTCAAAGTCTACCTAAACCCGTGCAGCCACTCCATCCATTCAAAGGCATTCTCTTGTGCATTAGCAGCAAAACCACTAAGTCAGCCAAAATGTATTCTTCTCCCATGGATTAGCTGGCACAAATTAGCACAGGAGTGACGCATGCAGTCTGTCCCTTCCCATTTTTCAACATGCACAAACACCAGGGATTTGGAGACGCTTCACAAGTTTCTGCTTACAAGTTGCAGGCAGAGTTTTAAATGGTCTGAAGTGTGCAAATTGTCTGGGAGATAACACGTTCATTTGCTAACCAGACCTCAAATGCTCCCTCAAACCAAATGTCCCCTCCCTCGGCAGCGATAAAGGCTCTGCCGCTGTCCCAACAGAGCAGGGAACTGTTTCGACAGCCACAGCCCTGTGCCAAGCTGCACCACGACAAAAACCAACTCAACAGGACAGAGCACTTCAGACAGGTTCAGAAAAGCCCTGATGCTGGAGGAGCACGCTGAGCTGACCAGCTCGTGGTGAGCACTCGAGGCAGGACACACGAGGCCTTGGGAGTCTCGTTGCTCTGAAGAGGCTCTTCAGATCAGATATGCTTCACACAGAAGGAAAAAAGATATAACAGCTTTCCTTTCTCCCTTTGCTGGCTTAAAGTGGAATAAGGAATCAACTACACAACACGCTGAAAAGGAGCAAGGGTTTAATCTTGCTGGGTAATAAACATAATCACCACATCCAGCTGCTAGAGCTGCCGATGTAAGCGATGAAATATCCCACTTAAAATATCTTAAATTTAAAAAAGAACAACCTAGCCCCATAGAAATAACCTAAAGGGTTAATCTTCTTGCTTCCCCCAGTATTGCCAGAGAGGAAAAATTATTAATTCAAATTCAACCTCTCCAACTAATGGTGGTGTACGTTTTGCTGATAAAAAGCAGATCACGTTTGATTTAAAAAAAAAAAATAGCATAATCAGTCGCAAGGATTCTGTCACAAACTTTCTATTTTCCCTTGGCACATCACCAATTAGACCTACTTCTTTAGTCTGCTAGCACCAGTACAAAAAAAAAGCATAATGGGTTTATAATTTGCCACCGAATCCCATAGCAACTGTACGTCACTTTAGATGTAAATTACAGACAATTCCTTCCAATGCCGTTTGAAAACTATAGAGATGAATCTATAATTTGAGCAGATCCAAATGGTATATGGTTGAGAGAAAAAGCTTCCCTAAATAATTGAAAGGAAACTGCCACAGGCCAAAACATTCCTCGTGCAGAACGTTCAGTGTCTCTTTGTCCCCTTCCTTCCAATGGGAGGTGCCACATTCAGGTCAACGTGCAGAACATTGAGCAGGAGTGGAGCAGTTCAGGGCGTTCTGCAGATCCTGTCCCATTTCTGCTGATGAGCCCTACGTGTGTGATGAGCTTCCTCTCCAGCCTCCTCTGATTCATTCAGTCATGTCACCGACTCATGTTCCCGATGGCGTAAGAGCCTCAATTTTGACGGACTACAGCATCAGTGAATTAATAGGACAGGAAAAAACAGGTTACAGGAAAGGAGGAATGATGCAAAAAAGCTTTGAGATAATTCAATGAATTTTGATTCGAGAGCCGGGCTGTTCTCCTCCTCCTGACACCTGCAAGCAGCTTTCAATTCTCAAGTCAGCATGAACACGCATTACCCTAAAGACCCTGTAATGACAGCACAGCCTTCATTTTGTGTTTCGTGCTTTGAACACAGCAAGATGAAGGAATCTCCACAACCTGCTCCAAAAGCCAAGGCTGGAAAGTTATTTCAATAAACAGCAACTCCACGGGGCCGGGTTAACCCTAATTTTCAAGGGATTGTTTCTCTCACGGTCGGTTTTAGAGGAGTGTGGGGAAGATGATTTGGGAAGCCACATCTATGAGATCACAGTTCCAAAATTCAGCTAGCTGAGCACAGGGACAATGTGCTTTGGTTATCTCAGCTGAGCCCCCAATAAATATTTGTGCATCTGCCAAAGTTCACCCGTGAATCAACCAGTGGCTTCAGTTCAAAACACTCCGGGGTAGCAGGGGCAGAGAGGGACAACGGGAGCAAGAGGTGCTGCTCAGCTGCATCACCAAGGGATGCTACAAACTTCTTTATATCCTCCTAAAACCACCAGGCAAGGCAGGAGACCAGGGCCAGGAGCAGAGTTCAGCCTGGCCTTCATCATTAGGTCAACACACAATCTACAGATAACAGGGAAAGGTGTTCAACTTGTCACATTGCTCGTTATCAAACGACCATTCCTCAAGCAGGCTCACTGGTGCTGCTCCTCCAGACACAGAGAGAGGTTTTAAATAAATCTGTGGGAGCTGGGAAATTCCCAGGTAAGGGTTCCAGGAACAGCCCTAACACTGTTCACGTGCAGTCCGCACCTTCACCGCAAGGGAGACGGAGCCACGGCCGAGGGACACTCGGGTCTGCCATGTGGCATTGGAATCGTGACTGACCCAGGGGCTGCTAAAAAAACAGGTGTGAAAAAGAAAGGATGAATGGTAAGTAAGGGTATTAGGTGAGGATGGATAAAATATCTCCTCACTGAGGACAGGAATGAAAGAGGAAGGCAAGGAAGGGGGGGCGAGGAGTTCCCTTGTACGTTGACGGGGGCAGCAAGAAAGTGGGAGACAGACAACAAGTGATGGAAAAGTCACACAATCATCTAATCCTAGACTGGTCTGGCATGGAAAGACCTTTAAGACCATCCCATCCCACCCCCTGTCATGGGCAGGAGCACCTTCCACCATCCCAGGTTGCTCCAAACCCAGTCCAACTTGGCCATGCCCTGCTTTTTTTGGGAGGGGGATTGGGAAGGCTTAACCACGTACACACCCCCAAAAAGAAGGTAGCAACCCGCAAGCTGCTCTGGAATTACACTCCTCAGAGAACCCAGAGTTGTTTTAGGTGAACACACCAGACCAGCTCCATTTCATCAGCGGACAAACTGACTCGGGACACATCTCCCACTGCTCAGCAGAGCTCAGGGTTTCACAACTGTGGGGAAACAATTTCAGGGGCAGCAAGTTTCACAAGGAGCAGCTGGGGAACATCTCACAGTGTCCCCTGTGAAAACAGAGTTATTTCTTTTTTTAAGGCTCCTATTTCTTTCAGGTGAGCTCCTGACAAAACCTTTCCCAGGATCAGGAGGAGCCAGCCCTGTGAGTTGGAGCTCCTCAGCAGCTCCACGTCCTCTGTACATGACACAGGAACAGCTTGCTGGAACACAGCAGCTGGGGATTGATAACACAGAATCCCAGAGCAGTCTGAGCTGGAAGGAACCTTAAAACTCAACCTGTTTCAAACCCCTTCCATGAGCAAGGGCACCTTCCACTAGAGCAGGCTGCTCTGAGCCCCCTCCAAAATGTGGATCCGTGACCATTTTCTTCCCCAGGATGCAGGCAATTCAGCAGAGACCCAAGAGCACAACTCAGCAGAGACCCAAAAAGACAAATATTTGTTCCTCCACAGTCCTGCTGCATGATCCACACATGGTGCAGCTCCACACCAAGCGTGCAACTGCTCTGGCACAAGGGACACTCCAAACAAATGGCAGCTCGCCCGGCTGGGTGATCATTTTTGGATTATGTAATCCCAATACATTATTATTAGACCAAGAACAAACTCAAGCAAGGAACTGAAGACATTTCCCTGCCCGTCCTGGCAAAGGGACAGAGCCTTGTCGCAGGAATCGCACGGACGTGCTCCCCCGGTGCCCGAAACAGGTCAGACTGCACATGTTGGACTCCAGGTAACACAAACAGCAGGATTGGATTCCAGGCCATTATCCATATTACACAACGCTGCCGTCAGTTCCACCACATTTCAAACCAAACCCAGCAGAAGGAGCCTGAGCAAATTTTTTCCATTGAACTGCTGCAGCCCAGAATGAAAGCGGAGCCGGAGTGGACAAACACACACTGCAAAGGTGTGCTGGAGGTGCTTCCTGGCAGGGCCCGGGCCCAGCGCTTCCGAGGGAGCCCGAGACGTTCAACAAGCTGGGGAAACTGTTTATAGAACCCATGCAGAATGAGCATATGTGTTTAATAGCCCACTAATTGTTGCGTTATTCACTACACAAACAAGCAGCTCTTCTGCCCTTATCCCTTCCTGCCCAGTTAATCACCAGGAGCCTCTGACTATTTCTCTTTTGGGTGGCGGTGAAGGAAGCAAAGTTCATTAGTGGCCGTTGGCCACCAAACAATCCTGAGCCCAGGCTTCATTTAGAAAATAAACACCACTATTCATGTGCGACAGGGACTCGGAATAGCTTCCCAAAATATTTAACGCAGCTGCCTGTAGTCTTCCTACTCTCCCTCCCCCAAAATAAAAAAGGCTTTCCCAATATATAGGAAAGAATGATTTGGATTATTTGTTTCATTCTTCAGAGGAAGAAAAGCTAATAATTCAGTCTACCCAAGTCACTTATTCCTCCTGACTTCTCATAATGCTGATAAACACTCATTAAAATACAAGTTGATAAACCCTGGTACAGTCATTACCTTCGTCCTCATACAGAGATTGCCCAATTCAGTGATGTGATGTAACCAACACCCTAAATTAAAAATAGTGTTGTGACAACATATGGTTTATCCTACAGAAGCTGGCAGGCAGGACGCTCCTAATGACAAACGGGTTTAGGCTCCCAGTTTCCCCCAGCAAGGTGAGGAGACAGAAACGCTCGTCGCAGGATCAGAGGCGGAAAGGAAAAATAAAATCAAAATAAAATTACACTAAAAATGACAGTTTTGAACCCCTCTCCGGTCCATCCCAACACCAGCTGCCGAGCATTGCCATTATTCTCTATTTACATGACTAATAAGCCCTCTGGATGCATTTCAAGGAAACGGCACGGAAAAGACAATCTGGAAATTTCAAAATACAGCCTGAACGTGCCTTCCCCCCCCTCCCCGGGGAGGGGAGCACCGGGCCGGGGCGGGAGGACGGACACACAACCGGGTGTCCCGGGGAGGGGGCAGCGAGGGAGGGACCCCCAGCCCGGGATGTTCCCGCGGCCCCCCCGGCGCTGGAAACCCACGTCACGTTCACCGGGGAAACGGGGGGGGCACCGACGTCCCTTCGCCCCCTCCCCAGACACTCACGGGGACTGACGGCAGCACCCCCGTCACCTCCCGGGGGGACACCGAGCGCCCACGCCCGCCCCGACGGCCCCTGACACCCACCGGGGGGGCACACCGGGGGTCCCCCCTCATTCACAGCCATGGGGGCACAGCGGAGCCCCCCCAGCAGTTACCGGGGCGGTGGGGGGGGGGACACCGACACCTCCCGGTCCCACTCAAGCTCTTCCCGGAGGATCACGACCCCTCCCCGGTGACCCACCGGAGGGCCCGGAGGGACCCCTCGAACACTATCGGGGACGGGGAGCACGCCGGGGTGCCCCGGGGCGTTACCGGGAGGGGCACCACAAGCCCGCTCCGGTGTCCCTCAGGCAGCCGGCACCAGGATCGGCCCCCCCCATTCCCGGTTCCCCGGTCACTCA
>VZRZ01002034.1:60880-75983 GCA_013398175.1 Climacteris rufus | reverse complement strand
ATCTCCTACATCTGCTCTTCTTGGTAGCGAAGGGTCTCCATAGCCTCTGCCACCACCGAAGAGCACAGAATCACTTGGATTAATATACACTTTGGGCCAGGGGGGAACGCCCACATACCACCTCTGAGAGGGCCAGCTTGAAACTGTCCCTTCCAAGACTGTGGATCTGCCATGCGTGGTGCAGGGTCTGGGGTCCCCTTTGGGGGTGCCTTTGACAGGCCGTGACAGCCCCTCAGCTGCCCTTCCACAGGCGTGTCCTGGAGTTGCGGCTTTTCTGGGAGTGAGGGCCTCCCACAGCTGGGCTGCTCTGACCAGAGGGTTTTTTCACCACACACCCAAAACCTCTCTGCTCTGTGCAAACCTTGCATCAGATAAGCCTGGGGCTAAGGCCTCCATCCAGAAGCTGCTGGGCTTGATCCTCCTGTGAAAGCATTTTTTTTCCCCCAGCCCAGATCTTAGAATGGTTTCAATACTATTTTATCTCAAATCAATGTGCAGTCCAGGGCCTCAGCCCGGGGGATCCATGCAGGCTGTTAGTGGTCTTTTTCTTCGGGTGTAGTTCTATTATACAGTTTTTGCTCTAATAGACAAAAAGGGTCCTTCATAAAAAATGTTTAACCCATAAACCATAACATGTCAGTCTCTCACAAGCTGGCCAACTAAGTACATAAACTGAAGATTTTGCATGTAACATGTAATAAACAATACATAAATCTCTGTTTAAGATATAACACACAAATTCTTTTCTCCTCACTAGCAGAAAGAAAACAAGAAATTAGTCTAGATTTCTATCAGTGTTATCTCAGCATAATTTTGGGATGTTCATGATACACTTTTTTATCTCCTTCAAATTCAGACAGCTAGCATAGCTGCCACAGTACACTTAGGTGAATTTTAAGCCTCTCTAGTGACAGTAGATTCTTGCCATTCCAGCAGCGAAATATACCAAATGGATTTGTTCACTTCACATGCAATTTTTTCACTAACCAAAGAGTCTCTCGTCCCTCAGACAGACTAAGTATAGAACCATAACTAAGTATCAAAGCTACATGCTTGGATGTTATTTATTCCTAATGATGAGTCAGGTTAAAACTTGACCAGATATGTATACTAGACCAGTGTATTTAATTCTTTAAATTACTTTAAACAGTCAAAACCTAAATGTATATTAAGTTTTTCACTTCATGTTGGATGCTACGAAAATGCTGTAATTCCACCTGTATAATCCTGCAATACATGTAAATCAGATTCTCTATTGGATTTTTTTCAGTTATATAATTCGGTGTTTGGAAGAATCCCAGTTATCCAATGTTTAAAATATTGATGAGGTGCTAAACTGCTGTGGTGGCAAAATCTGCTCAAGCCTTCTACAATAGTAGATACATGTTGTGACACCTAGTATTGTAGTGTCAAGGGTGACTTTCCCATTACATAGCATGTTCCCATTATAAATGAGATTTGTGGCATTTTTGTTAACTACTGTCAGAAATAATCCATTATTGAAACACCTTTCAGATTATCATCTGGGATTCCTTTGAGATTTTGACAATTTAGTACACATGTAAATGTGCGTCATATGTTAGTATTCATTTTAAGGAAGTTGTTTCACGTTATTTTCAGTAGAAATAAATGCAAAGTAAAACAAGCACATTACTGGTAGAAAGTCTTCATGTGTTGAATGGCCTGGATGAAATTGCCTACATGAACAAAATGCATTAATAGGAAAGTACTGACATTAACTTTCTGATATATGGTTAAGAAATTCCATCCCAAATTTCCCCACTTCCACCCCAAATTTCCCCACTTCCACAAATAAACAAACAAAAAAGCTCTGCTCTCTTAAAAATGTAATATATAGACAATATTTTACTCTTTTTCTATGGTGAAAATGAAAGCACTTCTCCATTGTAAAGACGGGGATGAACAGAAGATAAAAGCCTTCTTTAAGAGAGTTTAGGAACAGTCTATGCATTGCATTTTTCATATTAGCAATTTAAGCCTTAATATTGTGATATTGCTCTTCACTTTGTGAATGAGATCAAGGGAAATATTGTTGTCATTTTACTTTCTAAATTAGTTATTTTGAGAAGGGGAAGGAAAGGGTACTTTAAATGGGTGTGAAAGGCTATACTTAGTGCTAGTCAATGAAGATTACTAAAATGTCTGAAGGAGTGCAGCATTACAAAACGTAATGTTCTTAAAACTTGATTTCTGATCCTGGATTTCTAATTCACAGTTATTTCTATCTGTGCAAAGACTGTCTATCAAAATATTGGTGTAATATATTTTGTTTTAAATAGCAAGGAAGAAACAGACTTCATGTTTGCAGGAATCAATACAAAGATTGTGACAATAGGTGGTTTGTAATGACAATACTGCAGAAGGGTTTTGAAAAAAAATAAATGAAAGCAAAACTCTGAGATTATAGTATTACTCTTCCAGTGAGTAGGTAATGTTTTTGGATCAGTGGTACATAAACAGGTATATAGTTTAACTGTGTTTCTCACGTGTTATCTTCACTTGCAGATTACCTACATGGAGAAGAAATCTTGATATAAACAGATATAAGATGTTAATTGAAGTATTGAAGAATTCAAAAGAGGAAGGAGAAAACAAAATTGCAGCTTTGCATTCCTTGAATAATGGCATTGAGAATGATGGGAAATTCATATGACATATAAGAGGACAAAATTAGATCTGTTGTCTTGGAGTTTTTGAAAACAAATAACATGATTTTTGAGGATGGATGCTACTTTACATTTCGAGCTCAGTTTCAAGTAGTCACAGAGTTTACAAGTTGTGGTTATTATTCATTAATTGAGAATGATTTTTTACCATCCAGCCACACCTTGCACAATTCTTAATATATATTTGTCCAAAAGAAAGCTAAATGTGAAAAGGTAGAAAATAATTGTTAAATTCAAGAAACTAAGGTAAAAACTCTGAAGATCAGTGCTCTATTTTCTATCACACATTCTAGAAGATTTTGTCTGATTGTGATGTTCCAGACATCAATGATTTGTCAAAGTGTGGCACTAGCTAGTAACAGAATTTCTAAACAAGAAACGTGTGTCAGGAGTTAAAGGAAATGTTTTGTGAAAACCAGCTTACCACATGTATGTACTCTCCTAAGTAGCTTGGTCTGTGGACATGTTTGGCACTGCAGTTCCCAGAATAAAATTATTTTCAATAAATTATGGAAGCAACAGAACCACTATATTTTCTTAAAAGTTGTGATAATGGTACCAAAACAAGTTGTTAACTTTGTTTCCTGAGGAAAATGCTTAAATATATATTTTAATGGCAAGCTGCTGGCAAATTTATGTTCATTCCTATTTGTCTTCAATAAATTAATGTATAATAAAGAGATGAATTTAGGTAAACAAGCTTGTCATCTTTGTAATCTTCTTTCTGATAAGAATTATACAAAAAGGAGTAAAGGCTTTATCCTGAAAGGGAGCAGGTTTAGATTAGATATTAGGAAGAACTGCTTTACTGTGAGGGTGGTGAGGCTCAGGAACAGGTTGCCCAGGGAAGTGGTGGATGTGTTCTTGTATACCAGGGAACAACTCTAGAAGTGTTCAAGGCCAGGCTGGGTGGGGCTTTGAGCAGTCTAGTCTTGTGAATGTCATGCCTGCCTGTAGCAGGGCTGGTGGGATTGGAACTAAATGATCTTTAAGGTCCCTTCGAAGCCAAACCATTCTATGATTCTACGATCATAGAACTTGCTGTTCATACAGGTGTGTATTAGAATAGGAAAACCACACAGACTGATAAACTGCTGTGTGAAATTCAGGCATTCGACTCCATTTTAGACTGCTAGATAGGGTGCTTCAGTTCCATATTAACTATTTTGTAGACCGAGGTTATCTGGGCCCCTTGAAATGAGCCACATACAGAGATATTAATAAGCATTTACTATCTCTTAATCCACCACTTCTTCAGCCCTTGGTTAAGTTTAATGAGGGACCTAAATGTTTGCATTTCCATAAATAATTCCTTAATAATAGCTCAGTTTTATTTTTTTCCTCTGTCCACAACTCTTTCTCAGCAGTACTGTTATCTTATTTTTCTAGTGTGAAAATATTTACTAAATATATTTCTTAAACTAAGCGTTTTTCTATACAAAATATTCAAGTCAGGAAATTGGACATCTTAACCATAAGAAGTTTTCTTCCTTTTTGCTAGTATTTGTGAATGTCTGCTATATTTCACACACAGAACTCTTAACATAACAAAATAATATGGAGAACTTGCCAATTATATTATAAATATTTCAAAAAGAAGACGTATAAGAAGGGCGTGAGAGATGGTATGTTGGCTAATCAGTTTAACAAAGTGAGTTTTCTCTCTGGTTGTCTTCTAAATAATAGTCAAGATACAGAAAAAATAAGTATTTTTGGGCTGGGGAGCACAATCCTGTTCTTTGTATGGATTGAAGAATACAATCTTTTTTTTTTCACACCATTTTAAAGTATGATTTTAGACATTTCAACATAGGACATCGACTCATATTACTGAAATCTTGCTAACATGGAGAACATTGAAAAGGTACCTTATTTGATTTGATGGCTCATTACCTGCTTTCACAAAGGTGCTCTGAGAACACAGAATATCAAATTAAAACACACATACAATGCAGACTTTTCAAAAGTTCCTCAAATGATCCTGAGAAAGAAGAGTATAGTCCACCTACAGCTAAATATTGAGTGCAAATATAGCATCACTGACATGCAAACAGCTAAAGAATGTTTCTCAGATTGTAGTAAAATGTATGTGTAGGAGTGAAAGCTTTTCTCAAGGGAATATGGAAGAAATTTCCTGATTACATGGGGATACGTACAAACCTGTATACTCATTATCTTTCTCACTTGGTACTACCTTGAAGGATTGTTGTACCAGGTGGTGCACCCCAAGCATGTTCATCAAGCAGTATTACCCCATGCCCTACACCTTTACGCTGCACACTTTTCTTCACACACTATTGCCATAACATGATCTCCCACACTTGCCATCTTCATTTTACAGTCTTATATCACAGTCACTACTTTCAGAAACCTTAACCCATTCCCACACTCTTTCTACCTGGCAGCACTACCTTAGAGAAAGAGCATTTTTGAGAAGAGTACATGCATCTTCTAGGATTTAACATAGTACCTGTTTGAATAATTTTATTATAAAAGCATCAAGATGACCCACTCTATAGGCAGCTTTCTTTGATTTCAAATTCTACTTTAGAGACTGAGAATTTAAAATGCAAGTTTTAATAATGTGAATTTTTAACATTTATCTTTCATTAGGTCCATATTAATATTTCTTTGCAAAAAATATAACAATGGTTACAAATTGTTCTTAGAGGTGGAGACTAGATCTGTAATTGTGTTTGCTGTATTCTGAGTCTGAGACAATCTACTGGACTAAACCAACTTAGAGCACAGAAATAGGAGGAGACTTCCTGTCTCTACTAAAATTCTGTTTGAGATTGTTAAGATCTGATTAATGAGACATGCCTCTGCCCGAATTAAGTGCAAATGAGACCATATGCCAAAGTCCATAAAACAGATTTTATTTAACAAAGAATGTGAGGTAGAGAAATAGAAAGAATAGAAAAGAGAGGGAGGGAGAGAGGGAGAGAGGGAGAGAGGGAGAGAGAGAGCAAGAGAGAGCGAGGGAGAGAGAGGAAAAGTGCAGTTGGTTATTATTGCTTTATTTATAGCTCATCTGATTCAAGCTTATATGTACTACTGGAAATTGTACAGAATATAACTTTAAAAGGAATATTTTTTTTACTGCAAGATTGCAAATATCTTTTTTAATCTCCTTTTCCTCCATACATTCTTGTGTTAAGAATCTTGAAACATGGTGTTGTTCTGGAAATCTGGTTTGTTTTCTGAACATAAAATTTTTCAAAAGAGAAAGTGACATCCTTGAATTCAGAAGCTGTTGATATTGTTATGCATTTGCTGAGAGACTTCTGGAACGAAAAAACTGGATTTAAGGAGTTACAAAATCTCAGTTAGTGTGAGTACTATCGTCCTGATTAGTATGGAGCTTTCATAGACTTTTCTTTCCACAGATGCATCTAAACAAAACTGGAAAGATAACACGTAAGAAAGGCATGTGATACATAAGTGTCCATCTCCAATTTCTTCCTGAGCTTGGTAAAATAAAGAAAATAGTAATGAGAAGAGGCATATAGACAACTCATCTTGACAATAAAGGTGAGTGCTTAGAAGCTTAATATTCTTTTGCGTAAGGACGTAGTGGGTCCAGTGTAGTTGTTTGTAAATAGGTAACTACTGCCAAATATCAGGACTGAAGACTTCTGAGTTAATTCCATCCAGCTGTGAGACATGACACAGGATTGAACTACTCTGCAGAAGATGAGGGGGGAACTGGACTGAGACCATAACCTGCAATACAGCTTCATGCTGACACCTGCATTTAGGTATCTCTGTGTGAGCCAGATCCTAAAAATTCCGTTATAAACAAATGAAGACCTCAGAAAGTCAGCCAATGAAGCCTAGAAAGCATTTCAGTTGACCAGCTTCCAGTGTTCACTTGAGGGGAAACTAGGCTCCATTTACTCTATTGATGGTATCTTGACTGCATAGGCACCTTAGACACATGGCCGAAATCTAGATATTGACATACAGATGTCCAAATTTAGATATCTTAATCTCAAGATGCACAGATAAAGGTAGAATTGAAAAGAGGAGGATAAACAACTCCAAAGGAGACAGGAGAGATCCACAAGGTCTATAAGAAAATTAGAGAGGGCAAAAGATCTCTATCCCCTTCTGTTAAGGGAAGGAACCCATTTATACATTTTATAAAAATATGCTGTATGTATTGCATAAACTGATGTTAAAAGGGTAAATATGACATATTGACATAGAGTGCCTTTGTAGAATACTTCAAACAGATCAGCTGACTAAAGGAAGATCAGAAATTTAAAAAATAAACAATGCATGTAACTGATATCTGATACCGGAGTAAGCTGAATTCTATTATTGATGAATTAATTAAAGATAGACTGAAGTGTGTATGAAGACAAGTGAAAACAAAGAAGCATGTAAGAATGAGTACCTATAAGTGAAGAAAGATTTTAAAACCATTTTTTCTTTCCATTTTTTTTCAAAATCCTTGAAGTGCGTTACACTGTAACATAAACAGACAAACAGACATTATATGCGGGTAGCATTCTATCATACCAAGGAAAATTCAACGCAACATCTTGACTAGAAGAGAAACAAGTATATGTTAAATAAAATATGATGTCATTTACTGAGAAAAGATTCTTCATTACTTACGAAGCTGATAAAACAAAATACAAGTATCTGAAAAAATAAAAGATCAGTAATTGAGTATTTCTGAACAGATTAGAGGGAACAGACTGAGAGTAAGCCAGTTTGGCAAGAGAGAAAACACTCATAAATAACAAATTTAGTGTAAAAAGACTATTAGAAAAAGAAAGTCTATTTGAACTATGCAATACTAAAGGAAGCAAAGTTTGCACACTTGTGTGATGTATGACCATTTATTGTTTGTGGGCAGTTTGGACTTGAAGTAAAGTCAATGGGAGTCAACATACTAACCAGCTTGTAGAATTGGACATATGGTGTATATTGTGAGCAGTTCATATTTTATTTAATTCTCTGGCAGAGGAAAAGAATTACAGGTCAATATTTGTCAGAAAGTGCTGCAGCTAATGAGAAAGTAAAGGAGAATAATGTGTATGAGCTTTTTACTTTCTTTTCACTTGGAAAGCTAGTGACACTGTTAATTAAACAAATGCAATATATCTAAATGAGAGGTTTTCAGGCAATGTAACCTAACCCTTGTATTTCTCTTATGTTTATCAATTTCAGTGGTGAATGTGCTGCAGAAAAGTTTTTAGCTCTTAGTAAAAATACTGAAAATATTGCTGAAAATACTGAAAATATTGAAAACTTTGTTATGCTGTGTTTTTCTCAACAGCAGCAAAGGTAAGCAGTAGCACAGGTCCTTGGGTGTCTTCTTACCCTTGAAAATGAGAGTCTTAGCCTATCACAGGCTAGAGAAACCACAGGTTATTATTCAGTCACAGAGAAGCCATAGGCTATCATATTGTGGATCAGCCATGGACACTGGTTTCTGTCGATCCTTGATTTCAAGCTATGCAATTGTATGTGTGTTGCTAGTTTTTCAGGATGATGAATCTCAACCATAGAAACATTGTATCTTCTGCTCTTGATGGCAAAAGCAGTGTTTGAAATGACAATTGAAGTAAGCATGTTGTCTTTGACTTCTATTTCAACAAAAGTTTGCAAAAATGCATTTAATATTCCATCTACCTCAGTGAGGTATCTAACTCCTATCAAAAATTTGTGTGCTTAGAAACCAGGCCCATTGCAGCAAACACCTGAAAGTTACTCATAGTCATAGAAGGAAAAAAGCCAAACTTAAAAACAGTCAAGAAAGAAAGTAAATATTTGTAGAACTTGTTGATGATAAAATGAATTTCTATTATTTTCACAGTTATTTTAAATTAACCTGTTATTTTGAAATACTTTGGTAAGCTCAGGAATATAATGTGAAATTATGAAAATATATAATCAAAATTTTGAGTCTTGAACAAGTATTTTTCACTCACTTTTTCTACCTTCCGTTTATTTGCTTCCTCACTTCCTCTGTATGTAAATTCAGGAATTACATGTAGGACACCAAGCAGAAAAAGAAAACTACCTTCACATATCATCTCTCTGCATGAACTAATTTCCATTTTCACAAGAAAGAGTTACACATTAAATAATCAAATTTTTATAGAATATACTGAGAAATGAATTGTTTATCCTGGTCACTATTGATTCAAAACTTATGGATTGATTCAGAACTGTACATTATGTTCTGCAGGATAATCTCCTCACATCTCTCCACTACTTCAACCTCAATTTTGAGTCAATTGATTAATCAGTAGTAACTGGTGATAATCAGAGTGTAAGCAAATACATTGTCTCTTCTATTTAATGTCAGCTTTGATCACATCAAATTTCTTCATCCTGTCCCCTGTGCCCATTAATGAATCAGCCAGCATATATTTCTAAACGCATAACCTTAGATAGCTATCTTTATATTTTGGTCTGATTTTGCATGAATGAATGAGGGTATCCCAAAGCAATTTTTAGTATCTTTTCAGCTTGTATAACAAATCAATATCCTTCCTTCCTTCCTTCCTTCCTTCCTTCCTTCCTTCCTCCCTTCCTCCCTTCCTCCCTTCCTCCCTTCCTCCCTTCCTCCCTTCCTTCCTCCCTCCCTCCCTCCCTCCCTCCTTCCCTCCCCTGTAATGGGATGGAGAGGAGAAACAGAGGCACAAAAGGGAAAGGTTATGATTTGAGAAAAGAACCATTTACTGGAAACAATGAGATAAGAAAAGCAAAGAGTAACAGCAACTAGATTAATAACAGAAGTGTACAAGAGAGGAGAGCGATTCATATGCAAAATGCTCAAAATTAGCTTTACCCAACCGCTCCCTCTGCCACGCTTACTCAACCGGAATAGATCCCTTCTCCCTGGAAGATATTCCCTTGTCCCTGCCCCGGCAATGACATGAGGTGGGATAGAATAACTCAAGGTCCTAGACATGCCCCCCTCATGGCTACTGCAAAAATTAACCCTATCCTGGCTGGAACAGGGCACTTAACTTTTGTGTACTTTGCTGGTCCCTAAACCAGAATGTATACATTTTTTTTCCTCTCTGGAATAGAGACATCTTGACAAAATGTTGTTTAAGAAAAAGATTTGGGATATTTTTGTTGTTTGGGTTTTTTTATGAATGGTAGAATTCGGCTTTCCTGCACTAAGAATTACCCTTCAAGGTCCAAATAACAGCTAAATATAGGATTCTTTGTCTTGTAAGCTTTATCTTCAGAAGTCTATAAAGCTTTCAGGCAATCAAGAGGATCTGGGGCTTCTGTTAAAGTCACTGGAAAACTAATCAGTGCGGTCAGCATGGCATAGATCGGTTGATCATACAGAGCTCTTTAGTTCCTTTGAGATAACCTCAGATATTCAGCTACCATTTCAGATGGACAAAGATCTCCCATAGGTACTATATCATATCTGTCAGACTAGAATCTATGTCTGATATACCACAGAATATCTTAAATATCATTAAAAGTCAATAGCAGACAAGATTCTGGCTCTCAGAATACATCAAAAGTAATTCTTGAAACAAGGATGCTACAGAACAAACCCCTCACACAGCTCTAGAAAGCAAAGCTCACTTGTTAAGGAAGTCACATCTATTCCAGAATGATCAAGCACTTCAGTATTGCTTTTGAATTATACTGAAGACTGTGGGTGTTGTACAGGATGGTGACTATAAAATCCCAAACATAATGAACTGGGTCATATGCTTTTAAAGCTATTACTTGTGCCTCTCAAACTTTCCTTTAACCAAAACTTAATCCATTTAAAAAATTCAAATGTGATTTCCCTTACTTTTAGGCTTTTTTTTACAAGTTAAAACAGCATCTGTTGATTTATTTACAGCAGTTTCTTAGTGAAAAGAGAACAAGACAAACAATTGAAAATAAAAGACACCTACTGTTTTTTTATCATATTCCTTGCCTATGCTTTTGTCCATAATTTTGAGTTCCAAAATCCCACAAGAGACTGTTGATGACAGAGTATTCATGAAAGATGTAAATATTATTAGGCAACCCTGGCTGCCTGATGACAAAATTGCTATTGCAAAATATTGTCTTTGAAAAGTGGTAATTCTGAAAAAATTAAAAAAGAAATCATCTTTGGTCATTCCAGCTAGAAACAGCAAGCCAGTGAGTTCAGTCTCTGGCCATTTTTAATAGTTCATTTTTAAAGCAATGGAGGTATATGTGCGGTTACATAACCTTGGTAAAATTTTAATGTGAACATTTTGTCTTAACTTCTTTTCCTTTAGCAAAACCAAAATGAGAATATAAAAAATAAAGAAAAAAGGTGGCCCCCAAAATAAATGAAACTCAATTTCACGGCACATTATCTCTCTCAATCCTTTCCTCTCAGCTTTCATTTTCATTAAAATCACAGACAACCATAAATTAATAATTACTTCAGGTTGACTAAATGCAGGCCACACTATTTAGCTCTCGTTTTCCTACAGTGGCCCTTCTTGTTCATGCTGGAAAAATGTTAATTTAGATAATGTGGCTTGCCCCTTGTCATATAATTCTGTTTTGCAGTTTCACTGATCTGTAATGGTCTCTTCTGATTAGGTAGTATTAACTTTATCTTTTGTTCAATCAAGCTTCACAGTTTCCTCCAACAAGATAACGATTGTGAAATATCAGATGGAATGTTCTATTATCCGTATTTCTGTTACATTTTGATTCATCTCTGTGTTGTAACAGTGTTCAGCAACATTTGTAATTTTTTCCAGTAATAAATTTATTGGCCATTAGTCCAAGCCATATGTGAGACTTTTTTTTTGGCAGGAACTACTGTATATATATATATATATTCATGTACCTCAATCTTGCTACTTTACAGTTTATGCACATTTCAAATTAGTCATTTTAGCAACCTACTTTCCAATTAAAAATGGGTGAATAGGTTCAAACAAAATAAAATATGAACTTTCACCCATAGCCTGAACCCAATTGGTTTCAGAGGTTTGAAACAATTTAGTGTAGTTCTCTTATCTATTATTTTTTTGGCAGAGGATTCTGGTAGTCAATAAAGGAAACAGGCATACAACAACATTCATTTCTACTTGGTCATTGACTTGTTGCTACTGTCATTTTGATGAAACCATAAAAACTTCCTCATGCTTCAGTTTGTTCATTCTTAGAAGATATTCAGTTGAACTTAGATGAATATCTAGCTGTTTTTAAGGGAAAACTAGAGACATGGCCTCCTCTGAAACTAGTTTCAATACACAAATATTTATAAAAAACCTTACACAAAACAAAATTAAAACTTTAAATTCTGCTAACAATATAACATAACCTACATTTTTTATTCAGAAGTGAACAGCTAGATGTTTCTATACTCTTACATAATTTGCACTGTATTTTCTTGATAAGTTGCAATAGCATTCAGTTTTTTGCTCTTCTCAAGAATCCTTTAGTGATGAGATTCTGTTTCTTGTAGAGTAAAGGTGATATTTCTGATATTTCTTTCATGAAACAACCTGTGTTAAGTAATTAGATGAATATCTCTAATGTTCCTCTGTGTGTGAGGAGTCTCTAGATGTGTAGGCATCTTTTGCAACCACACTTATATAAACTAAATACATCACTGCAGTAATTATACATGCAAATATAAGTGGGCAAAAATGATTGCAAATTTATTAAGGGTTATGAGCACAACTTTTAATGAATGATCATAAAAGGTAATATAATCAGCAAAATTTATTTTAGATAAGTTATTTATGTTCACCCAAACAAATCTTCTTAAAATAAGACATAGGAAATTACCTAACTTGACATTAAAGACCATTGGTAACCATTTGAAAATGATATGTAGTTTTTTCCCCAAGTGTCAGAGTTCTAATTCCCATGACATATGTTCTATAATAAGATATACATCCTCACAGTTTGAAATAAATGCATTTTTCCAAGTGAATGACATATTTTCTATCACCCTTGAAAATTGCTTATATAAACATTCTGGTAACAGGCTATTGACATATGGCCTAATCTAATTCCTTGGTTTTTTTTTTTTTTTTTTGGGGAANAATTGCTTATATAAACATTCTGGTAACAGGCTATTGACATATGGCCTAATCTAATTCCTTGGTTTTTTTTTTTTTTTTTGGGGGAAATAACCTAAAGTCATTAGAGAAATTTTGAAGATGAATAAGAAGAATTAGCTTGCAGAATTACTTTTGTTGTATAAAATTGTTTTATATCTGTCTGGACACTACTACTATGTCTGAATTTGAGGTGATCTGAAGTAGATTATCATCCAGTTTAGGTCAATATTTAAAAGTTTAAAATACATTCTGTATGGTCAATTATATAATATATGAATGCTTCTTTCCTAAGCTTATAAGCATTTATCAGTTATCACAGCAATATACTTAAATGGACCAATGCATCTTCTATAATCCAAGTGATGTAGCTCAACGGTGATACACCTACTTCATAGATTTAATTTTTGGCAATCTCTAGGGATGCACACCACAGAGAAGAGATATGATCTAGTTTACAGAGTAATACAAAAGAAAATAAGACCTGTCTGTTTATGTCTGTTGAATTAGTAATCATAGCATGGGTGTCACTGGCAAGTCACTTTATCTCTGAAGTCCTTCATAGTTGTGTCTTCCTTGAAACAGAAAGATGAACTGACTTGCCCAATGACAAGTGGATCCCTTTTCTGCAGCCTGCAATATAGCATATTAATATCTAAGGTAGGATTATTCTTCAGAAAATATAGATGTCTAGAGCATAAATATCTTTATTTCATCTTGTCATTTAGATTCCCCATATAGTGAATGGAGAGGAATAAGCACTTCACATCATTCATGTAATCATAATGCAGCCATTAAATATAGGTGAGAGGAACTGTACTGTTGCCCTGGCTTTTGCAGTTCTGGATGTTAACATTCTTCTGTAGCTACTTTCTCACATTCTTCTATGTAAACATAGCCATGTTATTGTAACGGTATCTTATTGTTTACATTCCTTTCTCCTGGGCACAGAAGTTTGATGGACATTTCCTTTGACCACTGTGATTGAGGGACGACAAGCTCTTTCCTCCAATGGACAGTGATTTCTAAAATGCATATAAAATAAACAGGGCGGGTCTCGCCCGGCAGTTGCTCAGAGTTGCTCCAGCAGTTGCTCCTCACTCTCTTAAGAGGTGTCCTTGTCTCCTTCTTCCTTCATGTCGTTACTGTGACACTGTACTATAAGTAGTGCCTCTTTCTGAACACTGTCTTTTAGCAAAATTTAGACAAGTAGATCATATGTAGATGTCTACATCACAGACAGCTGAAGTTGGGTGAAAATGTCGCTGAAATATTTACTTTACATATCCTCAAACCACAATGATAACCAGATGTTAGTGTAAATGTCTTAATACATTTTGCTGATATCAACAAGAATTCCCTCAGGAGAAGGAAAGGTAGGCAGGTAGCATATTTGAGAGGCCTCTTGCCCATGCAGTATAAAAAAATATAATATTCAGTATTTCTGGAATTTTTTTTTAATAAGAAAGGCAGAGCAGTAAAATAAAAGTGTTCTGAGTGATATATTCTAGGTGAGAAAAGACAAATTAAATTGTCACAGAATTAAAATTTTCTAAAATACTTGCAGGGAAATTATTCAAATTAGCATTTCTTTAAATAAAAACCAGGACAGCATTTTCCCTTCCAATATTAATTCTTTTGTTCAGCCCCAATTCAAACATTGCAGCACCGTATTAATGCAAGACAATTTGAAAAATCGAACTGAATAGTTTCCATTTGATGGAAATGAGAACAAGATCTAGCCTTAGGCAACAGGAGCATAACTAGCCAAAAACAAATGCCATTTTTAAATTTCATGAAGTGATTATTTGCTGTTAAAAAGTCAGTATTTCCCAACACATATAAGACAGTAATAGAATCTGAGCTCTCAAATGACCTTATGCTTACAAAGGAAATAGCTGTAATATATCAGACATTCCTGATATCAGTGGAAATAAGGCTCTATCAGATCTTGTTTGAATTAAAATAGTATAAATTAGTATAGCACTACTTGAAATTGGAGTAGTACCGTAAAACTTCAACAGCCTGTACTGATTCAACTCAGAAGATACAGGATTTACTAATTGTATGGTGATGGATCTGACTTATCAGGTTTTCATTTTGACTGATGTGTCTCTTTATAAATATTCCTTTTCACATCACTCCAGACCCATGTAAAACTGTGAGGGAAGGTGTGGGAAGGTGGAAGGGAAGGTGGAAGGTGGAAGGGGGAAGGTGTGGGAAGGTGTGGGAAGGTGTGGGAAGGTGTGGGAAGGGAAGGTGTGGGAAGGGAAGGTGTGGGAAGGGAAGGGAAGGTGCGGGAAGGTTTGGGAAGGTTTGGGAAGGTTTGGGAAGGTTTGGGAAGGTTTGGGAAGGTTTGGGAAGGGAAGG
>VZRZ01002034.1:44920-60482 GCA_013398175.1 Climacteris rufus | reverse complement strand
AAGGGAAAAGGGAAAAGGGAAAAGGGAAAATGTGAATTTTAGGTGCCATAGTAAAATTATCCAGTTAGTTAAGTATATACTCCAGTTTTGAATAAATATTTTTCAGATACAAAGAAATAAAAGCATATCAATATATGAATAAGACAGACTAAGATATGATCATATATAGAATTTAAGTAAGAAAAAAAATGTATATGCTTTTTAATGTTAGGATCATAGCTTTAAAAAAGAAAAGAAATAAACAAAAAAAAACCACTCACAAACAGATAAAGAAAACCAAAACATTTCTTTCCTCATATCTCTAGCTGTTCTACACTGTGACATGATAGAATCTTGCTAAGTTTCCTGGTTCATGCTGAGTATATCCACAGCACAATGCTACCTGCAGGGAAATATCCCTGGGATTGAGATATTGTATTAAAGAACTCACAAATGCAGTGAATGTATGTCATTTATATATTTTACGCCATACTCTTGTCAAACTGAATGAGCTGGTTCTGGAAAAAAAGGTGCTCTAGCATTTTACAATGCACTGTTAAATACTGTAATTATGTACTTCAATTCCTTACATTTCTATGGACCTATATGAATGAACATTTATGCTTTGAAAGTGTTTGCTTCTCGGGAACACTGCTATGGATTGTGATGCATCATTTTTTTGTAAAGACATCCTTACAATTAAATGCTTCAATTACCTAAAAATTTACAGGACTAATAAAATTAATATGATTAGGGATTTAGTAAGCATTCAGAATCACTGAATTAGCTTGCCGGACAATTTCGTCTTTGAGGAATAATTTACTAGAACTTCGCTTTATATTTTGTTATCTTTGAAAAGAATAAATGTTATTGTGTAACCCACTTTTTTTAGTGTGTGTTTCAGGTCTCCTCTGCCCAATCCAATTGTGATGGCCTGGGAAAAAAAGTTTAGCCTTTCAATGCAACAATGATGAGGTTGTATCTCAGAAGTGCTGGCCAAGAAAATTCCCTTTGATTTCAGTTGAGGGGAATAGTGAAATATTAATTTTTTTCCAATAATCCATGTTTTAAAGTAATGGAAGGTGAAGACTAACTGTTTCTTTTATCAAAATATCAAATCCCCACCTTTGAAGTTTTGATTTTCTGGTCACAGAAATGTTTACATCAGGTGCATGTGTGAAAATGAAAGTAAGGCACATATTTAGTTAACTGGATGAGAACAAATGTATTTACAGAATTAATTGTGAGTAGGACAGTGAATAGCATTCTTTCAATATTCCCAACACTGAACAGTTAAAATAATACAGAATTAAAATTATATAACTTAGCTGTACTGCAGGAATATAAATACACTTTGCTATACATTTATAGACTTAGATATTCACCTATACACTTTCAAGGAAATGATTCTATGATTTTCACTGATTTCTCTGATTTTAGTTTTCTTATAAGAAGGAAAAAGTAGTATGCAAGGAAGAAAGAGCTGACATTTCACAGAATAGATCTTTGACTGTTCTCACCTTCTGCCAGTCTCACAGACAGGAACAAGAATTTTCAAAGTATTTAAATCCACAAATACACATTGCACTCCAGCTATGCTTCTGAGTTGTTCATACATGTACTATTTTTACATCAATGCCCACTTTTTGCATAGATTAGAGACTTTGAGATGATCAGATCTAAGAGTCCCCTTTAACACTTCGAGTTTAAAGTAAAGAGTCTAGACTTCTCTGTAGCTGGTAAAAAAAAAAAGAAAATCCTCTTATGTCTTCTATTGCATCAATCACTGCTCTTCTTTACTAGCTATTCCCTTCAGAATACTTTGAAATGAGATCTCTCTTTGGATTGTCCTACCTGCCACAGTTCAAACACCTTTCTAAAGAGTGGCAATAAAAAGCTGTAAGTGCAAACCTGGCAGAACAAGGAGTCATTAGGCCCCTTAGATACTGTGAAAGTGGTGATTGTATAAGAATCTATATAGATAGATGAAAGCTTTGGAAAAACATAGCATGTTAGCAGAACTGTAGGAATTTATTCCCTGCATGCAAATAACTTTAATTTTAGAAGTCTTGTGTATGCAAAGAATTCAAAGTGGTGTTGCAGTCATAGATAGTCAAAATCTGTCAGTGGACAAGGAATTGCATTTTTGAATATGTAAATCTGACTTACATCTGCATATGTATTGCATATGTAGTTACTTAAAATGCATGTAGAACTGTTGATTTCTGTCTGTTCAGAGAGAATCCTCCATGCATCTAGGTAATAAAACTTCATCCCACGATTATTCTAAATTTTTGATAGTAGATGATATACTGTCATGACTTGGAATTAGTAGATAACTATTTATGGCATTTTGTTTGTGAGGTGTATGACTACTGAAGGCTTTCCAAACTTTCTATGATTTTTAATTGGGCTTCATCTGAAGAATTTCTAGAAAATCAGACAAGTCCTGCTATTCTTAGACAGTGGAAGCAATTACTTTTCTCCTAAGATATTGACAGCATTGAACTATCATTTCAGGTTCAGCCCCAATTTAGAAAAGATCTGCAAAGTGAATAGGCAATTGTATCTTGGCTTCTGTGGACTTCTAGTGGAAGGAAGAAAGTACCCATGACTCAACATGCTGCTGCCCCCTCTTGGTAATTTTTATGTTTTGGGACATTTTCTGAGTTCACTAGGGTACTGCATGGATGGACTGCTCGTTGGGGATAATTTTTGTAGCCTTGCCCCTTCATTGCCTCCTGGCTTTAGTCAAATTAGTTTCTTAGCTTTATTTCATTGAACAGATCAGCACCCGTAATATAGAAATGCATTTTTGAGACAGCAATTCAAAAGCTTATAAGATAGTACTGGGAAAATTTTCTTGCAAAATCTTATTTATGATATATAATCTTTTTTTTTTTCTCAGAAACATATACATTTATGTATATATCTCCTACAGATAACCCTCAGTTGATGCTTTTTCAACATCATCCTTCTTCCCAATTTATTCTCGCATAATTTAAGATCCCACACTCACTGTCCTGTCCCCAGTCTCCTTCTACCTCTTGGGTTTAGAAATGTTCTCAGGTGAAACTAGCACAGCAAAGCCTGTGGAATCTGGAAACACAGTATTAAATTTCTTACTCATTATACACCAAAGTGGGTTGTCCTTGCAACTTCCTTTTATGTTTATATGTCAGCTGCTGTTGAGGCCTTTTATTACTCTAAATCCATCAACTTGAAGGTCATGCTTTTATAGACCGTTGATGTCACTGCCTTTTGCATTTAGTGTAATGTGTGCTTGAAGATATAGTGAAGGTAAAAGGGCTTTTGGTTTCCTTGGGGAGTCCCATGCTATTATGGCCATGACTAGATTCACATGACATTTTCTTGTAAAGTATGAACTTTATCTGTGAGGAATAGAAGTGGGTTGAGTTGAGTTCTGATATAACATTCTTCTTGTTTTCAGGTATTTTCATTTGTTCTGACAAATAAAAGCTGTTTAATATAAAGAGAAGCTAGGCATGTGGGTGGACCTCTTAGAAAAATATTCTCCTTAAAATCTAAATTAGTTCCCAACTTGTAGATATAGTTATGTTCTAAAATAATAGTGTGATGTGCTCTGCATGTTAATGTACATAAAATACTGCATTATTTCTGTTCTTAGGTGTTGTTTCAGTATTTAATTCAGGAAAAAAAAAAAAAGGATAATTCCAGAGTATAAAAAGATTTTTAAAAAATTCAAAATCTAAGTACATATTGTTCCCTGTTTGTTGCTGATCGTAGCTGTCAAGGCAACAAGAGAAATCAGTACTTTCTACAAGATATTAATTTCTCCTTTTAGATGTAAAAATATGTAAAATTGAATACTGAAACAGAAACATTTAAAATTGAAATAACTTTATCTCATGATAGGAGGTATCTGGAGGGAGACATGGATTTGAGGACAATATTCTAGGTATATAAAACTACATGTAAAGAGGTGTGTCATGAGATAAATGAGAAAAGGGAAAAAAATGTTACAATTGAGACTCAGTGGAGATACCTGATTTATTTGGATTATATGAATCTCTTAAAACTTATATAACTACCAAGCAGAGACAAATCTTACCAGTCTTGGGATAAAAAACCCATCTTTTCACTTGAAAAGATTTTTGAAGCTTGCATTTCTGAAAGTCAAGAAAAACAGTATCAACATTTTTCCGATCTTCCTAAGTTTAACCTCCGCTTAGGACTGACCACTTTGTCTACTGCTAAATATAAGCACAGCTCTTGGCTTAAACAGTTTCTGCCAGGTGTGAAATTTTATTCACAGTTGGTATCAAGAACCATACCTCCTATATTTGAGAATTACTTCTGTACATATTTGTACCTTGGGGCAGAACTAAAATTTGGTGACTGGAAGTAAAGCACCACATGACAGAGACTGATGGGATGCCTAACCCATATCATTCTCAATCAAGCAGGTAGGAATCTCATGACGTTCAAGCAAAGGAAATGCAAACCTTTGCACCTGGATAAGAATAATCCATTGCATCAGCACATACTGGGGATTAACTAGTTGACAAGCAGCTCTTCAGAGAAGGACCTAGAAATCCTGGTGTGCCCCAAACTGACCATGAACTATATAAATGTTTTGTGACACTGCAGTAAAGAGCACCAACAGAAAATCCGGGGTTGTATTAGGAAAAGCATTCCCCATAGGTCAGGAGAAGTGATCCTTTCCCTCTATTCAGCCCTGGTGAGACACAACTGAAGTGCTGCCAGTGCTGAGTTCTCCAGTACAAGAGAGAGCTTGGCATATAGGAATGAGTCTAACAAAGGGACACAAAGCTGATTAAGGGACTGGAGCACCTATCATGTGAGGAGAGGCTAAGAGAACTGGAATTGTTCAGCCTGGGGATGAAAAGGCTCAAGGGGTTTTGTATCAATGTGTGTAAATATCTGATGGGAAGAACTGAAGAAGCAGCAGCCAAACTCATTTCGGTAGTGCCCATGACAAGACAGGAGGCAATTAGCACAAATGAAAACACATAAAATTCCATCTGAACACTGGTGCTGTGGCATTCAGAATACGAGTGGACACAGCCCTTGGTAACTTGCTCTAAGTGTAAACTTGAGCAGGCGGCTTGGATTAAATGATCTCAAGATGTCCCTTCCAAACTCAGTGATTCTTCTGCAATATGTGAACTTTATTTTACATCAATTATTTTTTTTTAATTAAAAGAAAAATCTTTAGCTTCTATTAGCAGGAAATTAATTCTGATTTACCATTAGGCAGATATCTAATCCTGCATTGAAATAATACAATCACTATTGTGTTTTCTAGGGCAGTTAAAAAAATCTTGTCAAGGGGGATGCCTTGTACTATAACTACAAAAGAACGATGTAGCTCTCCTTTGAAAAATATCATGAACTGGAAAAAAAAAATAGGACAGTACTAGAAATCTTTAAATTGAAATTGTGAGACAATTGCCATGGTCTTCTCAAACTGTTATTTTCTTCCCTGAGCTGTTCAATATGCAATGTATTTATGTCACTTTGACCTTGGTTAATGATTGCAGCATTTTTTACTTTCTAGAAAACATGAAGTCATTATTCAATTCTCTAAAGTAGTTTTGTTGTTGCTGTTCTTTATTTTACATTAACATAATGAATAATAACTTCACATAAACCGAAGTTTGGACCATCAGACTGAGAATCAGCAATGTCCGTGTTAAAAATTGGCTCTCACACTCTATGCTAAGGCACAGAAAGCTTTCTCTTATAAACTATCCTCAACCATAAAATATGGTGTTAGATTTGCACTTCCATGAAAAATCCCTCTGGTCCTTCCTAAATCAATTGTATACTTCCCTGAACACATAGTAGCAGACAAAAATGCTATTATAAGAGGATATACATCCCAAATGACAAATACATCTAAATAGTACTCTATTTAGCCATTTTATTGAGTGATTAATGAAGATTTATTTGGATAGATAAAAATAATAATCTCTGATATTTTGCGTGGGAAACCATTTAAGGTTATTAATGATACAGTATTTCACAATTATTTTGTCAATTTTGAGTAAAATTTAAATTCCTATGGACAATATTGAACAGCAATTTTAACAACAGTGGCAAGTCTTGCTGAATATTGCCTGTGACACATAAAAGCTTTTGTCATTCAGTAGAGAAGTTCATAACAAGATTTTAACTTAATTGAAATAACATTATGTAGGAAAAAAATATCTTTGGGCAAACTAAGTAAAATAATACCAACTCAAATTTTAAGTGAGTACACATGAACAAAATATATTGCCATACTGTTCCAAATTAGCTCAACTTGTGGTTCTGTATGATTTTTTTTAAATGTCAGTCACTCCTATTTTTGAAGCTACTGAAATAAACATTACAAAATGCTATTAAAATAGCATATCTGTGAGGAATATATTTTTAATTCCCTCATTAGTTGAAAAAACACTGATAATTTGTATATTACAAAATTCTTTTTAGTTCTTAGTTATGGTTTGGTTTTTTTTCCCGTTTGTCATAACGTGGTATAACAAATAAAATGTTAAAGGCAGAGAAGGTTCTGGCAAACACTGCACAAATCTCTAAAATAATTGCCACAACTAATCAGCATTGCCAAGACTTTCATCCCCATCGCAGACGTGTCTACTTAATTTATTGTAGGTCATTTGTAAACCATAGTGATCTATGAAGACAAAGCTAGGCCTAAAAGCAGTTATTTTCATAGAAAGTGAATTTTTCCCCTGTTCCATTAATGTCAGAAGTCATTTATTGTAACCATTTCCCCACCCTGAAAAGAGAAATACATTCTCCTCTCATGACAGGAGACAATGAGCACTCCATGTTGAAGATATTACTTCCAAATTCTAAGCCTCTGTTCTTGACCCAAACAAATGACTCAAATCAATAGAGACTACAGTCATCCAGTCACCTAGAGGACTTCAATAGTTTTCAGCATGGACTGGAAATCCTAAATTGGCTTGGAAGTGTTAATCATCAAAACGGAAGTAAAATTCCCCAAACACATTCAAGATTGGGTCATATTCAGAGCTTGGAGAACACTGATTGAAGCACCCAAAGACAATTAAGCAAATCTTACTGACTTTTTCTTGGCTTTGGATTATTTCTCAGATGGAAGTTGAAGTGAAATTAAACCTATCTATTATATTATTAATAATTAGAGCAAATAATGGAAATTAAATAATTAGAACCACAAAATATGATTACGTTAGTACACATACTAGAAATATTCAACTGAAAATCTCAAAGGATGAATATGTCCCTGTCTTGAAAGTACAGTTGCCTCTTGTAGCAGCAAGAGATGAAGGTTAGAACAAGAAGGTAATGCCTTGCTCAAAACTCAGTTATCTCCTTATATATTTGCAAGGCTACTAGAAAAAAAAAAAAAGAGATAAGGAAAAAAAGAATGAGAAAAAATATCTTGCTACTTTATACTAGGAAAGCCTTTTTTCTCTTATTTTACCCCACTGTACATACAGGATGCTTTAGAAAAATTGGTATATCCAGTGATTAATCAAAAGAATACATTTCAAGAAAGCATTCTCCAGCAAAAATATTTAAGCTTTAAGAAAGTACTGTTGATGTTTTGTACAAGAGAGTTTTTACACATAGAATAATTCTTTTTTAAAAAGCAGAAAATGCTGAAATATGCAATCCATCCAATGCCCCGGTAGAGATCTTTTGAGATGTGTATCTATTTTCAGAAAATGATAGGAAAAGACAGAATTCAGCAGATGTTTAAATCCTGAAAAGACATCACAAATGGTACCTTTTCTTCAGCAATGCTCCAATGGTATATATCAGTTTGACAGTGAAAGGCCACTCTAATTCCCTCTGTAATAACCTAGGGAATGACACTTGCTCAGAATGTCAAGTTCTGGAAACTTGTTGTTAATTACAATGCTTGCCATGATATTTTCAATTTTACCAGCATTGGTAGGAGTTTCTGTCTGTTTCTCTGTCATACAGTATGCACTGAAAACTGACCCTCTGGTTTATGCTCTGCCCCAGCACACACAGCTCACACCTTTAAAGTGACCTTTATGTCCAGTAGCAGGTGTAAGATTATATAAATTATGACTCCCAGTGTATTATCAATCAAAAAGCTACTTGTCAAGCTGCTTTTTTTGCTAACAACAAAAAAATCAAATCTACCCTCAGAGACTATAATCCTGTATAGGCGAATAAAATACCATGGGGGTCTGTTCTCTTCTCAGTGCACATACGTAAATCTCTTTCCTACTAACATTAATGGGGAGTTACACGCATGCATCAGGAGAAGAATAAATCTGCAGCAGAGCATGCAAGAAGCCATTCAATGTGAAATGTTTTAAGGAGACAGATAGGGGAAAACACTGCATGGAAAGAGCTTATAATGTATTCTTTCAGTTTTACTTACAACTCTTGATGAACTTTTTCAGACTGAATGCTGTACATTTGTGTCATATGGATTTAGAATGCTTGATAAATTATATTAACAAGTGCATTTTAACTGTAGCATGATTCAGGTGGGATTGCTGTTTCTAGGTCCTGCCTTGCAGATTGATGGTTATGCAGTCCAAAAAACTTTTAAAGGATTCACGTCAAATGTTTTCAGGTTTCAGTTTTAACATATTCAAAAATTTTTTAAAGCTATTAAGGTCTTACAGTCTGTCCTAAATATTTCTAAGTTTTGATTTAAGCAAAACCAAGAAAATATATACATCTGCTTCCTCAAATACATATTATTCCAAAGAGGGCAATCAGCATAGAATAGAATTATTAGATGCTGCATTTTGTAACCTCATGCACATGCATTCTCTGCCTCCCTAAGTTAAATGTTGTGTACATGGGCTTTGTACACTTATATCTTATTAGGAATATTATGAGAAGGAGACTTTGTCTGCACTATTGCAAAATGTTAATCAGTCCTGACAGAGGAGAAAAAGTAGCTGTACGTAAATGTATCAATACTGCTTCCTTACACACACCCAGGTTGAAAGTCTGGCTTTCTATAATCCCAGCTGCTAAATGGCCATTAAATCATCTAATTATCCTTGTCCTTAACATGGATTTAGTAGACACAGGAATTAATAATGTCTGTGTCCATATATGTGTGTATTCATAAATATATATATATATATATAGCGTAAATATATATAAAGTTGTGAAAATCATATCAAAAACAATCTAAGATGCCATTTTGTTGCAAAAGTAAATGGCAAAATAAGCGCCAAAAATGCATGATAGTTGCAAGAAAAGCAGGAAATTGTAGAAAGAGTGCGAATATTGTCAGAAGGAAGTTCAGTTTCTTTCTTTCCCCATCCAGCTAAATTCAGTTGGATTTAGGAGATTTTGAACTGTAAAGTAACTGAAGAAATAATGCAGTTGGAAGCTTTTTTTTATTTTTTGTAAATTTAAAGAAATTCCTATGTTCTCACTATTTTTCTGTTTTTTTAGTTTGATTGGGGTTTTGCTGGATTTTTTATTTCATACAAAAGAATGTTATTCTCTGGGGAAAGGATGAGTAGAAATTTCAGTTTAAAGGACTGATTTTCACATGCTGACAGATGTATCAACCTATAATTTAAACCCTACTTACTCTGCATTAGAAATATAGATCTAAAATATCTACTAAACCAGTTAGGGCAGTGAGATAATGGAAGGGGTAGCACTCAAATAAATAAATTGCAGTAGCATTTGCTATAGACTCTGAAGGCTTGACAGCAAGTATGAAAAATTCCTGGACCAACTATCATACAGCTTGAAATCTGAAGGCACTGTACTCACATGAAACTTTTGCTGTGCAGTCATCTTGTGGGTAATAAGTACATCCCGCCATGAATCACCAATGACATTCCTGAGGTAGGTTTATAGAGGACAGCGTCATGATTCAGGCAGAAGGATAATCTAGAAACCAGAACCGTTGTCATTAAGGAAGTGTTTATAGAAAAGAGTATGAAAATAGTATTTGTTCAGATACTTGAATGTAAACTAAGTGGACAGTGAAGTGACTTGTAAAAAAAAACCAGTAGTATAAGTGGAGAATAACGGAGAATTAAGAATAGTGTTGAATTAAAGAAAAATCCTTGACCTACTCAATTTCATTTGCATTTTGCTGATGATTTGAGTAAAATTGGGTTTTTATTTATACTGAGATAATGGCAATGAAAAGTAGTTGAATATATGTGTAGAGGAGAAATTGACATATAAGAAGTACTAAGCTTATATTGCAAGAAAGTATTATTCCAATAACAAGGGAAAATGGAAGAAATTATAAAAGGCCAGGGTAGTTTTACAATAAAATTCTTAAAGGTTAAAAGGATCCAGACAGCAATAAATGTAATAAAAAAAAAATCAGAGTGTACCATTTTCTTGCACCTCTCTACAATCTCTATGATTTAGAGATCCCCCAGAGACCTTTCTTTAGTCTGATTTTGCTATCTTTATTTCTTATCCAGAAAACCATAAATAAAAAAAAGTGATAAAATATACAAGTATTGTAGAATTTGCAGATAAATTGGGCTTTGCAAATAATTTTTAATAAACAGGAGATTGTTCTACAAGTGTAAAATTATTCCATATTTCACAGCCATAGCACATAAAGCTCAGGGACTGAAGTGAATTTCCTGAAAGTCCTAATGCTTCTGCTGACTCCAGCTGAGGCATCCCAATCAGCCTTATGTGCTAGACAAATGACTGGGTGGCATTTCTCATATAGCAAAGTTCTGCCTATGTCCATGTCTGGGCAAGCACTTGTGGGATGTTCAAGTCACAAAGGAGGTCACATGCTGAGTTTAAGCTGATATCCAAACTCCTTTCATTCATGCTTTAAGTACCTTAGCCTTTAATTGATATACAGTCCCAGAAGCTCACAGTAATTTCTAGTTTGTCATACTAGTGGAATAGATGGGACACGTTCTGTTCTGTTTTTATAAAATTGTTTTCCTCTCAGAAATAAGTCATATAAGCTCTTGTCATTATTTGTATATAAACTATTTCATAGTGCCAGTACTACATAGCTAGGCCAGTATAAGATGCAAGTGTGGATGCAGAGCACTGTAATTCCCGTTCAAGTAAAGACTAGAAGTTCAAAGTATTCCACGTCCAAAGCCCATAATTTGCTGTCTGTGGTGAGATTTTTTAAAGAACAATTCTCTTATATAGAGGCCCTTTAAAAGCTTAATTGTTTATCCCCTTCTCTAACATGTCACTGAGTTATTGGAAAGTTAATTCCAAATAGGATGAGAAAAATTTTTTGATCTTTCAAAACACTTTTCTGCAAACTTTTTCCTTTCTGTTGCCTGATTCAGGGAGTACTTCCACAAAAGATTTCTCCTGATTTGAATAATTTCATTTTCTTGGGATTATCCACATGAATATTATTGTCCCTGTGTGAAGATACTTAAGATGCTTATATAATATATAATTTATGTTTTAGATTTAATATCCCAAGCTCACCCAATTTCTCCATGAAGGTAACCCCTGATAATCCCAGATACAGTATTTTTTTAATTGAGTAGAGGCCACTTAAAATAGAACTTCTAATTTAGATTTAATAACTCTATGAAAGATAAATCTAGCTGCCATGTAATAAACAGTAATTAATTAGTTAATATCAATTTAATACTAAAAATATTAATTTACATTTAACATCTAACTACTGTAATTTGCTATAGCTATCTTATTAAATGCTAATTAAATTCCTAAACATTCTTACAAGTTTAATGCATTAATAATAGGAACGTAAGTACACATTTACTGTATCTGCAGTTCTCAGTTCATTACATGGCAACTAGATTTATCTCTTTTACACTAATTAAATATACTAAGCAAACCTCAGTAACTTTTCTTAACACATACCATAACTGTTTTATTAATTTCAAATTAAAGGCCCGTTTAAGATTTCTAATCTACAGCTGCCCTAAACAATTTCCTGCTAACAGTACAAACATTACACTGATGTTATAACTAAACAACGACATTTCTAGATGTTGGTTATATGAGAAGCAAAGCTTTCTTTTCTGTTGCTTTAGTTTCAGCATAATGACTTTTTACTAATTCCCTTTTCTTCTTCTCAGAAATGTCTTGTCTTTCCTTTCTCACTCTGCCCCATGTCAGTGTAATCCCATTTCCTCTCTGTAATAATTTTCTCTTTAGTTTTTCTACCTGTAGTAGCTGACAGTCCATCTCAGTTATTGTTTCAATGGTCTTGAAATAAAAGGAAAATTCTTTCCATATGTATAGCTATCATTGTGTTATTTAAAATATCTCCGATGTTTACAAAATCACATTAATCTTCAGCAAAACCACTCAATGCCATGGAAGGTTTAAGCAAATGACCATATAAACACCTGTAAGCAAAGAAATTCTGGTCAGAATGTCAGTCAGGCTGCTATGAATATGTCAGAGTAACATCCATAATAGGATTTCTTTGGGAAATGGAGGGAGACACTACAGTCACATGTATCAAATTATTTAGAATCATGGTTCTTTTCACATACGATGGAAGCTGTCATAAAGACAGGAGGCTGCTGTGCAGCAAGAAAAGCACATTAGCTATTAACCTTCCCCCAGCCGATCAACTTTGTTTTGCAATCTTTCCTCAGAACCATTAGAATACCCTGAAGAAATAACTTTCCAATTAAAAAGGATCTCAGAGAACAAAGCCATTTTATCTCTGACTCCTGGTGTTCTTTATTCCAATAATTTAAATTGGAATTGATTTTTCAATTTAGTCATTGACTTGCTATGGACACACAGCTGAAAAGGCCGAATGGAATTGCATGGCTGAAATATTTGTCTTTGTGATGCACTCCTCATAAATTCACTGGAGTCTGCTTTTTTTTTTTTTCTTAAATGCATTTTCTTTTTGCTGCTACTGCTTTAGACAACAGCTTTTTAGCTCAGCATGAGCAAACTGAGAAAACACGTCCAGTATGACCTCGAGGGCCTCATACTCAGCTCTTCATAGATCTATTTAATTGTTACATCTCTGAGAAAAAAGAATAGATCCAGTGTAGTCAAAGTGATAGCTGCTTTTCAAAGCCTGAAAATGTATTCTACAATTTTTGTGTGTATTTCTGATTTTGTTTCTGAAAAATAATAATTTTTAAAAGTGAACAAAACCCCTAAACACCTAGTCAGTTAATTTCACTGTGTTCAGTACAAATGTGGAATTACATAAATAGCTTAGGTATATTTTCTCAGTGTTCTAGTGGCAGACTCACTTAACACAGTAATTGATTTACTTGTGGAACAGTTTTGAATTAAGCACTCAAGTTATTAAGGAGCCTTTTAAAAGATTAAGGTCCAGTTGTGCCTGTAGTTCAGTGCAGTGTTCGTGCAACCCAACACTTGACATAACTAGGAAAAGAGTTGTGTCTGTTTGACTGAGGATGGAGTTGGGTCCTAATGCTCAGAATTTTGTGATGTTAATGTCTTAACTTCCCATTGTTTTATGATTAATATTTTTCTGGAAAAACACAGCTGAACATTTGATGCTGAAAGTAGAAAGCAGAGATGGTGAAGGAAAAGAGAGAGAGAGAGCAAACTTCTGTCCAGTTAATTTCATCCAGTTATATTCATCTATTATGGAGGGGAGAGATTGGTACTCATAAAGCAGACTGACACACAATTGCTAGTTACACTTTTATCTTTGTGATCTTTCATTCTTGGCCTTTCTATTTTTTTTTCCTGCAAGAAAAGCATCAAACATACCAATATTTGAAAGCAGCTAGTCAAAATGTTGTTTTTGGACACCTGTGCTGCTTAGTACTTTAGATGGGAAACTAACTAGAGATAGTTTACTGCTGGTAATCTATGAAGAAGAAAACACAATAAAAGAGGAAGAGTACCATTTTTCCCTTTTCATAGGTACAATTAGAGAAAAAAACCAGAAAGAAAGATGCTCGTATTGCTGAAATTTTAGAACCAATCTGTCTAAACCTCTGTCCAGCCAGTTCAATGCTTCAAAAAATCAACCTTTTTTAAAAGAAAAAGTTGTTTACACAAAATAGTCCCATTGTCTGTGATATGTTTATACTGCTAAGTAAAAGAAGACCATAATCACAGAAGAACAGAATATTCTGAGTTGGAAGGGACCCACAAGGATCATTGAGTCCAACTCCTGACCGTGCACGGAACATCCCCAAAAGTCATACCATGTGCCCAAGACTATTGTACAAACACATCTTGATCTGTGTCAGGTTTGGTGCTGTGACCACTTCCCTGGGGATCCTGCTCCACTGCCCAACCACCCTCTGGGGGAAGAACATTTTTCTGCTCCAGTTAGGTTTCTTTTAAGTATACTTTTAGATATATCTGCTCTTAGAAGTTTAGATAAAACAGTGTGTATGTAAGAAAGTGTGTGTTGCTGGGATCCACAGGTCAAAGATTGGCTCTGACCCTTTTCTTCGTTTTATTTATTTATTTATTTATTTTAATTTGTCAATAACCTGTATGTCTATGACAAGATAGCT
Organism: Climacteris rufus; assembly: GCA_013398175.1. Lineage (NCBI taxonomy): Eukaryota > Metazoa > Chordata > Aves > Passeriformes > Climacteridae > Climacteris > Climacteris rufus. The sequence goes on along the minus strand of VZRZ01002034.1, from coordinate 46,026 downwards.
CCACTTAATGTTGAAAATTCTTAATCAAGCTGAGATGGCCACTAGAACATGAATAAACTTGTGAAGGAAACTATGTAGAAACCGAAATGACCATGCTACCTGTTGAATACTAACATGTCATTAAAATACTCTTCAACAAATATATGAAGTAGTGAAGATGAGAGAAGGAGGAAAAATACCTAAGGGAATGGGTAATGCTAGATCAAAAGCCTGTAATTACTAAACTATCAACAAATAGTTAAGTAACAAAATTGAGCTGGGGTTTTAGTGACCTTTTTAATCATCAGAGGTGAAAGACATCTTGGTTCTTTTCCAACATGAAAAATGTATAAGCATTTTAACTACTTTTAAACAAGGTTTTGACAAGTTGGATTGAACTGTGTATAAGTTTCTTGCAATTGTATTATCTTGAAATCAGAAGTCCATACTAGTTCTGCATCATGTCTTTCTGCTTTTTCAAAAACATATATTATGGGTCATAGGAATATTTGACTTTTTCCTGGTTTGTCGATCCAATTGTATTACAAACATGTTAGGATGATACCCAGGAACATGCTATGTTTCCCCCATCTTTGTCAAGTTTTGTTTTTCATGAAAAGCAATCCCAGACTCATAAATCAGAAGGACATTCTTATTGGTCTGGCTGACTAAAAGCATGACCAGGATTTAAAATGTTTTGTAGCATCCATTAGTCAGTAAAAGTGAGTGCAGACTCAAGAGTCTTTCAGAAGAAGTTTGAATGTCAAAAACGGCATCCAAATTCCCTCAATTACTGGAAAAACAAAGAATGGAAATGGACTTTCACATACATACATACATACATACATACACACACACACAGAGAAGCGTATATTGTCTTATATTTTAAAATACTTCCTTTCCATGTGGTCTGTTGCAGGTCATCTGTATAATAAAATGACAAAACCAATGAAAGGAAGGTATTTTGGAGATATTTTATCAGTAGCCAAGGGTAAAACAGTGTTATCACCCAAGTAGGCTATTTGAGAACAGTGGTCTTCCTAAAATGTATTTGAAACTGTTTTCTATCCTTTACATACAGATGAAGGAACAGACCATTTCAAGACAGGGAAATCCCTTTTTTTTTT
>VZRZ01002034.1:9250-44887 GCA_013398175.1 Climacteris rufus | reverse complement strand
TTTTTTTTTTTTTAATGAGGAGAAAAGAGAATGAAAAAGCTTCAAAAGGCTGAAGTTCAACTCTCCCTTCAAAAACACAGATGTACATAGTCATTAATTGTATGTTGTATTAAAAGCAGTCAAAGTACTATTGTCAAAATCAGTATTTCCATGTACAAGACACTGCATTGGAATTATTGTTTTATACCAGTTTGAGAACAGGTTTGATCCTTTAATTTTAGGGTCCTTTAAAATCCTCTATTAATTTTGTTAATGTTATTCCTTTATTACAAAGGAAGTGATTTAGAACGCTAATAAAAATCTTGAATGCATTTTTACTTCTTTGTCTTAGGATGGCACTGCCTGAGAGAACATCTTTCGTCATTCAGTTCAAGGAGCACATTTTCTCCCTTCCTTGGTACAGTCATCCTCTGCAAATTTTATATTTTTTTAAAAGTTGTGGCAAGATTCTGAGAACCAACAACTGATACATTTGGGCAGGAACATTTCCTTCTTTTTCCTCTTTTCTCCTCCCTATTTTTCCTTTGTAATTGCTATTTTCTTCTTGATTTCCTAAAGACAATTAGAGATGTTTCACATTTTATTGTTAATCTAGATTATAGTATGGGGTTATTTTAAATATGCAGTTATGATATACTTTTAGAGACTTGAATCTACTTCAGCATTATCACTGAAGTATTAATAGCTGCAAAAAATTCAGAATAGAGTTTAAAACTACAACAAAAAAAGATTTGTCTAAATGTTTAATTGCAACTGAGAAGGTTGAAACCCTTTATTTGTTATGGAAAAATATTCAAAAGTGTTTTCAACATATGCAGGTAGAAGAGACTATTCATTATGTAAGTGCATATATGGAGCTCAATGTCACATACATCTGATTTCAGCCTGACACATTATTTTAGATAAATGAAGTTTCATTGACTGGGTATATGAACTAAACCTTTGACGTTGTAAACCCTTTGAAAATGATCTTTTTCAATTTATTGCTTTTATGGATGTCAGGCACTTGGACACATTCATTTCCAAGTATGACAATGGTAATGAGTAAATGATGCAACAGGTCCCACATTTATATAATCTATTTTGTTCTCTAACAACAATAGAAAACACTAATCTAGAAATAATTGCATTTCCATTAATTTCTATAATCACATTTCTGTAGGAAATGAAACCAAAATAAAAGCGGAAAAAAAACCCCAACAAAACCTACCCTCATCAAATACTGCATAGCTATCATGTTATTCCACACAAGTATCTTGGATATACTTGATTTCCTCAAATGTCACCTGTCTTTAGCTAACTGAATTAAAGCCATTCCACTTGACATATAGTCGGAATAATTATGCATCTCTTTATTTGTCTATTTAATTCTTTATCAGATGTAGCCCTAAGTAGAAGATGAGAGGCATAAATAGATACCTGCAAGTGAGCAAGTGAACCCAGAATCATAGAATCACAGAATGGCTTGGGTTTGAAGTGACCTTAAAAATAATCTATTTCCAAACGCCCTGTAATAGGCAGGGACATATTTCATAAGACCATGTCAACATCCAACCTGGCCTTGAGAACTTCTAGGGATGGGACATCCACAACTTCTCTGGGCAACCTGTTCCAGTGTCTCATCACCCTCACAGAGAAGAATTTCTTCCTGGTATCTAGTCTAAACTTACTCTCAGTTTAAAATTATTTACTCTTGTCCTATCATTACATGCCTTTCTGAAAAGTCCCTCTCTGTCTTTCTTGTAGACTCTTTTCAAATTCTGGAAGGCAAGAGTTAGGTCACCCCAAATCTTTCCTTTCTCCTGAACAACCCCAATTCTCTTAACCTTTTCTCATATGGGAGGTGTACCATCCTCTAATCATTTTGGTGGTCTCCTCTAGATCTGTTTCAGCAGGTTGATGTCCTTCCTGTGCTGGGGCCCCTAGAACTGGATGCAGCACTCCAGGAGGGGTCTCACCAGAGCAGAGCAGAGAGGCAGAATCCCCTCCCTCGCCCTGCTGGCCATGCTGCTTTCAATGCAGCCCAGGACATGTTTGGTTTTCTGGGCTGTGAGTGCACATGACTGGGTCATGTCCAGCCTCTCATCTACCACCACACTCACATCCTTTTCAGCCAGGTTGCTCTTGATCTGTTCATCGCCCAGCCTGGACTGATACTGGGAATTGCCCCATCTCAGGTGCAGCACCTTGCACTCGGCCTCTTGAGATTCCCATGGGTCGACTTCAACTTGTCCAAGTCCCTCTGGATGCTATCCCATCCTTCAGCTGTGTCAACTCCACAACTTATTTGGTGTCATCTGCAAATTTGCTGAGGGTGAACTTGACCCCTTCGTCTATATCATTAATGAAGATACCAAATAACACTGGTCCTGGTACAGACCACTGAGGGACACCACAGAGGGGATCCTACTGACTATGGTCCTTGAAGAGCTGGAAGTTTGCTTTCCTAAAGCTCAAGGAATCTAATTTTACTCCTTACCTGACACCTATCCTCAGCACTTCAAACTCCAACAATGCATGATCAGAAGACATACTGGACAAATCTGACTGGAATACACTAATTCTTAACACACTAGGATCCTAATCCTGATCAAGATTTTAGCAATAATTTGTCTGATTAGGAATTTAGTCTGGATTTAAGCTTGGATTTAGTCTGTCCTAAATTTTTCTTTAGTTTCATTGATTCAAATGGCAGTAGTCTTTTGTGTAATTGTCATGTGATACATGAAATTTCTCTGAATTTCCATTTCAATTTTATTCTTACATTTTTGTTATCCCCGTTGAGCTTTAAGACCAGTGAAAGAAAGCATGTATGCATAACGTTGACTGTGATATGAAAAAGAAGATGATGTTACTGTATTAGATTACTTAAGATTAAGGGAACACTTGTTTATTGTGAGAGTGACATACAAAAGATGCCTGGACATGACCCAGGGCAACTGGCCGTAAGTGGTCCTATTTAAGCAAGGGGTTTGAACCAGATAACCTTCAGTTCTCCTTCAACTTCACCTGTTCTGTGATCCTGTGGTTCCTTCTTTACACATAGCCCAAGAAGATGTGTACAGTTGTTTCCATGTGTTCCAGAAAATGCTATCTATTGCATAATTCAAATTCTTACTAAGAAATTACAGTACGTCATGATATCTGTAATTGCATTTAGCAGAAACTTTCTGAATTCTTCATGAACACAATGAATGACTTATTATGTTTCGCCCTTCAAGCTTTTTATAGTTGCTACTCTAAAGGCTGACACATTTACTCACCCATTTAAAGTGCTTTCTTTAATGCTTAGATATATTTATTTATAAATTGCTTCTGAATGTGAAAGATAATCTAATCTTCTAATAATTTGCTATGACAAATCACTTAGTAGTCCAAGTGTTTTTTTATTTTCTAAAAGGATTCCTGGTTGTTTTATATATGTGTGGTGGGGTTCTTTTGCACTGCCTAATTGGATCACAGTCAGAGTGTTTTACTAAAATTTTCACTAGAGAACATTTCTAGTGGATCAAAAAACTGCTTGTGTGGAGTGTGTGAGTGTGTGGGCAGAAGGGTTTTCAGAAGTGTATTATCTGAAATTAATTACTAACTGACTGCACTAAGTATGGGAAGGTTTTCAGTGTTTTTCACTTACAATCATTGCTCAAACTGTATTTATTTGGGGACCATTTATTAAACAAAATTAATTAATTCATTAAGTTAGCTTGCACCCTCCCCAAAATTAAGACAAAGAGAAAATGAAAATAAAGATAATTTCTTCAAAGAGTTTAAAAATTATAATTTCTTCAAAGAGTTTGAAAATTGTAACCTTTCAGTGCATAGAAATGTTAGGGGTCACCTGGTCTTCAAGTTGCTGAGGTTTCTTGATTGTATCTAATCTGCTGAAAGAGAACTAGGGAGAGAACAGTTAGCATCTGATTAACAACTTAACTATCCTTCTTGTCACTATTTTGAATGCACCATCTAGAGGTGTTACAGATGGGAACAGTTTTAAGCACTGTGGATGAAAGCCAGTCTGTACAACATGGTCCTGTGGTCAGTGATCACCCTCTTAGTTAGCAATGTCAGTGAATTTAGCTCATCTCTTTATGCAAAGAGAAGCAATATAATTTTATTTGCTATATAAAATGTAGCCCAAGGGTTCAATTGGGGGAATTCGTACTTGTCAAGTCTGAGTTTACTCTTTGGAGATGTAAAGAAAAGGTGACATCTATTCTACCAAATAATACATAACAGATTACTCTAGCTGGATTGCCAGAAATGTCACAAGTTTTTGATGACATTTACAGGCCATTTATACCAAGGAACAGGAAATCTGAGTTCTAACTGGCTTCATTTCTAGCTTCTAACAATTAGCCATATCTGAACCAAATCTAGAACATTTTTGCTCAGATTTTACTGACTACATATCTTTTATTTTTCCTATTTTATTTACTAACATATACAAAGACCCACCCCCTGGCACCCCAAGTATTTATTTTGTAGACTACAGATTGGTCTGTAGGCAAAGAATGTAGGAAGGTCAAGCAAAAGTGAAGACATTTTTCCTGAGGTGGAAGCCTGGTTAGATATGGGCTATCTCCAGCAGGGAACTACTAAAAAGAATTGTTTAGCAGGTTATCCCGTTTGGTGGGTCAGAATTAATGAAAGCAGTAATGGACCTTCCTACTAGACTGAGAACAAGCAAGCAGCATAATGGCTTTAAAATAGTTTCAGAAAACACTATGATAGCAAGACAAGTTTTTTTCTTTTTTTTCACACAATGCATTCAAAGCACTGGGATTATTACTAGGAAACTATTATTGTCTCAGTATTTCATATGTCAATGAGAGAAGAGCTTATAGACAAGTGTGAGAAATAATCTGTTGATAGCCATAACATCATATTGTTAAACTGGGGCTAACAGTATTTTTCAGCTGAGGTAGACATACCAAGAAGAAACTGAGTCTGTTCAATTCAGTTCACCACATTTTAAAGTCCAAATTTGTGCACAAATTCTACCTAATGCAGTTGTATATTTGTTTGCATGAGGCAAGATACTTCTGTGTCATTCTGTTGTTCAACAAATCACATTATGAAGTAGAAACTAGAACATCACACCATAGTGTTTTTGTGGAAGACAAAAACTACTTTCATATGTAGTTTGTGAGGGAGAATGATTAGTTTTCTGATGCTATAGAAAATGTAAGAAATATTGTACTTACGTCTGGCACATCTAAAATCATAACATCTATTTGCTTTGCTTTGTCAAAACATATGAAAAATCATTAAAGTGTTTTAATAAATGTCTGGTTTTCTTGCTCATTCATCTTATAAATATTAATTAGCCATGGATCAGGCAATTAAAGTTTAATCAATTTGCACTAATTAGCACCACATACTTGCATAAAAAGATAAAACCAGCTCCTGCATCTGGCTGTTATTTGCAGTTTTTGTCAAGTGCTGATGAGTTTCATCTTGAAGAGAAGATTAAGAAGAAAACAGGAAAATAAGAAAGTAGTGTTAATTTTATTAAATCTTCAATCAAACCTTCTGTTCATAGCTTTGTGGGACAATATCAGGTTACATTTCACTTTACACAAAAGTAGACATGATTGGGCAAAAATTTAACACTTTTCTGTGACCACACCCTTCCTAATTATAACTTCTAAGAAAAAAAATAAGCTCCTCTGTGCAAAAGCCCAGGTTCTATCTCACAGCAAAATAATTTTGTCATCACATACCTGGAGCTGAATGCCCCAAAACTTCATAAAGGAAGTAAAATCAAATTTTCATCTAAAAATGTTTTCAGTTCTCACATATGTGAGTGGAAAAAAATGCCGCAAAATCTAATCTTAAATTCATTTTGAATTTTGATGTTTATAAAGATGGGTTTCGGTATTTAAATTATTCCCCTTTCCAATGGAGTGATAAAACTTCAAAGGTCACCTTGCAGTATTTTGCTGGAATTTAGACCATAGCATGGAAGATTTTAACCTAGCTCAAATGGCACTGAAATTAGTGTATAGATACATTACTGTAAATGTGTCAGGCATATGTAGTGAAAAGGGGATATAAGAACTTCCTCCTCACCAGGAGAGACAATTATATTCTAAGACATCTTTCACAAACATCTTTTCAAACATCATCTTTGATGTTTGTGTTACAATGTTTATTGCCTGAATTACCCATTCACCAAAAACTAACAAAAGTAACAAGCAAGTTAACAAAATTAAAGCATGCACACACACAAACACATACTCAATATTTCTTTTCATTCAAGAGGTCTAGTTTTCAGGTGTTTCATATTCACTGGGAAACAGTAGGGTAAATCTTATTCTAGAAAGTCATAATCTACATTAAGGGATTATACAAGTATTGGAGCTGGTTAAGAAGCTTATGGTATCCTTTAATATTACACTATGACGTATTAAAATGAAAAGCACTCTGGCTGTACAGGCCAAACCACTTACATGGCAGTCCTTTGACAGAGAAAAATTCAGACCTTCCACACATCAGTTAGTTATTGCTAGCTTCAAATCCAAAGGAGAACAGTGTGCCCAAATGGATAGCTAGATAACAGCTATCTAAATGCTGTTAAATAAAAATTGAAAACTGCATGTTTAGCTTATCACAGATTTGTCCAAGTCACTGCTCTGTGCTCCTGTTGGCCATGGCTTAACATCATTAAACTTGTGGGTTTCTACTAAGGTAATACTTGAAAATAAGCATTCTAAGTCTCTGGGGTTTTTTTTAAATATTGTTAAATGACATGAAGCAAGAGCCAAGGCTTCTGTTTCTGGCTTCTGAATTTGGTTAAATGAATTAGACTGCCAATCTACCAAATAGATATTATTGAGTACTATTTTAAACTTTCAACAGGAGAAAACAGAGTGTTGCCTACAGCTTATTTATGCAACTAAATGATATATGTCTATAAGTCTATAAGTCATGAAACGCATTTTATCAGCAAAGTATATTTACCTTAAACTCTGCTACCGCTGGTAGAAAGCACGAGTAACTCGGAGTCTTTGCGTCAGTCCCGTTTGCCTAAATAACGCGACTCTGGCGTTCTCTAGTCTCCGATCAGAGGCGAGCCGAGCATCAGAACTCCCGCAGAATCTTGGCTTAGCTCACGCACAGCAGTTTAATTTATGCAGGGAAATAAAGAGAACGAGAAAGGGTTCTTTCCGCTTATCTCCAGCAGGTTTTATTACTGGACTCATGCTGCAGGGAAGACAAAGCCAAAATGGCGACCGGGGCGCGTTATAAAACCAGGGCGAGGGGTGGGCAGTCGGGAGAGCCAATCACTGCGGAGGACCACAATGATTGATGGCGGCACCGGCCAGTGAGCCAGCTGTCCGTAGCTGGCATGGGAACCAATGATCTGTTCCCGTGGGCCGGGACGGCCCCTGCCAGCCGGGCTGTGCCATCCCAGCTGCCGTGTGGGGGTGGGGAAAGGACCAACACTGTGTGTGGGGGGGAAGGAACCGGCACCCCCCGGCCCCGGCCCGGCAGGAACGGGCCGGTCGCAAGCCACACCCAGAGGACTGCAACACTCTGCAGGTAAAGCCATGCTTTTTAAAGTGATTTAACAATAAAAAACCCAAACAAAAACCAAACCCCATAACACCAACAAACTTATATCATGAATCATAGAGAAGCTATGCACCATTTACATAGGGATTCTAATGTAGTTTATGCAAGAAAAGACTTGTGAATGGTTACTGATATTTTTCAAATGAAGTATGTATGAACCATTAAACTCCTCATTCCACCGTGTACAAGCCATTGCTCTGATAAACACTCTTTTGCTAGATAGGTTATAAATGGAGCAGAGGCAATTGAAAAGGTGTCATCTTTCAATGTTTGTTTAAAGATCTGACACATATGACACACAAAACCACCTGGTAGCTGAAAGTTCAAATTGCTGATTTTTGTTACAGAATCTTCATAATAGGATATTGTGCAGAAGATCTATTGTTTTAGAGTCTAGAAAGACTGGTTTTGACATGATCTCTCACCTGAAGACTTTAACATCCTCTGCATAACTAAGGAAAATATCTTTGCTCAATAAATGATATTTTAAAATACTCTTACTATAAATGAATGTAGTGTAAGCACTTTCATTTTGTCTGAGTGGTTTCATATATATATATATACACACAATATACACACACATATATATATAATATACGTATATACATATACACACATACAGATTGAACAATGTCTTTCACTGAAACTAGAAAACTAAGCTCAGTGGACTAGTCCACAGCAAACTTTAGTGGGCTTAGGAAGAAGACAAAAGCTATTGTGTATTTGCAAATAATACATGGACCTGTGAGCAGATATATTCAGTGAGATATTAGAGAATCCAAGTGTGTCTTAAAGCTCAGTGTCCAAGGAGTAACCTGAAGCTCCTAATTAAGAGTAGTCAGATCTTGTTTTACTGTCTTAACACAGAAAGCAATCAAGGCTTTGTGAGTAAATTTGCAAAGGCATTAAGGCAAATATCTGAAACCATCTGAGGTTTCTGTACTGTCATTGTCCCTTGCACCCTTACAAGACCAAGGGCTCCTTTATATTGTCTTTTTTTATAGTCTGGTTGGATAGGACAGAAGTAGAAGTCACCACATTAAAGCTCAACTCAACATATTTTCCAAACTCTACTCTTCATACAATTATGACTTTATATAACATTTGCAAAGGAACTCTCAAAAATCGTGCTCATAGTTGATATGTAGTCTTCTTTTTCAAATATTTTGAAGACCTGTCTTTGTTTTCATGTCTTTCTTTCCTGAAATCCTGCTGCAAAATTCCAACACTCATCTATACATTATGCAAAAAATAAAATAAAATAAAAATCACTTCCAAGTGGAGCATTCCATATCTATTGCTTTCATAACTTCTGCAACACAAAGATTTGAACTTATATAATGAAATTTGATCATGTTGGTTGAGCTGTATAATCAAAAATTGACACATTTCAAAGACTGTAGTATTAGTTTCTCTATTCTTATAGTACTGGCAGACAACATTATAAGCTGTGAGTTCCAGTTGACTACAAGGGAATAGAAATCTAAGAGAGAAACTGAATTAGACTCTTAAGATACCTGCAATGAAGGGGAGCCCAACATTTCAAAGCAGAATTAAGCATAAAGGTATGGTCAGGCACTGGCTTTCTATAGCTCTATGCAGCAAGCCCTGATGCCCAAAACAAAGGAAGGGTTGTTGATTCCCTAGCATTAAGAATCTCTCAATTACTACTGAAGTGGTATATCCATGGACAACAAGGCTTGAAAATTGCTGTCATGCTTTTGATTTTTTTCCCAAATATGTTGGAAACATAAATTTATGTAATATTAATTCAGGAGGAAACACTATATTTTCAGAAATGTTGTTTTGGGGTCCACTGTGCTGTAGAAATTTGTGTAAGAGAGCACATACCTACAGATCCATGACTCTTGTCTGTTGAACACATTTTTCTGTAGCTTGAATCTATTTGACTTTATAGCATGCTGTTCCATTTTTCTGGTGAAGAGATTGTGGGAAAAACTAGAACAGTATTTGTGGAAGGTGTTTATGGTTGACTAACTGTTAGTGGAAGAAGGTTGTTTTTCTTTAAAGAAGAGGGTATTTTCAGAAGTGCTTTACTGGCTAAAGCTATTGTGTGAAAGTGTTGATTAACTCACATCGAGGACATTAGTGAGAAATTATAGTGGTTTTAGGGTTTTGAAAATCAGATGTGGAGAAAATCATGAACAATACATATGTTTTGTGTGCACTATATAGTTCATACATTTCATATCTGACAGTTTTGATCAAGTCATTTTGGCTTGTTGTCGTAGTAATTTAAAATCTGTGCCAAATTTTCTCTTTCCTCTCTTTTTCACATAGACCCTGAAAAATAAAAAATTATCATAACTTGTCAGAGTAGCAGCTCTCACCTACTTCCACGATCTTCCTTCTACTTTTCAGAATTTTTTTTTAATTGGAGTTTTTTAGGGTTTGAGGGTTTTTCAGTGTTTTTTTTTTATTATTTTTTTGTTTTTTTTTTTTTTTTCCTGAGATGGCTGTTTTTTAAAAAAAATTCCACATTTTACCTGAACTACCTTTTTCTGAGGTAACAAGTCAGAAATTGCTCACTAAATGTCAGATTATGAATCTCTTCCTGTCATTGGTGGTGTCACTCCCATGAGTAATTTTATTGACTTCTCTGTGAGTAACAGCTGCTCAGTATTGTGAAGTCAGCAGTTGCTATCTGTTGCTACAGGAGAAACACTATGGGTGATGAGAAGATAGGTACCCATCGAGTTTTCCTACCTTTGATCAAGATCAAAGTCTGCTTTTTGAGATTGGTGCTGTGTTAGATTAAGCTGCCTACATTACTATTCCAATTTGCTATTCTGTTTTTCTTTTGAGTGTATAAAAATTGAGTTGCTTTTGTATTGACAGGTATTGCACTGAGAATATCAATTTGGAATTTTGTTGTCATTTTAAGTCTCTGTGCATTCTTTGTAAAAGCACATAAAGATACAGTGATTTCATACTTAATCTTGATATATGCCTGGAGAAAGTGAAATGAGCACTCAGACAAATGAGTTCACTCTTGGAAGCCTTACTTCACTATCCGGGAGACAAGTAAGAATTGTGCCGCCTATTTTGAGTTTATGCACAGTAGGCAGTAAATATCCCAAGTCTCATCTGTTTTCCAAAAACACTGGGTGCTTAGTATGGAAGGAAAAGAAAGTGGTGCACAGCATCTTTCTGCCACTTGTAGGAATGTAAATTCCAGAATCAATAATAGCCTTTGTCTGCGGATATATTGTGAGGTGAAGTACTTTATACTGTAGAAATTGAAGAGATGGAAGGTTCATTCAAACTGCATGTAATAGCACAGATAATCATGCACACCATCACTTCCATACATCTTAGATGAACTTATTTAATGAGGTATCTTCTAACTTCTACAAACTCTAGATGTAACACTGTTGGTGGTTTAAGTGTAAATTTTGCTCTGAAATCATTGTTCAATGACTAATGAACACTTTGCTCCAAAGGACTTGCATTCTTAGGACAACAGATGGCTCAGCACAACACAAAGAGGATGGTACAGAAAACAGCTAGAGGGTGCTCATTGTAGTTGGAATGTATTCATCTGTTCTGGAATTGTGTGAGGGAAGTTAGTTTGTGTGAGGGAAAGATATGAAGGAAGCTGCTAAGAGTGACACTTGATTGAACAGATGGAGAAGAATAAAGTGTAGAGATAGCATTTGGAGCCAAAGGCTTATCATTATGACTGAATGAGAGTCATAGTCAACTTTAGTCTACATATCATAGGAGCTAAAATTGAGTTTTCTCAAGTATTTTATCTGAGCTTGCTTAAGTGTCATAACACTTTTGTCTTTTGACTTTCACATAGTCCCCTCCATAATTACTTTCTCTTGCCACTTACCCATTGGAAAAGTATTCCACTAGGCACAAAGGTGCTTTCATTGACAAAATCCAGAAATCCTCTGATGATGAGACATTCAGTAAAAATATCTTGATAAAAAAATCAGAATATGAAAAGAAAAAAAAAAGCAAGCTAGTTTGGTTTTTATGGTAGAGATACAACTTGTACTGGATCACTACTTGACATTGACAGATTGGAGTGCAAAGTTCACTTTTTAGAAAGAACCCTAATCCTTCAAGTATCGATGGGGGTTTATTACACTTGTTAAACTGAGCCCTGTCCCGTCCCTCCTTCATAACAGAAGGTATTGCAGCAATGGCTGTATTTGCATGTGAGAAGAAAAAAGCCTGTCACAAGGAATTCAGCTTTAGCAAAAGGGAACTACTGTTCAAGGAATGCTAACACTGGTGTAGCATGAAGTTCAAACACAGCATAACTTTAAACTCAGTCTGCTTAAACATTATTGGACTTTCAATTTCAGTAGTACAGGAAGGACACTGAAATGCCAAAGCCAAGAAAATACCTTTGTAGATAAATTAAGATAAATTAATATGATATAATTTTCCTACTAACATAATATTTTTTTATCTTTAAATATGTATTACTAAGTAGCACAGGTGAAATTAACATCTACTCTGGAAGCTGAACAAGGCACTGTATGTAACACCAACAGATTGTCCAGGGAAGCTGTGGGTTTTTTTCCAGATCTATCCGTATGATGCAAAATACCATCTGAGAAAAACAGATGGTCATGCCTCTTCAATCTTGCATTCCTATATATGAGCTTATAAAAATAAGATCTGTAGACAAATTAGCTAGAAATGTTTCCTATTTTATCTTGACCAGAGGAAAAAAGAAAGTCTCTGGAGTAAAACTTGTAGCAATAATCTAGGATTCCCTGTACCAAAGTGAATGTGCTAACTAACAGACAGCTTTTTCTCTTCTTTCCCCTCTCCCTCTCTCTCCTCCCCTCCCATGATATCCTGAAATATTTTCTGCATAGTGACACAGCTTCAACAAGAGGGGTGGAATACATTTCCTTACCTCCCACCTGCCCTCTCTCCCAAATGATTAGAGCACTTTTCAACAAAGTGGGAGATGTGGGTGTCCCTCCCTTCCTTATATACACTGAGAATACATTAAGTATGAAATTGCCTCCCAGGGGAAGTGATGGAAATGCCACTTGTTCATTTTTAAACTGAATCTGAAAAAAGCTTTATAGGAAAAAAATCTGCTGTAGAGAGGGAGAGATTACATGACCTTCTTGAAAAAGATTTTATTTTCTAATTTCTGATGTCTCTGATACTATGGTTTACTCCCTTCTAGTCTGTCAATTTTTTTTCATAGCATTGTGTTTTAGGAGATTTATTCAAAATGTGTGTGAGAAAACCAACTGAAGATCTTCAAAGCAGTCAGAATATAGCTTGGTTTCATCGGCTGTTTGAACCTGAATTACTGTAATGACTGTAGTGGAATTATTTTCTTTTAAATGAGCAAATCTGACACGAACTTCAAAGGGGAAGTAAATACATGTAATAAAGCGTCCGTTTTTCTTTTTCTTTCTAAATGATTTATTTTATCCCCAGAAACACCAACAAATGTTCAAAGTTCTCGATATTTAAATAGGTACCAAGATGTCTGAAGCTGTAATCCTTGCTCTGCCAGTTCATTGAAAAATTGCTGACCTTATAAAAGCCTGTGCTCCTTTTCACTTTGATAACAGCTTTTGCTTCATCAGTCCACAATATGTATTATAGGAGTGAATCCATGCAGGATCAACTAATTGCTTGTACATGCATTTAAATATAAGTACCCTAGAATTCTTATCACATAACCATATATACATAATTTTATTTTAAGAAAAGATTAGAAAGTTTTTGTTCTCTTAAATTATTTTTGTGTTATGGACCTTGTTCTGACAATTACATTTTACCAGTTAGTGCTTTATGACGCATGATGGAATCTAACCAGCAACTAATATAAGAGCTCCAGTTTGCCCTCAGTACACAATCTTAAAGCCCATTAACATTTGTGGGAATTATATGTGCAATGTGCAGGGAGAATATAACCTTAAGCAAGAGAAAACTGAGGTTACTGTATATGTTTGATCCAACAAACACAGTCTAGATTTTTCACAGCAGTGTGTTATATCAACTGAAGTTTGTTAGACAGCAGGGAGACTAATAAAAAGAGGGATAGTATAAATAAGATGAAACAAAGGAATGAACAAAGCCCTTCTGCAATAACTAGGACATAATCTACAGATGTTTCTCAGTTGGTAGAAAACAGATTTCCACACAGCAGTTGCATATAATACAAATGTTTGCACAGAATCCAGCTGGACTAATATATAAAGGCATCTCTCAAGATTAGAAGCTTTATAAAAGAGTCACCAGCTGACTAGAAAGAAGATGGGTGTCTGAAGTTGTTATCCAAATCTCCTAAGAAATAAATCAGCGTAAACTGTCAGCTTCAGGTGTGATTGAAGCAGAAATTTCTTTTACGTGTGCCATCCCGGACTATTTCTTTCTGTTCAGAAATTTGGAAAAGATGGTGAACTAATGAAAAATTGCAGGCTGTTGTGAAGTTCCAAGCTTAATTGGTGGATCAAAACTGTTAATGTATGGGTGTGTTAAGCTTCACATACAAAGCCTTTCTTTTCCTAGCCATGCTTTCCAGCTTACAATTATCTTGGACTTGACCAAACTAATTTTAACTTTGACAACATAGGCAACTAGTTGAAACATAGAGGTCAGCAGGGAAAATATGAATGGTGAAACACAAGGCATCTATTTTGAATAACATAATGTGAGTGAAAATGAAAGAAAAACCCTAATTTTTGAGATTTATGCTTTCCCTAATGATTTTAATCAAATTAGGAGTTGGACTCAATGATCCTTGTTCATACCTTCCAACTGTGGAGATTCTATGATTCTATGATATTCTGTTCTGTGATTCTAAGTTTCTTCTGAAAACATAATTATGTAGCAAGTTCGGGACTTTTTGTTTGGTTGGTTAGTTTTTTATGTAATATATAGTTTTGTATGCTAAGCAGTTGGAATAAAAAAAAAAAATTATGCTGCTTTTCTGTCAGATTCCCCAAAACAAAGATTCTGGTAAAAGCTATCATCTTCTGTTTTGATATATTTTCAAAATGCTTGGAAACAAATTAAATTCTGAATCTTTCAGCATGAGGGACACTGCTTTTTTACTCTTATTGGTCAAACATAACCATGAGAGGTTTTCCAGATATAGGCACCATAAAAATTGTCTTGCTGAAGTTTGTTCTATAAAATGTACATCTTGCCTAGCCCTTGGTTATCTTGGTCTCCATCTACGTTCCTGAGGGAACCACCTCTAGCAAGTGACGAGTTTTGTCTGTTTTAGATACTCATCTTCCAGGAGAGTAATTTACCTTCCAAAGGACACCTGTCCTTTTTAACATAAAGGGATCCCTTGTAGCTTGCTTAGAATTGACACCTAGCACTTTGAAGGATACAGTTAGGGAAGAACAATCTACTGTCAGCATTCTGCACTAAATACAGTGAGAGTTTATCATGGTGTCAAGATGAGGAGAGTTAATCCACCTTGGAGCACTCCTGAAATCCTACATTTCTCTTGCAACGTTTTTAAAACATGCCATAATAAATACAGTGGCCAATAGCACATGCTGAGTTAGCAACATTCAGGGAACTGTTTTTATCTGATGACAGTTATGAAGTTTGAAAGAAGATGAGGTCAGTGTTATGTATGTCATATCAAAACACTTTCTGACTACAGCATTCTCTTTTGAAATAATAGAGTTTTCTTATCATAGTCATAAAATTTCTGTCCTTATTGTATTCTTATTTTCCATTAGCAAGTATGTTTCAAAATAGAAGAAAAAAAATCTGCTTTTGTCCTGGTAAGAGCTGATTACCTTCAGCATCGCTACTCAAATTTTCTAAGATTCTTAATTTTCTACTTCTTTACTGTTGCATCTTGTATAATTATACTCTGACTTCTGTGCACTCCTTTACAAAATTATATTTATACTTGCTTAAAAGTTCGACAGGGCTTGAACAGTTTGTGACTTGCCTCCTTTATTTTCCCTTATTGCTCTCCATTCAAAATCCCTTGATGGCAGTAATCATAATTATTCAGCTGCTGTGTTGTGTTCTGTGCAAACTTCTTTGTCCTTCTTTTAGGATTTTCTTCCTTCTCCAGCAATTAAACAGCACTGTTATTTACAATTAACCACTTGCTTATATATATTTATCAGCTCAGAAAATCTCTGTGCTTTTTATTGATTTGTGAAATTCATTTTTGACATTGTGCAAAAACCTTTTCTTTGATTTTCTCCAACTGTGGAGATTCTTCTTTTCACTGGTTTCTTCTTTCTTGTTAAAAAACAGAAGGCAATAAATATTACTGCCTTTAAAAATCTGGCTTGTAAAATCATGTAAATTCCTTGAACTTTTTTGAAATTCCTTATTTTTTGTGTTATTGCCAAACATGCATTTAAAGATCTGTCCAATGAGGTACCTCGAGGCCAATGTTTTAATGCTAATTGAACTGCAGCTAGTAGTATGTGATTGCCTTTTTGTGTGTGTGAATATGTGTCAAAAGTGTATCTGAGTGCCTGGTAGCAAGAACACCTGTACCAATGATCAACATCTGCTATTAATGTATATTGATATAGCAGGTGCTGCACTATTTTTTTTCCTCTGCAGAGATACTGTTTTCATACTGTCAAGTGATAATATATATGCAGGCTAATGTTTCTGATGGGGAATGCTTGATGTTGCTGCCCTTACAATACTTTGAATACCTAGCTAATCAGAGGTAACTCCATAACTCAAGTGTTTTAAGAGTGGTTGCTAAATTTATGCAGATGGAAAAACTTTCGTAATTGTATACTGCCAACATGTATCATGATGAATGAGATATATGTGTTAACCAACATGTTTTACATATTAGGAAAATCTGAAAGTTTGACACAATTTAAAATGTGTAAAATATCTCTGCACTAGATGTAAATATGGTAATATAGGTAATAAATATGGTGCAATGGGCAACTGGTAGATTCAGGCATGAATTATTTCTTTTATATCCAACTGCTTCTAGCTTGTCTTTGTTTAACCACAGCTGGCAACTAAGCCCCACACAGCCACTCATTCACAATCCACCTTTCCAAGTAAGATGAAGGAGATAATTGGAAGTGAGAAAACACGTGGGTTGAGACAAAGAGAATTTAATACAGAAGGTAAAAGCTATGTATGTGAGAAAGCAATATAAGGAATTCATTCACCACTTCCCGTGAACAGGCAGGTGCCCAACCATCTCCAGAAAAGCAGAGCTCCATTACTCTAAATAGTCCCCCCTTTCTTTCTTCTTCACTCAGCTTTATATGATGAGCATGACGCCATAAGGTCTGGAAAATCCCTTTGGTCATTTGGGGTCAGCTGGGTAATTTTAATAAACAGTTACAAATATCTCACCTCATGCATGCAGGAAAGGTGATGTTTTTCACTGGGGTTTTTTATCAGTATCAATAACCAGAAGCAGCAAATTTTGCAAGATTCCCTAAAGAGAAACTTGTGTTGTATTACACACATTCTGTTCCATTATTCAAGGGTGATAATAGTCTTTATATGCACCCTGAATTAGTTCAACTACAGTTCAGTTCTTCCTTAAAAATAATAAAAGCCTTTTGAATCTTTGCTTGACTGGGTTGGCTTTCCAAGTCATTCTACAAGAAACTAAAGCTAATACCTGAAAAGTGTGAGAAAAAAAGAAATTAAAAGAAAATATGGGCAAGATAAACATGCATTCCTGACCCTAGCTTATCCAAATTAATGTCTGATACACACAAAAACCACACACAGTCAAGAAATTAGTTTGACAGTATAGTGTAGAGACTGGAAAATAACACTAATAGAAACTCATGTAAAGCATGTATCTAGAATAACAAGAACCATTTACTTTTTCAATCCTAGGCTGCTCTAAGGCAGAAAAAGAAGGAATGACACAGTTACCTCGTTGTAAGCTCTAAGAATTGAACAAACAAGGAAAAGGACATGTTTTTGATACTTGTAGAAGAGATTCAACATTGTGAGCCTTTTGGTTATAATGGACTAAATTATATATAAACCTTTCGGGAGGTTTAGCAGCAAAGATAAATTTTTAAAGAATGGACAGTAAATATACATTGAGATCTAATGCTCTTGGATCTGATACATACTTGGAAAGGGAAACTTGAAAATAGTAGTGGAAGAGGTTGTGTGAGTTACTGTATTTGGGTCCCGTTTTTTACAGAAATGTTACTTTCATAGGTAAGTGAGGGATATTTCGGAGGAATGTGTGATTTCCATTCAATACACTGTCAATGGCATCACACTTCTTTCAAGAACTGATAGAAAATTGTGTGAATTTTGGTTTTGGATTGTACCTAAACTACTTAAAGCATGGCCAGCTAAAGTTTCTTTTTTTCCTGTAAAACCTTAGTAACATTTGCTCCATTATCACACCTATTTAGCTTGCCACAATGACACAGGCCTGAATGTCCTTTCTGTGTAAGAGAACAACAAAAACCTTGGTTTCGTGGGACAGCAGGTATTTCCCTCCAGCTGTTACTGAAGTTACCTTTTCACTCATTCACATTACTACCTTGAGAAAAGCAATGAAACTTGTTTACATTCTGGTCCTCCAAAGCCCAAATTGGGAACTTTGAAAGGAAACACATGCCATATCTTCCTAAAAGGTTTAGAAAAGAATTGTACATTTCAGCCCTGACAATTTATAGGGCACTGCTCATTGTGTCACAACACTGGTGTTTGATTATTGCTAAGATGTATAAAATACCTTGGTAAATGAACAAATTTCACATTGCATTTAAGACAGCTTAAAAGTTGTGACATAATTTCTCCTTGCAGCTCAGGTGAAGGATTGTGTGTCACTGAGCTCCCGTTACTTTCTCATTTGACTCACACAATGGTATCTTTAGTGCTACACTTAGACAATCCAATCCTTCATGATTTTCAAACCATAGATGTATTCCTAAGAGCAAAAGAAGCACTTGTTTAACTTTGAAAACAGGAAAGTTTTACATTCTCAAAATTTGAGGGAGAAATTACAGGGGACACTTGTTATAAATTTATTGGACTTTTCTGTAAGAGCAGAAAATTAGAGCAAGGAAAAGGTACGAAATGAAGCTTTTTATTAGAAGTGGCAAGTTTATGATTTGAAATGTGCACCATGACATGTAAAAACTTTGGGCCAATGTCTGCATTGAGGTGTTTGGACTCATTTACATTTAAAAGTCCTGGAATGCAAGCACACAAAAAAACCGAACACATTTCCATAGACATTAAAGAAGCTCATTACATCTGTTAGACTACCCTGAAAGGTCCTAATAAAATTGAGAAATATCACAGATCTTTCCCCATACATGATGCCCAAAATACACCCACGTGGAAGGGAACAAAATGTTTTGCTACACAATGGCCCTTGAAAAGCAAATTAATACTAGGTTGGGGGTATATATTTTACATTGAAGACAAAAAAAGCTTTAATATTAAAACTTATATATCAAGCATTTAATGGTCCCTAATCCTTGAACAATCTGATTAATAAGTTGATTATCAACTGAACAAACCATCTGAAATTCATTGGTCTTAGTGAGATAACAAAAGCCAACAAAAAGAGCTTTCTGTGAATGTCCCAGACAATTAACAGATAAATGCACTATCTTGCTACGATCTTTCTTCAAAACATTTTGTCTTTGATTAACCTTTAATTGTTTAACTTTCAACTGGAGTTAAAAACAATAACAAGGAGTGGTGCTGAACAAAGTTGATTTTAGAACACACACTATTACAATTACATTTTGTAAAAATACTCATACTCACTATGCAAAGAAACTTTAGAAATAAAGTGTTTTTTCCTGAACTTTCTTCAAGAAAAGAAAAGAAAAAAAATCTACTCTATATGGTTAAAATAATCTCTTTAATATTGGTACCAAAATAGCAAAATGCTGTAATTACATCATTATTTTGTCAGTCTCTGTCAATCCATTGTAAGAAAATATTCTCCTTCTTACGCTTTATCCAGGTCTTAACACTTTCATAATGTTGTTATCTCAATTGTCTTGGAGTGCATGCTTTTCAAGTCAAAGATATGGCTCCTATTTGTCTGTAAAGTGCCATCATGTTTACTGGGTTATATTAATAAATCAATAAAAAGTAGTAATTTGGTATCTTTTGTAGTTCTTATTGTCCACAATAATACATTTCCTTTGGCAAAGCAGACTATCTTGATTACACATACTTGCCAAATCTACTTCAGATACTGAACAGTTATATCGACCCTTATTAAATACAAATCACACTCATAGTTTACCCACCAAAACAGAAAAAGGTTATCTTTCCGCCTGGAGTTAGCTTTGGACAGCAATCTGTCTAGTTTCTACTCATACATCCTTTGGTCTGCATCTATATTAGTAAATTAAACACGGCAAGGGAACTTTTGTTGGACGCTGGAATGCATCTGTCTGTACTGTTATTATATAATACCCTTTTGTGTGTTTTTTTGGTTTGTTACAAAAAGCATTAACAAAAAAGCATCTGTTGCCCCTGACAACAGACTGAGAAAGGAACAATTCCCAAAAGACAATATGGATGTTATTTCTGGTTTTGGAGGGTATGAATGTTTTGATATGGATGCAGTGCTAATACTGAACACCAAAGAATTTTCCCCTTAGTTTGTTCACAAGTATAGATGCAGCCTTAGATGATTATGAAAATGTTAAGCAATTTTTGTAGATGAAAATACAGGTTTTTATTCTAAAAGACTGAAAAAGCCTTGGAGCTGGTAAATACTCTGTAATCTTACTTTGGATTTCCTGCTGCATAGACCTGTGATAGGGATTTCTCACAAAGACCCTCTTTTTTTCTCCCCAGGAAAAATCTGTGAGAAGAAAGTAAAAATATTAAGTGTTGTGTATAATTTAGCCTTTATTTTCTACTAACAGATGTAGTAACAAATTAAATTTGTATTGAATATTTGTATTGGTGTGATACCACAAAAATCTTCAGAAACAGAAGTGTGACCATGACTATATGCTCTATAGTTTGTCTATATATCTTTCTTCACCTTTACATACATCAGAAAAATTGAAGGATTTATAGCCAGCATCTTATCAGGTAATGTAAGATGCATAGTTAATTTCAGGATCACAGTTTCACTGGTCATAAGCCCTCTAAGTCTTCAGTTTATGCTGATGAAATAACAAGATCATGAATCTTTGAACATGGATTCATTCTGTCTACAAATTTAGAAAAACTGTCCCATGTTCAGAAGCTCTTCACAGCCTGGTCTTATACTTATTTTGCTGAGTTGAGTTGTGTGCTTTTTGTGGTTTTGATTTTTTTTGTTTGTTTGTTTGTTTTTCTGGCTTTCTTTTTTCTTTTCTGTTTTTTTGGGTTTTTTTGGTTTTTTTTGAGGGAGGATTTTTTTTTAAGGTCAGTTAAGCTAAGAATAAAATGTGAGAAGCATATGTATAGAAATATGAACAGTCTAGAGAGGATTTTATACATTTTTAATGATTAGTAATTTTCTGGTATAGCTTTCTAATTGTTCTACTTACTGCAGGAACACTGTATGCAGCATAATATAGTGTACTGAGAAGACATGAGTGGTTTAACCACGTGTCATTTTTTTTACTTTGCATTAGTATGAGACTCTGGATATTGTCTGTACAAGCTACAAACTAAATGGAAACATAGATTTAAGCAGAATAATATTAGCAAATACATTTAAAATTATTCAGTATGTAAGATAAATTTCAAGAAGACTTGTCTTTTAGTATTGCAGCTTTCCGTAACTGTACCTGGAGGTATTTTGTAACAAAAGTATATTAAGGTAAACAGAGAAATTCAGATACATAATATCTAGAGCTCTATGATTCCCACTGCAGAAATCTCCATAATTATAGAGATTATAGAGATTGCACACTAATACTAATTCTCCTCTAAAACTGATGCAATTAAAAGATAGTAGTAGTTCTAAATTAAAACCTCAAATTTGCATTTGAAAGATAACAATTAGATCAGTCAATAAAACTTTGTGAAGTAAAAATGTAATCTTTGTTATTTTCCCATGCAAAAACAAAGGACATAAGGAACAGAAGAGATAGACTGAAGGAACAATGTAATTATTTACAGTGTAGCTTTGTTCTCCTAGTCACTGCAACACTTTAGTTTTGGATTTTGGAAACATCTGTTCACACATGTAATATGTATATCTACACTGCCATAAAAGATAGATGATAAATTAGGCTTCCAAAATGCTGCTGCTTGTATTGTTGAGTTTGTTGTTTTACAGTACCTTTTGGGTATGCATCAGCCAAAAGTGATGGAGGAGGTAAAAGGGGGAAATGGCAAAGCCAACCTTTCAGCACTTGTGCAACATTGGGATCAAAGTTCTCCTTGTATTCCTTGTATATGTGCCAATATTGATTGTCAGAAATGTTAGAGAACAAAATTGTGAAAACTTTTGTCAGAAAGAATTCTACATTAAAAAAAAGTTCCAACCATCACTAGGTTTAAAAAATATGTTAGAGAAAAACTTGAGTGGAAGCTTTGGCAGAGTTCAGAGACTGTAAATGCTAGAGCTATTTTATTGTAAATGAAGGATGGAAGATTAGGAATTTAGTGCATATGTTTGTTCTGCAAGCAACAGGGATATTTTAGCATTTGTGGCCTAATTTCTAATACAAAAAAATGGATCGCAATTTTATTTAGTTGTCACCTGCTGTGTAGAGACCTCATTACAAATGCAAGGATCATAAGGGATATTGTGGGTGTATGTATTTTTTCCTCTCGTCACTTCAAGCATAGAGGAAATAAGTCTCTCCTTAAACCTTAATGAGTCAAGGTGAATTCAAAACAGATGTTTTCTGGTTTTATTCCTACTTACAAATCGCAGCTCAACTTGCTGCATAGAATGCCCTAAATGTAATGACCAACTAGCTCTCCCTCTTTTAGGACTGAATGTCCATGGGTCAGGCTCCAAGCTAAATGTTTATATTTCTAACCAATTTATAGGAGAGTTTTGTTAAAAGACTTGGCACAGTGTACTTCAGTTTAATTTTAAGCTTGACAGCAATCCTGGTCTCAGAGTGTGTATGTGTGTAATTTAGTTGCTGTGCTACTGGAAGTCTATGGAAGATTAATGAATGGAAAAGCTCTGTGGCAGTTGTGAAGAGATGCAGAATAGGACAAACCAGTTACCATCTGTTCAAAACATCTCTTACAGCTCTTTTAAGGAAAACCACTCTCAGCAGGAGATAAAGGCATGAAATAGTTTTAAATATTAATATTTTTCTCATGTCAATGGGAAATTCTGTTTCTGTACTTACCTTGTGGGGCAGTGTCTCGTGTACAAATATACACACAGGCATACATTTGTGTTTATGTGATGTATGTTTAATTCTACTTTTAATGTGATATTAAAAAAAAAACTAGGGAAAACCAACACAACATAAAACAGCATTAGACCCTTGATAGTTCAAGTTATTGAAAAAGCGACCATAAATTTTATTTTTCCCAAAGTAGGGTGGAGATATTTACTTCTATATAATTTTTTTTCTTGTATAGTGCATATTGATTGAAATAAAAGTTGTATGTATGTAGCTAAAATTTAAAGCGATGTGATTTTAGACAGCCTTACATTCGGACATCCTCAGTTCTCAGATGGACTTACTGGGTTTAGTGGAGAATTCATAGCAAAATTTCAAGCTAGACATATAAGTTGCCAAACCATAAAATGCATATAATTTAATCAGCCAACATTTCTCTGTATCTTGGTTTTCAGAAAAAGTATGCAATGAATGAGAATCATAGTTTTGAAGAGGACCTGAATCTGATTTGGTTGCTAATGTCCCTCAGCAGATAAATCTAGGTGCAGCTTCAAAATCTCTCGAAGCCTGTTAATGTTTTAACACTTCCTGTTGTACAAATATTCAATGTTCTGTAATTTTAGGGGTTAATTCTGTTGACCCTTCATCAATAGCAGACAAGATGGAATTTCTGTCTCTTCAGAGAAGTGCCACAGAGAAGTGTCACTTCTGCTCATCCTAACTCCTTTGAGTGACATCAACTTTGAAAATAAGGCAGAGTCCACCTTGAAGCAGAGTATCTAGGCTTCATTTACAACCAATATGATTCTAGACAGTATAGTCCCTGAAATATGGAGAGATATTCAGGGGATCAAAGGTAGATGATTACTGTAGGATGAGACAAATAACTCTTCTGCACCTCATGAACTGCAGTGAGCGAGGAAGCAATTAATCTGGTGCAAGACAAACATCTGCAATTATAAATGCCATGAGGTTATTCCACCTGGCTTTTAACTGCTTCTTCAGAAGGATTCAAGTCTTCCCCAGGACTTGTTGTCAGTCGAGCTTCATGTCATTGCCTCTGAGAGCTTAGAGCATCTCAAACAGAATAAAGTCAGTTGAATCTCATCTGCTATTTCCAATAGAGTTGAATAGGAGTTTAGATCATCCAGATGACACGCAGCTGTAGATGTCTGCATGTGGATTAACTGATTCCTGTTCAAATCAACTAAGATTTAACTGATCATCTTGAGTTTGATTTGTATGAGAATTTATTACTACTTGAAGTGTCTAAGAATGTCTGCCAAGTCTAGCATGTTACTGAACTCTTGGGAGAGGTGTCTGGAACTGTCTGGAAGAGAGAAGCAGAGTCTAGGACACCGCAAAAGAAGTATGTGGACAGCTGAATCGAGCTCTTTGCCTCTCTTTACATAAGCAGAAGGAAATACATACTCTGGAAGACATTGGTTTGAAAATCAGTTTAGATAAATGTAAAAGAAACAGAAGAGCAAACATTCTGTACACCACCTCCAAGGAACTGCCCGCTAGAGATATCTGTTTGACTTTACTGGTTATAGTCGGAACACAGAAAAATCATCTTAAATGCAAACTAGATTTTCACATACCTCAAAAATTAGGTGAGACTTATCCATATTTTATAAACTTTCCTCACCTTCCCCTGTTACTTTACAGCTATGTTTGTTTACTCTGTGGGTTAAATAAAAAGGAAATAAAAAGTAAGGATCTTTCCTTTCTGCTTTCATGCATATAACCTTGTTTTATCCTCACATGGTAATCCATGAACTGTCATAGAAAGTTCAGAGAATAATATACAAGTTGTTTTAAAACTTTCTGCATTTTAAACTAAGCTGTCATACTGGTGCTGAATAAATTGCACATTAAGCAAGTACAAAACATACACAATGTAACAAACATATTTACCTTTTTTCCTTCACTTTTTCTATAAGATTATTGTGCAGTTTGATATGCTTTGATTTTGTATTTGTGATTCGTCTTTTATAACGAATAGGCTTAAAGATTATCTAATGTCATCTCACTCGGTCTATCAAACATTTAATATTGTAACAGCAACCAACATTAATTTTTCTAATTAGAAAAAAAGAGTATTTTCTGTGACATGTAGAATTTCAGGGGCTTTTAAACCATCACATAAAGTGCATTATCATATTTGAGCATAAAACTATATTTTTTAATTAAAGCACTGTACAGAGAAAAGTCTAATAATTTATTATACTTTTATGAATAGTAAAATATTCTTTCAGCACTAACTAGTGTATTCATTTTTTTCTTTAAGAATGATTAGAGGCTACCAAGACAAAACATCTTTGGTTGAAGCATGAGACATTTTGTTGTGTTTATCTTAAACTGTGTATTTGGTTTTAGTAGTATAACATATGTTCAAACTCTGCTCTTTTCAAAAAAGCTAAAATTCCATTTCCAACAGAATATTGACTTTTAATAAAATCTTTATATTCTTTTCTAAAAAAATGTAGAGTGCATTATACTGAGAGATCTAGTAATCTGTTCCTCTTTCTTTAGACTAAATGATATACAGGAACCAGGTTGAAGATATTAGCCCAAGTTCAACAGCCGCACTGTCACAAGTCATGAAATGAAGTAAAATGCAGGCATCAGAGCCATGTGATACAGTAGTCATTCATGGAATGGCTATTCAATTAACCTGAATTGTTTAATGTTCTTGGAGACAGGAGCTATTTTCATTAAGTATTGGAGTACAGAGAGATGAACGCCCTTAAAGCCTTGTTTTCTGAAACCTGTGGACATCTAGCAGGGTCAAGGGTCTTTGTTGTTGGACTATGAATTGAACAGTCTTCTAGTGTATCTACAGCACACTTCCTTTGAAATTAATATGTTATAAAAGGCAAAAGTGTTCCAAATCTATGTTTTATTGAAATACAAACAGAAGCAAAGGTAGTCTTTAGTTGAATAAAATCTAGTGTGCTGTGTAGGAAAGACACACCTTTCCCTTTAGCCTTACTTTTCACTGAGCTGTTCCAGGCAGTTAGCAATACTAGAACAACTCCTCTGGTCAGATTACAAGGTCTCCTCTTTTCTTACCACCATACTGGAGGCTGTTTCCTGCTACAGCATCTTTTCTTTTCAGGTTCCCAGGGTCTTCTCTTGGCTAAAGTCTCATCCATTTGGCCACTAGAACCATCTTTTCATGCTGCCAAATAACCTGTTCAGAGGAAAAGATAATCCTTTCAGCAAAGGATTCTATTCCCACATTGCCTATGCCAAAACTGTTAAGGTTTGGTTCATAAACAGACTTTTAATTTCAATTGTAATAACAACCATACAGGATGAGATCCAGGCTGCTTGTTTCCAGAGCCCATTTAATTGTTCTGACACTTAACAGACAATGACAGGTGCAAGATAAATTTATTCCAATTTTATAAATTGAAGGATTATGTTCTCTATGCAATCATTCCAAAGAAGTAAGTGTTCCTGAGGCTGAACAGGGTGTATTCAATAAGACTAAACAATGTAAAATCATGTGTACAGAGAGACATTTGCCTTTTTGCCCTCCTCTACAGGTTAGTAATCCAATAAAAGCTGTGCTTATACAGTGATGCAATTAAGTTCTTGATCCCAAGTTTAATCAGAGCAGACCTGCTAACACATCAAATTTATGCCCATGTTTGATATGTTAACATACACTAAGCCTGTCTACACATAGTCAGTTATGGAGTCAAAGCTGGGAGCTGCAATCTAATACTGAAATGCATCAAGGAACAGCTTCATAAATTACTTTTAGTTCTGAAAGATTTTGTGAGCAATTCTAGTTAGTTAAAAAAAAAAAAAAGACAATAAAGCTCATAACCAAAAGGTTATTTTATTAAAAATGAGCTGGGGTTTCAACCCATCAATTTCAGTGTCTTAATCGAAAGTGGTGGCTAACCAAGTAAAAACTTTTCTAAATAAAATAAGTAAAAAGTTTCCTAAACACCACTCAGCTAGAAGCCTTTGAACTACAGACCTATTACAGTTTCTTATCCCTGCAGCAGGAAGGGTGGATTTAATTTCAGATTCTGAGTCCTATCAGTTTATCTTCAGTGCTTTACCTTTCAGAGAAGTTCCAAATTGCACCATGTTACATTTTATTAGTTTGATGGTTCAGCTGGTAAACCTCAAAGGGAAGATTTAGGGCCTTACTGAAATAACTGCGTACATATGTCTTTAGAGCTGTTTCCTCCTTCTGAGGATCAAGACCTTGGAGTTCTCATGTGAAGGCACATGATCATATAATCATACTTTTTCTGTGTCAGAAGACAAGAAGAGGATAATATAGAAGTGCTCACCATTTGTAGAGTAACTATGGAACTGAGTCAGAGCTCCTACTAGCAGAAACTAGGGAATTCAAAGAGACTAAGGGACAACTTCCAACTCTTCTGTTGAAGCTGGATCATGGTGAAGCCAGAAGGCAAGAGAAAGGGATTGAGAGAATATAACTGAAAAGTAGCTATAGCTCAGAAATTACTGTATTGATGCAAGAAGGAAAGGTTGTAAATTCTTTTCATGTTGATTCTTCTTCTCTTTTATTCAGCAACTGTCTATTAAAATGAATATACATTTCAGGGAGCAATACTTTTTATATCTAATGTTTTATAATAATTTATGTTATTTGTATATATATTTCATACACACATATACACATACATATATATATAACTGTATGTATGATACTCCAGGCTGGATAGAATGCAACTATGCTGGGTAGAAAGCAATATGATCTATAGAAGGGTTTATTGTGGCTGATTTTACTGGCTGAGAATTTGAGAATTAATCAGTAACCAATTCACATAATGCTCCTGTTCTCTTGTAGGCCTCACAAAGTAAATTTAGCAATGTCAACCTTTAGGCCTTGAATCACTGGCTTCAGCTACCTTACTCTAAGTGTTTAAATATTCAAGTGTCTAAGTGGCCTTGGTGATAATATAATTACAAAGGACTATCAAGAAAGGGACAACAGGTCAGTGTGACCCAGGATTTTTCTTCCAGTTTGCTTGTGAAAGGGTATAGGAGCAATGAAACTACTTTACTGATTAGCTTTCTTAACGTGCATGAATGAATGGCTTTGGAAATTCTCAAACTCAAGCGTGAAGTCAGGCATGACATTTTTTAATAGTCCCAGGTAGACTTTTATTCCACGAACTTGTCACATTCCTTTTTAAGCTCATTTAGACATCTGGTCTACAGAACCTCCTGTGCTGTTGCATTGCTTAATTTAATTACACGTGATATCAACAGAATATCTTTTGAGAAATTGTGTGTCTTTTACCAAATGGACATCCCTTCTAAAGGAAGAAATTTCATAGTTAGAGCTACCACTAGATCAATAATCTATCTCAAAAAAATAAGATTCTGTGTGATTGAAGCCCAGTCTTTTTATTAGTTTGTTTGTTTACTTCTTGCCAAATATATTGTCTGGTTTAGTTACCTTTCTCATGAACCTTAACTTGCATTTTTACTTCGACAATTGATTATGTTTAACAGAAATGTACCTGTGACTCTTAACAAGAGATGCTTGAAAATACTCCCTTTCTGATGTCTCTATTCTGGTATTTCAGTAGATGAATAGAATTTGGTCTCCTATTCCCTGGAGACTCCCAGCTTTAAATTGGCATCATCAACTGTTATTGGTTAAATTAAGTTAAATCACAGAGTCATAGAATGGTTTGCATTGGAAGAGCCCTTGTACTTCATTCAGTTCCAATGTCCTGCCATGGGCAGGGGCACCTTCCACTAGATCAAGTTGCTCAGAGCCTCATCCAACCTGGTCTTGAACACTTCCAGGGATGGGACATCCACAACTTCTCTGGACAGCCTGTTCCAGTGCCTCACCACCCTCATAGTGGAGAATTTCTTCCAAATATCTTATCTAAATCTACCCTCTTCCAGTTTGAATCCATTCTCGCTTGGCTTGTCACTATATGCCCTTGTACAAAGCTGCTCTCCAGGTTTCTTGTAGGCCCCCTTCAAGTACTGGGAGGCTGCCATAAGGTCTCCTTGGAATCTTCTCATGTCTGTGTTGAACAACCTGAGCTCTCTCAGTCTGTTTCCAGACTGTTAAAAATAAGATGCATTTATTTTTTAATTTTGTGTAATTTTATAAATCAGGGTCTATTTTGTGTCTCGAAACTGGGCGTTCATTTTCTCACAGAAAATAATCCTCATCATTGGCAAAGGCCACATGGTGTTTGGAACCAACACAGCTACTCATTCACTTATGAGAAAGATTAATTTAGCCCTGATTTTGGAAAAGGTATGAGAAATGTAATCAAATAATTTTTTTAAACATCAGATTTTTAATCCAGTTCTGTATATTCCTGACAGAGATTTTGCTAATAAGGAAACCTTGCTTAGAGACTAAAATTGGAAAGCACAGATCAGAAAGCCAACAGCAGCACAGTTCAGCCACGCAGTCCATTATCTACTAAAGGAAAGGATTTTTAATGAGATTTCCTTGACACTGATGTTCTTCTATCACAAACAGGACTGCTAATGTACTGATCGGACCAGAGCAGTGTTGCTGCCAGTGTTCTTCCTTAAAGAATGCATTTTTTTTCTGTCATACCCCGTTAAGTACTTAACAGGTTTGCATTGTATATACAAATCCTTACAACACAGTTTAGTTTTTTCATATGAAATAAATCAGCCTTCAGATATAAAACATGGTTCATTTTAATGAACATGCATTTTTTTTTCTTCCAAATGTCAGTATTAATGGGGATAAAGGTGAATGGGTGGCTCTAATAGCGTTCCTTTGTTGCCCTTTAGGAAAAAAATCTCTTAGCTATGGAGTAATACAACATAACACCTTACTTTCTCTAAGTTATAATCTTCTCAGCCCAGGCAATTACGGTAGCTAGCACAGATGAATGTATCACATAGAATGTTGCTTATACAAATCCAGTTTTAGTTGTTGTGTGAATAATTAGGAGTTGTGGCTTGTTGAATTTATTTAGTTATCTACAGAATTTAAGTTTTTTTTATTGTTACTTGCCGGTTCTGAAATTGAACACAGACGATATTGTGCTGGGCATGTAACTATGAGAACTCACGCAGAACTGTCTTGAGGAAAAGAAATATTTTAATTTTGTGCAATATTGTAACTCTAGATGTGGCATAAATTCTATACTGAAGTCCACTTTAACAGAGTCTATAAATACTTCCACTTAATTAGGTGAGTTCAATTTAATTTCAAGAATATTATAGTGGAAGCATGGTCTGATGGTTAAAGAATGACAATAGTACGAAGGCTACCAAATTCTATTTTGCTATGGTTTCCTGCTGGGAACTTTGGTAAGTACTAAGAATCATGGGAGGTGTTTTGCAGAGCTTGGGTACCTAATTTACATTAAACACATAGCAAACAAAGTAGTAGTCTTAGGAATTGTAACTGTGGCTTTCTTTCTATGTAGTTGTCATACAATATAAGTAGAATACAAAACCAACCAAACCAAATCAAACCAACAAAAAACCCCAACCCAACACAACAACAAAAAAACCCAACCAAAATCAAAACAGTCAGCAGTGTGGGGTTGTTCTCTACCTTTATTCCTCTTTTGTTGCAGTCCTCTGGGTGTGGCTTGCGACCAGCCCGTTCCTGCTGGGCCGGGGCCGGGGGGTGCCGGTTCCTTTCCCCCTGCCGTGTGGTGTTGGTCCTTTCCCCAACCCCGCGCAGCAGCTGGGATGGCACAGCCCGGCTGGCAGGGGCTGTCCCCACCCAGGGGAACAGATCATTGGTTCCCATGCCAGCTACAGACGGCTGACNCTCCCCTCGCCCTGGTTTTATAACACGCCCCGGTCGCCATTTTGGCTTTGTCTTCCCTGCAGCATGGGTCCAGTAATAAAACCTGCTGGAGATAAGCGGAAAGAACCCTTTCTCGTTCTCTTTATTTCCCTGCATAAATTAAACTGCTGTGCGTGAGCTAAGCCAAGATTCTGCGGGAGTTCTGATGCTCGGCTCGCCTCTGATCGGAGACTAGATAATGCCAGAGCCGCGTTATTTAGGCAAATGTGACTGACGCAGAACACTCCGAGTTACTCATGCATTCTACCCGCGACACTCTTTCAGTAACTCTCTATCCGCGAGCTGCATAGTTTGTCTCCTGACTGAAAGAAGTGAAAATGTCTCTCTGTGGTATAGCACAATGATAAATTCATTTTCATAGGAGAAAGAAGATTTAATTTTGACACCAAATGAAGACGGGAATGTTAAAGTCATGGCTCCACCTTACCAGGAGTTCTTACCTTAAATTCTTTCTGGGATTGTATGTTGTATAACAGTGATCCCCAAGAGTTAAAACCCAAGAAGGTAGCAAAGACCTTGAAAATACAGGTTCAAGGCAATAGGTAAGGCCATAAAACCATAAAAAAACATAAACGCAGGTCATAGATGGTCTTAGAAGAATAAAACTTTAAGAGCTACGAAGAACTCATTTCTGAGTATAACAAGGAGAAAACAAATCCATGCATCTAACATTTGTAATGAATGTCTCATATGGTGAAACGTGGAGATAATATAAATTATAAATATAAAATTATAAATATAAAAAATAATAAAAATATACAATGAAGGCTGCCACAGCTTCTACCAACATGGGAAATGAAAGAAGAGAGAGGAATTGCTGAAGTATTGTTTCTCTCAGGTAAGGACACTATGCCTGATCTGTAGCACTACTTACCCACAACAGGTCCTTACCCCTCCTTAGCTCTTTCATTTGCAGTTATGTTTTGTCTAAACATCAGAGATAATCAAGGGTCAATGCTAAAACATGAGCTTTTACCTTATTTTATTTAGTAGTAGCTTGTGTCTACATTCTCTGTCTATGAAGTGTATAGACTGTATGTTGCTTACAGCTATCTTCCTCTGATTAGACTGAAAAATAATGCTTTGGATACTTTTCAGACATCTTTTATTTTCCCGAAATTCTCAGCTCCTAAATGAAGTATCTGGCTATATATTTTTTTCTATCCTGGAATTAGATGAAAAAAATATTCTGAATAAAACCAATATTTAAGTTCCCTCTTAGGTGGTTTGACTCCTAAATTTGAATACCAGTTTTCTTCCCCTAAAAGATTAATTTATTTTCCACTTTTATCTGTGAATGGGCATCAAAGCTGTCTCTTTGAGACTTTGGCATTTCAGACCACTCTTAAGAAAAGGATGGGTAGGTGGAAATGTCCTCCCCCACATTTTTTTTTTCTAGAAACAGGTGTTTAGGACATTTACTTGGTAAGATTGAATTCTTTGCTTCAGTGAGTCCTACTTGATGCATAGCAGAGCAAATTGCACAAGCAGGAATGAGAAATGCCTGCTCCAGAAATCCCTGTAGCCTGTTTTTTATTGTGTTCGCTTGGGACATGGTCTTACATCTCATCGTATATAGGAGACTTAGGGCTAAGTTGTCATTTTGGAAAATGTCCCAAACTTGTACAGGGAAAAATAGTGTTTGGGAACAACCTGCTGCTAATGTTTTTTTGAGGGGTGAAATCATAACTCTGAGTATGTCTGTCAGTTCACATCTGGCACATGAGTTTGTGAGTGATGCTAAATGTAGCCATGTATTTAGCATTAAGGTTTGTCAGGACATAGTTGATGACGACTAGTAGAAGCAGGCACTTATGGGGTTACATAGGTAAATATCAGTATGTTTATCAGCTAACTAAAAGGGGAATAGTCCTCCAAACTAAGAACAAATAGCTTATTAACTTGCATCCACTATAATAGGGGCTATATCTCTATATAACAAAGAAATATGTTTGGATAGACCAAACTAGATACAAAGAAAAATCAAAGAATTAAGAAGTAGGGGTGATCAGGTTCCTGTCTGGAAATTTATTTCCTCTGTCCTTTTGTTTTTTCTTTCATAATGTCACTGTAGCTATAGGTGCTGACCTTAGGGAGTTATAACTGTGGAGTAAGCATATTTAATTTAGCTACCTATCTGCACTCCTTTCTTGACTTTTTTTCTTATACAATGCCAAATACTTGGACAGTAGTGTGATGGTTATTGAGATTAGCTGTGGCAAAGGAGAAAACACAATGTGGTTAAGAGAGCTGACCACTGACATTGTGGGCAAGTCATCACTCATGCTACAGACAGCTATCTCTTCAGAAGTATTTCTCATGAGCCAGTCTTCATTTTCTTGGTGGCAGTTTTGCTTTCCAAAATGCTTGTTGTTTCTGAAGTTAATGGGAGAACCTCTTCGAACATTCAGGGATTTTCTGATTCTGTGATTCACCTTCACTAATGTAAGATGTCTAATTTCAAGCCATTTTGGAGCCTAACCTAAAATAGCTGTCATCTACTCCTTTAAATTCTAAGTGGTCTGACCATCAGCTGCATGGTATTTCCACTTGGACAGCCAAAATAAACATATCCCTTTGCCTTAATCCTTCCCTATTAGAGTTTCTCATTTGTAAAATGAGGACAGTAACATCCTCCATTCCACTGGGCAAAGTAGAAAAATATTTCTTCTATCTTTCAATTTTTAAGTGCCTTCCTGTGTAACCTTAACATTCTTCCAACATGGTCTTGTAATAACAGGAATAAAATATAGCTTTTGCTACCATAAAAAGGACCTTGAAGTCAAACTTCTGCTGCTTGATCTCTGTCTCTGGGAGATTTGTTTTCAATTTCGAACTGCCTACAGTTCACCTCATAAACTTGAAGTAAAAAACAGAGAAGAAAGAAATTAAAAATTGAAGGGACTTATCACAGTCTTGAATCTTTGCTCTGTGTTTGTATCTCCCTGGATAATACTTCCTGTATTTTTGAACCTGTTTTGAGCTGCTACAACTTCTGCTCATTATGATATTAATTTTTTTTTAAGAGCTTGGAGGTATAGTTTTGGTTGTTCTCTTTGTTTCATGCATTTGTTTCTGCATTTTGGCTAAAAGATTTTACTAACCTGAGGGAATAACCTTGCTCTGATATAACACCTGTTCTATGCAGTTTTGATCTATTCATGTGTATGCCTCCATCTCCTCTTTTTGTGGCAATGTATTCTGAAATGTACTACTGACATGGTTAGGAGGAATCCATTATTTGATGCTGTATCTTTTTCATTTTGTGAGAGCATGGGGAATTTTGAAAGCCTACATATTCAATGTAGCAGCAATAATGGTCCAGCTGAATAAGATGATATTTTGTGTTTGTTACGTTAGACAGGTACTTGAACACATATGACCTACTCATGCCAAAAAGCCCTCATATCTACTATAATGCTACAGCTTTTCACACTCCCCCTGCTGAGTTTCTAATGCAAACTATCACAGTGTGTGGTCCCCACTACTGTAAACATTCCTTTCTCATTGTGACTTTATATCTTCTACACTGATTATAATGATCCTCTATCAACTCAAAGATGTCAATGTGCTCCTGAAAGGACTGCTAGTGGTAGCAATGAAAAAGAAAAAAGTTAAAAAAAAGGTCTTGGATACCTAAAAAATATAAAGTGTGACCAGAATCAGGAAAAGTTCAAATATCTTTTACTGCTTAGTTTCATGTAAGTGGATGTATATTTATATATGCTGCTTCCTTTGCCTTTCTCTTTGTTTTCCTTTAAGTAATCTGAATAATTTAACGAAGGGAGTAGTCTCTTCCCCTCCATTTAATACATTTTGGAGACATAAAGATGCATACATCACACAGTCCATCTATTTCATCAGTTTCTGTCCTTGCCAACATCAGTTTGCATTCATCATATTCATACAGCTCAGTGTAATGTTTGAAGTGAAGCAGATCTGCTTCCTTCTATTAGAAAACTTATCTATGTTTAGTATCACTTAACTGTACCTATCAAAGGCAAAGCACCAACGAAGATGTCACATTCTTTTTGCACAGAAGGGGATACTTTATTACTGCAAGAAAGAAAATAGTAATACCACAGTGTAAAACTACTGTGTATCCCCTTCATCAGCCACAGCAGGAAGCAATACTGTATGTGGTAGTTTAATATTCTTCAGTGATTTGACAGCTTCCAACCTAGTAAAAGAGACCACATGTTTAGATGGATTTAGAGGACTTGGAGCACCAGTCTTCAAGAACTTGGAGTTGTGGCACAAGCATGTGATCTCATGAGTCTTTCACAAAAACCCTGCAAGAGTATTGAGTTGTGTTGTAATAATATTCATGAGAAATAAGCAACCATGTTGTTTTTTATGAGATGGAAGTGCTCTCATTACCTAAAATACAAGGATGTCTTGGGGTGACTGTATCATTTCCCCATGATATTATATTCCCATCGTCAGCTGTGTGTACAGAACTTTCAGTACGGGGTGATGTTCCTACACAAGGGGAGCGGATTTCCTCTCAGTGGACTGTTTAAGAACAAGGTTACTCCCCCAGGATTCCTACTTCTTCTTCCCAGTTGCAGTGGACAGTCTGCCACAGTAAAGAGAAGGAGAGGTTTTTTCCTTTTTTTCCCTCCTGCCTTTTTGGTCATTATTTTTTTCCTTTTTTTGGCATCTCTGGGTTTTTTTCTTTTTTGCCTTTTTTTTTTTCCCTGTTTCCTTGGACCTGTATCATCTCCTGCGACTAGAGTACTGATTCTTGAGAGGACTAACACACACACACACGCCCAAGCCTGGGGAGGCCTGGTGGTGGAGCTCAGGGAGGCCCGGTGCTGCCTGCACCGAGACCCCAGCTTCAGATAACCATCCAATGGAAGGGACTCTGGGGCTTTCTACTTAGGTTTCCCCTTTTCAGGGTTTTATCACCTGACATTATTAATTTAGGGGTTCTTTTGTTTGGTTGGTTTGGTTTGGTTT
>VZRZ01002033.1:0-13801 GCA_013398175.1 Climacteris rufus | reverse complement strand
TTGTGTAAAAACCATTACTAATAGAAAACCAAAACTAAATACCCACCAACCAAAACACAACAATTAACAAACTAAAAGCCCCACTAACAGTAAACCTGCAGCCCTGCCTGCGCAAACTGCTGTGCAAACTGCCGTGCCACGCCCTCGGAGATGTGCCACGCCCCTGTTTACCCGATCCTGTTCACCGTGCTCCTGGTCACCGCGCTCCCTAGGGCCGTCTTTAAACCTCCCGGCCACTCTCCCAAGGAAGCCCCGCCCTGGGTGACCCAGGAGAGCCCCAGAAGCCCTCTGGGAGTAGGGAGTTACTAGCACAAGTTGGATTGTTTTTGGTAGTCTCTTCTTTATCTTCTTGTTATTTCAACATCCTTAGAAAGCTATAAATTCTGGATTCCAGGTGTACAGCCTTTAACTCCCCCAGGCTTTGTTCATTGAAGATTATCAGGGCTTGTTACTTTAGCAAAACTTAAAGTGAGCTGCCACACGTTGCATGGCTGGTTTTGGGGTGCTTCTGCTGGGCCCTGTGTGTCAGCCAACAGCTCCTGGCCCAGGCTGGCCCAGGCTGGCAGCTTGCTGCACACCCTCTGCAGCATCCAGAGATGCTCTACTCACCCTGCCTCCCTCCTTTCCAGCCATGGCTCGGAGATGCCAGTTCAGAGCATGAGATGGTTGTGCAGGGACATGTGCTACCAGAAAGCCTTGATTTCTGCAGGAACCCCTCTTGGACATCCATTTCCCTATAGACAGAGTACCAAAAAACCCAAAGGATGTGCTTTCATCACCTCCATGATTCTGGAGCACATGGTGAAAACATGCACAGAAATGGACAGGTGAGTGTTCCAGGTAGGGTCATGGGTGGTTTTCCTGGACTCTTGGACTACAGCTGGTGGGAGAGTTCATGGACTTCTGTAGGTTCTTTCAGTGCTGCTGGACCTCTCCTTCATTTCTTCTCAGGTAGGATCTTTTACCATCCACAGTCCAAAAGGACAACATCAAGGTGCAGGTGCAACGTAGGTGCAGGAGGATCTTGCATCTACAGAAAGTACAAATAGGCCAAGGACAAAGGCAACCATGCCAGGTACAGAGGTGTCTTGTAGTGGGGCAAGACAACACAACACAGCTGCCGAATTCCTGAGAGGCAAGAATGCATCTGGGGTCTTGACTACGTCTGTGCAGATTACCAAAGCCAAGAAGGCACATGCTGTGCAGCTGTGTTTCCTTTATCTCTTACCTATTTGATTCCTCTGTCCAAGTAGCTCTAGTAGTTCAGTGAGCAGCAGAAATGGAGATAAATGTGTTTTTGAGTGTGAGTTGATTTCTCTGGTGTCTGACAGGAGTTGGTCTGGTGTTGTAATTCTTCAGGGTCATGGTTTCAGCTGAGGAACTGTGACCAGTGACCTCTGGGGAAGCAGTGCTCAGTTGCCTGTGCTGCACCCTTTTTAATCACTCTTCAGTCACATTTTCCTCACCCTCATTTCAGGATGTTCCATTCTTCTTTCCCTCTGACTCTTCAGCAAGCCTTTTCATGGTGATGGTGTTAAAGATGGTTTTGTTTCCAATGTTCTTGACTAGAGAGCAGAAGGGGAAGAAGGGCATGCATGACACTGAACCTGTCTCTTCTTTCTGTTTCCAGCTCTCATAACTGGAACACGATGTTTGTGGGGACAAATGCCATGACTGATGCCAGTGCTCAGGGGTACCGTGCTTCCAAAAACCAAGTGCTGGATCTTGTGAGTTGGGACAGGAGATCCCTTTCAGGTCTGTTTCCGCATGCCCACGGGCCCTCTGGTTATTTTGTGCAGCAGAAGCCCCTGTGCTTCCATGAACACCACACAGGCTGAGATTAGTGGTACCACAGCTTCTCTGTGGATTCTGAGCCTAACAGTTCCTTTGTTGTCGCATGTCAAGATGGACTAAAAAACATATTTGGGCATGAGCATAAGCCAAAAAGTTCCATTTTGTTAAAACCCAAATTTCCCTAATTAATTAATTACAGCCCTTTTTATAACACTATTGCTATTTGTATTACTCTCTCACTGGCTTCTAAGTCACCACATTACACATTGTACTGGTTTGGAAAACAAACCAGTGGAGGAATTAACCCCACAGAAAAATATTGAGAGATTTCAAGCCAGAACTACAATTTAATAGGAGAAAATTTAAAAAACAGTAATACAGAAAAACACCAGAACTGACAAAGTAACGATACAACCTGGTACCCTGTTTGGTCAGGTTAGTGACAGCAGTCCTAATCATGTAGTGGCTGCAGTTTGGCTGGAGCGATAGATGTTGTCTTGGTTAAAGTGGAAGAAATCCCGTCTGCCTCTGGGGTTCCAGTGGTTGTGGAGCTCCTCTCCTTTGGAGACCAGTGGAGATGTGTGGAGATCGGTGGAGATCTGGAGATAGGTGTCTTGTGTGGTTTCCTCTACTCTTTTTATCTGGGTAGGATGTTCAGTTGCTTCTTTTTGGGGCGGCGCATATCACAATGGAATGATGTCCCATTGGTGGATAGAGTAGCTGCTTAGAAGTTGTTATCAGGGCTGAGTCCTTCACCTGCCTCTTATCTAATTCCCAGTTTGCAATCTAGGAGGGTGTGGGGTGTGAACGTGGAGCTGTGTGAATGACTCATCTTTAGCAACTCATCAGAGGTGATGGAGATAGTAATAGAATACATTCCTATGGTTATTCTTTTCATACAACCCAGAAAACACATCATTGGCTAGGCACAATTGATACACACTCCAGAAGAAAACAACCTCCTCCTCGCAGGTGTACATTCTTTGCTTCTGCTATTTTGGATTCTTGCTTTGTTGTTATGCTAAGATTCTCACGGGTACATGCTGATAATGTCCAGGTCCAGCTGTCAGTTCCCACACTTTGTCACTGGATGACAGTGACACTCCCAGCCCTCCTTCCCACTCTGGTTTTTTTGGTTGAATTTTGCATTTCTATGTAACTAGAAGTTGATAAGAACCCTAAAGCTCAGCTTCTTCATGGAATCTTCATTTTGCTTTGGGAAGTTCTAGCCTTCTGATTCGGAAGGCGAGGCGACCTGGTTCTCAAGAACGCAGCACGGTAACCCAGCCTCCCCGGGTTACTCGGTCCCCGATACACGAACACCAATGTGGCAGATGATCAAAGGGCGTTTATTATCTCTTCTTAGCAGGTTATATAGCCAAAGGGCCCCACTATGTCAGGAAGGGGATGGTAGGGGCCCTGAGTTTTAATAAGGAGTGGAAAACTACTGGGGAGAGAGAAGGGGGGCTGCATGCCTCGGGTGATCGCTTATCACCCAGAGAGGAATGAGGGGGGAGGGTTTAGCTGCTTCTTTCCGTCACACCGCGAGATCTTCCGACCGCCTGTCCCTATCTTCCACAGGAAGTGTTCTGACTCCAAGAGAAACACTTCCAGCAACTTCAGAGGATCCAGAGCATTTTACCTTCAATCTCTCTGCCACATTGCCTTTGTGTCTCCTTCTGAGAGCAGCAGGAACAGCAGATGACTGACATTCTTGCTTGCAGGAGAGTAAAGACAGTGCGGCAGCAAGGGTCACTCTGGGAGAAACCAAGCGCATCTAGGAAGTTCACGAATTATTGATAATTGCAAAGGACTAAAATGCTGTGGAAATGAAGGGGATGTCCTGAGTGCACAGCTCTGCAGAGGTGTAAAGTAACATTGATCTGGTTTGCATGGAGAACACTGGAGGATGCGTGCACACAGTTTTGGAGGTGTTGGTTGTCCCTAAGAGCTCCTTAGTGCTCAGAGTTGCTTCTTTGTGAGGAAATAAGGAGGATTGTATGGTTCCTGTCCTTTTGGAGCACTTCTTGACACACTTTTTGTCAACCAGAGCTTTCTCCGTCAAACACACAAGCAATTGCCATCACAGAGAGCAAATTCTGTGAGTACCAAGTTCCCCAAAAGACAGGATATGTTGGAGGAAGTCATAATAAGTGGGGTTGCCTAATGTGTGCTAGCCTCTTGCCTCTTACTCCCTTTGTTCTGAACACTCCTTACAAGGTGATTCCCTGTAGAAACATGTGGTGCCTAATCAGCCCAGTGATCAGATGCTAGGCTCTGGGTGGAAAGAAAGTTGTCCAGAGTTAGTGAAAAGAGAAAAGCAGCTTCTTGTACATGAGCAAAAGGAAACGGTCCTTTTCCAGAGCTGTGTGTGGAGGAGTGGAGGAGAATGGCAGCAATAAGGCTGCCTCTACAGAGTGCTTGGGTTATAGGTGAGAGGTGGGTCTTCTGGGTGCACCTGTGCAAAAGAGTGCTTTGTGAAAAGCCTTTTTCAGCCACAAGAAACTTTCCTTCTCCTTCGGCATCTGATTTATTCTCAGGTCTTAGTGAGGGAGTAACTCATGCACAAAGGGTCCTGTTTCCTCTGCAGAAGATTTGCATGGCCTGGCGGTAACAAAGTAGTCTTAGAGGGGGCTCCACAACTTGGACAACACCTGTTCCATAAGCTCTGTCCTGCAGCACGACGTACACCCTGCTACTGGCTGGTGCCACTTGCTCTCCTAGGGGCAGATCTGGTCCTATGAGTCCTTGCTCAATCAGCTCTCAGGGACGGAAAAACAACAGTGACTCTAGGAAGACAGGCCTCAATTTTTCTCCAGAAGATGCCTTTGGGTA
The DNA here is from genome assembly GCA_013398175.1 of Climacteris rufus. Lineage (NCBI taxonomy): Eukaryota > Metazoa > Chordata > Aves > Passeriformes > Climacteridae > Climacteris > Climacteris rufus. The sequence goes on along the minus strand of VZRZ01002033.1, from coordinate 9,172 downwards.
TTGCATTCAGGAAAGGTTTGGCAGAGCATAGGCAACACGTTTTTGATTTCATAAACTGAGGTAATCTCAGTTTGGAAGGCACCTCAAGGATCCAGGACCTAACTTTCCTAGCAAAAGCACAGTCTAGACAAGATTGGCCCAGCACCCAGTCTAGCTGAATCTCAAAAGTGTCCAGTGTAGAGGAATCCACTGCTTCCCTGGGCTTATTATTCCAGTGGCTGTTTGTTCTCATTGTGAAAAATTTTCCTCTGCGTTCAACTGGAATCTCCCCAGGAGTAACTGGCATGCATAAATGTGTTATGCTCAAAGTTTCAGGGAAGGTCATTCCTAACTCCCTGTGACTAATGAAGTGCATTTGAAAAGATGTTGTCATCTGGATTTCCTGTTGTTGCTGGAAATATGCTAAAATGGAGGACATGGGCATCCTGGATCCTCACCATTGCTTCACATATAATTTCTATAGTGCCCTGCTGTAGCATTGGCGAGCAAAGATACACGGACTCCCTTTAAGTCTCAGAAGGAGATCACTTATTGTAGGCAAAGCCAGTTCTATTTATACCCAAACCCACACTTAACAGACTTAACAGAGCTCAACTGAACATTTAACAGAACTGAAACCTGACAGAAGAGAGCACTCATTGGCTGTGCACAGCTGAAGTGACACTGTTCACATGTCCATTCATCCAATCAGCTTTCTGCACATATAATGTCCATGCCTCTCCTCAACCAATCAGTGACTCACTCTTAACTGACTTCAAACAGACTCGCAACTGACTCGCAACCACGCGGCCTGCAGCTGTGCCTTTCCCATAATGCTCTCTAATGAATAGAATTTAATAAGTTTAATAAAGTATCCCTTTCCCTATACCCTGCCACTGTGCTAAGTAACAGGGTCAGTCACCAGTGAATGGTGAGGAGGGGAAAAATAAAACCCAAACCAAACCACCCTTGAAAAGCCACATAAGGTGGCATCATACAAAATCAATCAGAAACTTGTGTGGGATTCTATTAAAAGCTGGAATTTTATGGGGGAAAAAAGGTCATTGCTTGTTTGTCAAACCCCTGAGTCTGTAGTTTTCTGGGTGTGATTCTACTTCTGGGATGCAATAAGCCTTGCTGCAGTGATAGCTGTTCAGTCTCACAAAGGCAGCTCTGTGCTCTCCAGTCTGGTGTGCCAGTGCCTTTTCTGCCCAGAAGAGGTAAAGGCCAGGACCTTTCTGCCTCCACACCTTTTGTGTGGGAGCAATTCCTGGATATGTTCAAATTTTGGAGGTGGTATCCAAATTTGGGAGGTGAGTTCATGAAGGAGGACAACAGTGCCTTCCCTTCCTGGAGAAGGACAATACCAAGCCCATATTGGTGGGGCAAATGATGGGCTGCCTAGGGGAGGTAAAAGCCAGCAACAGCTTTCTGCAGTTCTACACAGTCTCCCCAGTGCTCTCAGGGTCCTCCTCAGTGCTCCCAGTGCCCCCTTCCATTGGTCCCTGTCTTCTGCACTGCTCCCAGTGCCCCTTCCAGTGTCCCTCACTGCTCTCCAATGTGGCCCCTCCTGTGTTCCCCAGTCTATCCACTTGGATAGTGTCATCTCGCTGGGCAGTGACATACCAGCAGACATAAACGATCCCATGGGTGATGGCACCTCCCACTCCTGGTTCCATATGACCTGTGCCAGGAAACGCACTCTGGAGATCTCCCAGATGCCTAGATTCTCCTCCTGACAGGTACCAGGGGAGTGAAAGGGGCAGGGGGCACATGTTCCCCATGAGGACCAGGGCTTGTGAAGGAGTCTCACCAACCTGTTCCTCCTGAAGAGGAGGTCTCTAACAGGTACCCGCAAATAGATCGCCCCCCTTGGCCTACCTGTTGTTTGGTCCCATACTGAACAGGAAGCAAGAGGTAAACCCACCTCCTCACCTTCCTGAAGAGCCCATGTGCCCCCACGCAGCTCCTGTGGTCTCAGCATGGTCCTAGCCCTTAGACAGCTCTATCACCAGGCCCAGACCACTCAGTCTGGGTGGGAACAGAGGTATTTATTTTCTATTCACAGGTAGTCCTCAGCAGGTAAGCAGCCTCCCAGCCCCATCACCAGCAGCCACTGCTGCAGCCACTGCTCCAGTCCTAACCCCTCAGCTGTTGGACCAGCACCTGGAACTGAGGTGAGGGAGGAGAGAGGTGTCATCACATGGGTGGGTAGAAGGAAGAGAATTTCTGCAGGACTGGTTCAGGCCACCTGGGATGGGATCAACTCAAGGTATCCATGAGGAGGAAATCACCATGCCTCTTGGTGATTTCCCTGCCCATGAGAAGGTCCCTGGTGCAGCTGAGGCAAAGCCAGGTTGGACTGAGACCTTTGGTGTCCTGTACAGGTGTCCTCACTCAGTACAGGGTATCGGGGTAGAACTCTGGCAGTGAAGGACACACTCTCAGGTTTGGGAAGGGGACAGCCAGCCACCAGGGGGGTCCCACTGCCTTCAGCCAGGGCTTTTCCATGCCACATGGGAAGCCAGTGCTGGGGGTCCAGGTGGGTGCCATGGAAGTCCAGCCCAAAGGCAGCCTCCAGATCCCACTTCTGTTCCCTGGGGCAGCCTCAGTGGAGGAACGTGAGCAATTTCATCCCTTTGGAGTTACCTGCAGAACTGCCCTTGCTGCTCCTGCCGCCGCCAGTTGTTCTCAGCCAAAAATGTGAAGATATTCCTCCACGTCTGATGTGGCCCAAGCCCACAGAGCACCTGGATGGCTTGTGGGGAAAGGTGTCTGCAACCACAGGGAATCATCATCCCAGAGCTTCCATCTGCCTCTCCCCTCACCCCATCCTGTGCCCATGCAGTCCCACATCCACCCATCTGGTCCCACATCCACCCATCTGGTCCCACATTCACCCACCTGGTTCCAGGCTGGAATCTCTCTGCCATTTTCTCTGTGGGGAGTGGGGTTCCCCACCTCACAGCGGTCCCCTTTCTCAGGTGCTGGAATGGAGGGTGGGGAGCCCAAGCACCTCCAGCGCCAAATACCTGCCAAGGAGGGGACACTTTCAGCAAACCAGAGGTGTCACTTCCCAGAGGATCCCTGGAAAAGTAGCAGCAAGGAGACTTGGCTCCCCACCATGGCTGTTGGCTGCTGTTACCCCCCCAGAGCTCTCCCTTAGGGAATGTGTGGGGAAACCCTTGCCCTGCAGCTGTGTGACTCTCAATTGCACCCCAGGGACCCCCATCTCCTTGAGTCCTAAGAGTCTCCTTGAAGCCCCAAGACCCTCACAGTCTCCAGGGCACACTAACTGCGTCTGAGGCACCTCCCCCTATCTGGGTCCCCAGGGACCTAAGGGTTCCCCCCAATCTCTCCTAGGACACTCTAAACCCTCCAGAAACACCCAGGCCTTTCAAGGGACCTGTCCCATGCCCCATCAGTCCTCCTTTGGCCCCCCTGACCTCCAATTCCATTCTCTGTGCCTCTGTCAAAAGAGGGTTCTATGGTCAGCCAGGGTGCCCTGACAGAGAGAGTGTCTGCCCATACCTGTGGCACCTGTTGGTCCTCCCCAGCAGCTGAGGCTTCCCACACTTCCGATTCCACTTTCTGTTCTCTCCAGTGGGAATTTCCATGCTCCCATTCTGCAGACAGCTGCCAGACCTCCTGGGGGCACCAAGCACAATTAAGCTCAGCTTTTGAGGGGGTTCCTTCAGGTCTGACCCATCTGGCACGTACCTGCAGTGCTCTCTGGCAGTTGTCAGAGGCCAGGAGTGTGGTGTCAGGCCTGGCTGAAGGAGCTGATTTCTGCCCACCTGCCGCCCTCACTGTGGGAGAGCTGGCCGGGCATGGGGGGAGCACACTGCTGAAATACCAGGAGGACTCGGCATGAGCATGGAGCAGATAGTGAACCTGTTTTCCTTGGGGCCAAAACTCCTCGGGTGTTCAGGTGAAGCAGGGAGGTGGGGCAGTTTCCCATGGACCCTCCTGAGTCACTGCAGACCAAGTGTCTGAGAGGGTATTCACTCAGGGATGCAAGGATCCCTCCAGTCCCTTCCCACGAGGGTCTCACCTGGCAGGTGGCATTGGCCCTGACTCTTGCTGCCTCATGCCTGGCCTCTGGTTTGGCAGCACAGGGAGGGAAAACTTTTCAGGATGCTTTTTTTCCCCTGGGAAAGGAGGAAGCTCTTGGGAGCAGCCTGTGAGGTTGGGTGGTCACCAGGCTGTGATTACCCCATATGGGACATGGCAGCAGAAACCAATCCCATACCTGTTCTGACTCGGTGCTTCTTTGCAACCTTCATATGTTGGGTGGAATAAGCCTTGGACACAGCAAGCTGAAACCTGCAATCACAGAATGACAACATTCTGAATTGGAAGGAATGCACAAGGATCATCGAGGCCAACTCCAGAAGCAAATGATGCCAGAGGACTGAGGAATGGTAACGCCCACACTCTGCGGGCTACAAAGGAATCAGGAAATCACCAAGGAAATGCACTCACCTGGGGAACAGGAGAGCCTGTGCAGCCTGCATCCCCTGAGCAGTGGTCACTCCATTGTCGACACCAGCACCCAACACCCACAGCCTCTGTAGAGTGACAGGGAACTGTCAGGTTTCCATGGAGGAAGCAGACCTCCCTCCTGCTCCTATAGGAGCCACTTCTCCAAACCCCTCTTCCCAAACCTCATTCATGAGCATCATGGAATCACAGAGTCTTTAAGGTTGGAAGAGCCTTTGGAGATCATCAAGTCCAACCAAGACCACCACTAAACCATGTCCCCTGCTGCCACATCCACATAACCCCTTAAATCCCTCCAGGGATGATGAGTTCACCACTGCCCTGGGCAACCTGTGTCAGGGGAGGAAAACCTTTTACATTAAGAAATTTTCCCTAAAATCCCACTTAAACCTCCCCTGTTGCAATCTGTCCTGTTGCTTGTAACCTGGGAGAAGAGACTGACCCCCACCTAGCTTCACCGTCCTTTCACGTAGATGCAGAGAGCAAGAAAGTGCCCCTGACCTTCTTTTTCTTCAGGCAGAGACCCCACAGCTGATCCTTATGAGACTTGTGTTCCAGACCCTTTCCCAGCCCCTCTGTCCTTCTTCAGACATGCTCCAACACCTCAATGTCCCCAAATTCCAGCTCACAGTGAGCAGCAGAGCCACCCAGGTGTCCCAATTCTCCAGCCCCGTGATGCAGCTGCGGTAGAACTGCATGCACGGGACACCTGAGGTGGACCAGGACAGGTCCCTCCTTCTGCAATCCCCTTCCCTCACCTTCCCTGTGCCACCTTTCTGCTGAAAGCACAATGCACCTGCCTGGATTGCCAGTGACATCACAAGGTGGCACCCCGCATTGATGGGTGCACTCTGTAGTGATGACTGGGGGCTGCTGTGCAATGCCTGGTGCCAGGAGTGGGGTTGGGAGATTGTTCTGGAGAGTGTGGAGGCTCTTCTGGGAGGGTCCTCAGTGACAGGCAGGGCGGGGTCTGATTGGAGAGAAATTTGGGGAGCAGGATGGAGGGGTGCTGTACCATCAGCATCAGCAAGAAGTGGCGTTGCTTGCTCCCCACACTCCTGCAGCTCTCCACCAATGGTGAAGTTTTGAGGAGCCCCCCAAGGACCAGGAGGAGGGTTGGACAGGGTTGGGGCTGCTTTGAGAGTCCCATGGGCATGGGATGTCGTCCTACCAGGTCCAGCTTCCAATGAGAGCTGTGACCTCTTGGGGTTCTGGCTCTTATGGGAGGTCGGACAGCTCCCACTGGGCTCTCAGGAGCTGGTTGGATTTTGGGGTGCCATCACTTTTTGGGGGTTGGATGATCACAGCCCTGGTTCTGAGAACTTTCCACATCCCCAGTTCTGCTCCAGCCCTTCTCGGGCAGAAGAGAGAGTGAGAACCAGGAGCACAACCCAGTCCAGGCTCCTTGTCAGCCCCATCTATCACTCCACGGAGATCCCCAAAATGCCACAAGTGGAACCTGATGCCTCTTTCTGATACTTTCCAGAAGTGGTGGCCATCTGGGATATCGTGTCTGCATATGTCCTAGAACAGATGAAGCTGGACAAGGTAGGCCGGTGTCTTGGTCCCCCATAGTCCACCCTCCTGAGCATCATGGCACCAGCCCAAGGTGTAGCATGCCCTGAGCTGCCAGGGATGGAGAGACCTAGCAGAGAGATGCAGGATCATGCTGGGTCCATGCCAAGGGTCATCCCTGGGAATCTTTCCCTGGGTTGGAATTGTTTGGGATCTTCTTTAGCCAAGGAAATTTTGTGACTACTCTGAAGAGGGAAAGTAAGAAGACAGAGAATGTGGAGTTTTCCCACAGTTTCCAGATTTCCTGTTGTTAGAGACTGGATTAGGTCAATGTCTTGAGATGTCCCGGATTTGTAATGTCAGTGTCTGTGTCTGGTGGGAGGGGCAGGCTGGGCTTTGCATAGGTGAAGCAGTGCCCTGCTCCGCCCCCAGGCCCCCCCCAGCCCCACAGAGCTGTCAATCATGGCACCTTGAGGGGGAGGGTGGTGCTACCTCAGTTTCTGCTTGGCCAAGCAACCAGAAGTCCCACGTGGTGGGGGGGAGGCCCACAGAGGTCCAAATGCTTAAAAGAGACTGACCACAAGGTAACTGGCTGTCTAGCCTCTGCCTTCCCTAGGACTTCATGCAGGGACCTGAGAGTTTGTAACATATGTTGTTTTGCTGTACCTTTTCTGTCTTTCTCTCTCTCTCTTCTCCTTCTACTCCTCTTTTCATGGAACATTTTGAGCAACATATCATCTTAAGGTTTAAAGGTTTTCTAGATTAAATGGGCAAATAAAATGCTGAATAAATGCTAGGTGATGTTATGATAAGTGGTTGTATGTTGAATTTGGTGGTGTATTTACTCCTTTGCGAAAGTTTCATTAATTTTCTGCATTTTTGCCACTAAACTTTTGTGTTTTTTCACCTCTTGAGAACATCTGGCAGGGATTTCTCCTTTGCACCAGCTAGAGTAAATGAACCTTGAGTTTAACCCCTGGATTTAAGGGTCTGAGATGTAACACCTATCTCAGCTGTTTTGTCTTCTTCCTGGGCAGGGTGTTCTTGTCCCAGGACTTGGGACCTTCGCTGTGGTCCACGAGCAAGTCAATGGTACAGAAGAGGTGTATGTGATCCGAAGACCTGTGTTCCAGCTGGACATGGATATATCCTGTCTGCAGGAGTTGATGTTTCCAACAGTGATGATCCCTGGTGAGAAGGGATCCTGCTTCACATTTGAGGGGACTGTGTGGCCTCTGGTCTTTGGAAGAGGGGGAGAATTGCTTCCAAAGTTGGACAACAGCTTAAGACGCCCCCAGACCAAAACCCTCTTTCTATCTGGCATTTTGCCAGGAATCTCAAGTGAAAATTTGGTCAGCTGTGGCAGTGACAATGCTCTCCTCCTCCTCTTCACACAGGTGACATTGAGATCATGCCACTGGATCACTGGTGGCTGTCACAGACCAAGTCCCTCCCGCCGGATGTGGTGAGGGGCTGTGTGGAGGAGACCATCCTCCTGTACTCCTTCCAGCTGAGGGACAGGCAGCACCCTGCCTTCGTCTTTGAGAATATTGGCATTTTGTCCTGCCAGGACAATGTTCTGTGCATGCAGTTTTACCACAGCTGCATCGTGGGGCTGGAGAATTGGGACACCTGGGTGGCTCTGCTGCTCACTGTGAGCTGGAATTTGGGGACATTGAGGTGTTGGAGCATGTCTGAAGAAGGACAGAGGGGCTGGGAAAGGGTCTGGAACACAAGTCTCATAAGGATCAGCTGTGGGGTCTCTGCCTGAAGAAAAAGAAGGTCAGGGGCACTTTCTTGCTCTCTGCATCTACGTGAAAGGACGGTGAAGCTAGGTGGGGGTCAGTCTCTTCTCCCAGGTTACAAGCAACAGGACAGATTGCAACAGGGGAGGTTTAAGTGGGATTTTAGGGAAAATTTCTTAATGTAAAAGGTTGTCCACCCCTGACACAGGTTGCCCAGGGCAGTGGTGAACTCATCATCCCTGGAGGGATTTAAGGGGTTATGTGGATGTGGCAGCAGGGGACATGGTTTAGAGGTGGTCTTGGTTNGGATGTGGCAGCAGGGGACATGGTTTAGTGGTGGTCTTGGTTGGACTTGATGATCTCCAAAGGCTCTTCCAACCTTAAAGATTCTGTGATTCTGAATTGCAGAAAAAGGACTCCACAACCTGTAGGTTGTAAAGAAGGTATGTTTTATTATGGCGCCGGACGCATGGGAATCTCATTCCAAATCATGCGTATCTCCTGCTGTCTTCGATTCACTATCTATTGGGTTACAAGTTACATATTCAACAGGTTACATCATATGCCTATACATATTCATAACCTATCCCCGCCTTCCTCGCTTCTCATGCTAATGAGCATAGTATAGTTCCTATACTATGCATGCGTATTATCCTTTGGTGGGGGTCCTTCAGGGTCTCTGATAAAATCCATAGTCTATCTCCTGATGAAGTAAGACATCATCATCATGCTGCACTTTTCACCTCTCTCCTTTGCTCAGGCTCTCTGAGTCTTTGGCTCAAGTCCAAACCTTAAAACTGGTCCAAGCTGGTTCGGTTGCAAAAAACAAGACCTCAGGTCACATCTGATTGTCCCTTATCAATAGCTTGACACCCTTTCTTCCTGCTTTGATAAGCACAGATGGTGTCATGCAGACAATATACATTGTTTCTAACAAGCTCCCCACTAGTAGTGATGTCAAAGCAATATACATTGTTTTTAGCAAGTCCTTTACTGGTTAACCCTTAACCCCCTGTATCAATTCCATGATGCTCATGAATGAGGTTTGGGAAGAGGGGTTTGGAGAAGTGGCTCCTATAGGAGCAGGAGGGAGGTCTGCTTCCTCCATGGAAACCTGACAGTTCCCTGTCACTCTACAGAGGCTGTGGGTGTTGGGTGCTGGTGTCGACAATGGAGTGACCACTGCTCAGGGGATGCAGGCTGCACAGGCTCTCCTGTTCCCCAGGTGAGTGCATTTCCTTGGTGATTTCCTGATTCCTTTGTAGCCCGCAGAGTGTGGGCGTTGCCATTTCTCAAGCCTGTGGCATTGATTCAGGGGATATGACTGATAAGTGAATTGTCAGCCAAAAGGACTTTATTTCAGCCGTTGGGAGAGCCTGGGTTCTGTACCCCGCAAACCGCTTCTCAGCCACATACAAATTTCAGTGGGT
>VZRZ01002027.1:104863-115063 GCA_013398175.1 Climacteris rufus | reverse complement strand
TCTGTCCAGCTGCAGGGGTGAGTGTCTGTCCATGGGGCCTGCCCTGGGGCCAGCCTCAAGCACAAGGGGAGCGCAGGCTGCCCGGGGCACTCCCCAGGGCCGTGCCAGAGGCTTTCCCTTTTCCAGGAGACCTCTGGCAGAAAGGACAAGGCACAGCACAGGGTTTGTGCCCAGGCCTGGCAGTGTGGCCGGGGAGCGGCCGTGCCCAGCAGCAGCAGCAGCTCGGGGGTGCCCCTTGCAGAGGGTCTGGGCAGGATCTGTGCCTGCGCTCAGCCAGCTCCCAGCACCTGCCCTTCCCTGTGCTCTGGGAACCAGCTGCAGGCAGAAAGGACAGCACACAGCACAGGGTTTGTGCCCAGGCCTGGCAGTGTGGCCGAGGCGGTGCCATTTAGCGGCCGTGCCCAGCAGCAGCAGCTCAGGGGTGCCCCTTGCAGGGTCTGGGCAGGATCTGTGCCTGCGCTCAGCCAGCTCCCAGCACCTGCCCTGCCCTGCGCTCTGGGAACCAGCTGCAGGCAGAAAGGGGGTTTGTGTCATCTGTACCGACGGGTAAACTCCTTCAGAAGGGTTTGTGGACATTACACATAAACTGCGTCTCTTGCAATTCAGTGTTCCCTTCCCTTTACAAGCGGTGAAGCTGAAATGAGATTTTTACTCTGAAATATGTTTGCAAGAAAACCAATGGTGCCTCCTCTGATTTTTTATATCACATTTGGTTTACAGTTTCAATTCACTTGTTGTCAGCCTGGCCCATTTAATATTAAAAGTTACTATTGTTGACTTCAATATGAAAATGAAGATAAATTCAGGAAGTGTAAGTAATAATTCTGCTCCTGATGCAACAGCCAGGAAGCTTATTCAGTCCTAACTGCATTAGTGGTGGCACATGAACAAGACAAACCAGCAGGAATAATACTAATCTAAAATGAAAGCAAGCAGAGCTTTTTTTCATGCAAGAGGGTTGCAAAGTTCTTAAATTACATGTACTTTTTGCCTATATTTACAGTAAAAGGACTTGCCAAGTTCACGTTGCCCAAGCCTGGTTTGCAGGTCTGTGATCCAGCCCTCCTGGTCTCGCTTTCATAAGGTGAGTCCATCAGCCAGGGAAAATAGGGCTCTGCTGAAAACAATGGGGAATTCATTCCATTGTTAATTGAATTATGTCAGTTCCTATAACTATTACTTTTACAATTAATTATTATATTTCTTATTTGTTGTATTATAATCAATGAAGTATTAAAAATAATTATGCATAATGATGTACATACTATACATTTGTATTTATTTTGCATGTATACTAGCCAATAGAGAATAAAGATCTTAAAACATACTATTGAGATTAAATGCTACGTCTTTCCAGATTAAAGGTAATTTTCACAAAGGAAATGGTTTAATACAGACATTTAAGTTACTTTGGTTTCTAGAAAAATAAATTTTTTGCAGCCCTAGGGCCTCATCTCCTCATGTTAAATTTAACACAAGGATTTCTGCTTGTCTTTAAAGCAGTACCACTAAGCTCTTGGAATATATTTCTTAATATACACTCACTCCTTGAAATGTTCCTGCTTGCTGCAGTGAATAGAATACATGTGTGAGGATTAGGAATTCGCAGCACCAACCAGGAGGTGACTTGAACTGTTTGGTCATGTGCATATTGATTCAAAGTCCTGGCAAATTCCCTAGGTGTGATATTTCGATCGCAAGCGGAGTCCCTGAGGGGAAGCAAAGACAGCTTTAAAGCTCTACTCACACGCACTTCTTGGCAGCTGACCCACTAAAGCAGAGTCTGAGACCACTTTGCACCACTATCATTTCTGCAAGGGATTTCCTTGCTTCTCTCTCGGTGGGGCTCCTGCTGGGAATGTGCCCCACATCAGTGGAGTAAGCAGGGATGTGCCAGCCTGCATCTGCTACAAAGGAACCTAAAAATACCCCCCAACTGGGCAGTGTCATTTGGTGCTCAGCAGCACAAAGTCCAGGAACGTAAACTGGGCTGTCAGCAAAGACAGATGATGGTTCAGCTGCGTGCCAAACAAATCTCGGGGTCAGAGAAACCCAGAAACAATCATCTGATATTCTGTTACAAATGTAAACTCTCAAGATTTGCAATTCAATGCATTTGCATCTGTGGAAGTGTAAAAAGAATGTCTCACCCAAGTTTACTATTAATATTTTAAGAAATGAGCCCATCTTGCAGCTTGTTTCAGTTCAAGGAAGTTCTCTGGAAATGTAGATTTTGTTCTAGAAGATGCTACCTCCAGGTTGACATTTTTTCCTGTGCATATCAGATGAGCCTGATTCTTTTGCCAGTCTCTCTCTTAAAAGTCCCAGTTCTGTAGACTGAATTTTTCAAAAAGATCTGCATGTTACTGTTGTTTTTTCCACAGATTCTGTTTGAAATACCTGCCTGTATTGTTTTGCTTGTGTGTATTATCAGACACTTGAATTTAAAAGGTATGGTCATACAGAGGGCACAAATGACTACAATGCACATAACTGTAGGTTCTTAAATTATAAATACAACTTTGCACCTTGTCCTTCAGGATACCATCCAATTTTGCAGGGGATAAACTCTGCAGATCTTTGCATTTTTGAGGTCTTCAAATTCCTATTGAATGGGATTTTGAGGATATTTATAAACATTATTATTAATTAGTAAATCGTTGACCTTGGAACCACCCCCCACCTTTATTTTATGTGAAATGGGAGTGCAATTACACACAGAATTGAATCACATTAACTGCAGGTCCTTGGTCTGCAGTGAGATCTATGTGAAATGGATCTCCCTGTAAGATCAGCACTATGATTTCTAAAATCATTAAGAAAAACATGACTGAAGCTACCAGGCTTTAAATACCTTTTGTTACTGCGACTACAGTTACGGCTGAAAATCCCCAAATTACATGTATACCATTGTACAGCTGGAGAACAGAGCTTTACAAAGATTTCTGTTTAAATATTTTCAGAAAAATGATGACAGACTCTTAAAAACATAGGATGTAAAACCACTACAGATTGAACTTCATCCTTATTATGGTCTGTGCTCATTTGCCAATCCTGCATGCACAGAAACCATGAGAGAGAGTGTTCCAAAGGCTCATGAGCTTGTTTTTCTCAGGAAACCACCATTCCTAGAACTGTAAGATGAAGCAAAACACAAAGTTGCCTGGAGCTTGCAATCAGGAGGCCTAATGCAGCAACCCTAAACACTGTCAATATGGTTTTTGATCCACATGAGGAGAAAACCACGAGTCCTGTTAGGGACGTGTGTGTCTAATATCCAAATCCAACTTTTCTGTAACCACCCATCTCTGGGATCACCCTCCATACACAGGCAAGAGTTCACTGGTTTAACACAGGGCTCAAGTTCATGTGTTTGTGGGCAATTATTCCAGGAAACAGCAAATTGTGTTACTCAACAACTCTACAGATTGTTTGTTCTCTAGAAACAATATTGAGTAGCTTGAGGGATACATGTTCATGTTCTACATTTTAATTTAAAAACACTGTAGAAGTTTTTCACTGCTTTTATGATTAATTACTGATTATGTTTTTTATTTCCTACATGGTTATGCATTTCATCTCTTTTCTTCTCTTTTTTCTGTCATGCTAAACCAAACATTTCTCAACTACAAATGCTGACAAACATGGCTGAAATATTTTCCCATTAAAAAGGAAGATGCCCTGTATTCTGTTATTTATTGACTTCTCATCTTCCAGCTCCTGGAATTGAAATGATCCTTGAGATGTGAATACAGTGTATTGACACTCAATACCATTATCAAAGCTTAACTTCGCAAGATCTATATAATTTAATTTCCTCACTCTTGGAATTCCAAAAGAAAAACTAACGTATACAAAACCCAACAACAGAAAAAAACCTATGTATTGAATTTGTATGGCCTAAGATCACTTTATCTTATCTCCCTTATCTTTTAGTAACTTGTCTAGTTACTTGTAACAACTCCCTTGTCTTTTACTAACTGGTGGCTCGATGCTGTGTGCCTAAAAGGATCTGAAATACACGTTTGACTTAGAGTATCTTGATTCATCATTGTGAAATGAAATAAAGATGCATCTATAGGTACTGTTTATCTGCTTCTTTGAATTATTTAGCAGTGCACCCACAAAGGGAAAACCTTTCCCCCTCAAACCTCAGCTGCCACCACGGGGCCGTCGTCTCGCGGTCCCTGCGCTCGCAGGCGCGACAGCTCACACCAGTTCATCGTTCATGTGGGCAGTCCTGGTGGCACTGATGGTTTGTTTCCTGCCCCTCACACCAAGGACAACTGCGAGCTGATAGTCTGATACAGACCTGGTAGCTTTTTCTACCTCCTTCTACAGTAGTGCAATTGATTAGGCGTCATGCAAAAGAGCTGGGAACTACAATTATCAATTTCAACAAAGCTACACACAGTTTGTATCGACAGATGAACCCTGACCTTTGCAGCCAAACAACAACAGAGAGGTTTGCCTGGGCCTCTTGAAACAAGGAGGGCACAGCAATTGAGACAGGGAATGCAGAGAGCACCATTACCCTGTCACTCAGACATCAAGGGCATCACTCTGCCTGGTGCATTGGAACTTGGTGAAGGATCTCAGTTTTATGGGATGCCAGAAAAACAAAATCTGGTAGCCCTTAATCTTCAGCTGAAGATTTCTGGGCTGGGAAAAAGACAACAGTAGCGTGAGCCATCACCCCTGTGAGATCTGCTTCTGCATCCCTGGCACGCTTTCAGCAGTGCAGGATATTGGCACCTAATAACACAGCCAGTTGGGTACCATTTTTGCTGAGGAAATCTAAACAGCAAGCAAACAAACAAACAATTACTGGGCACTATCATCAACTTTAGTGATGAGGAGAGCGAGCTGCTCAAACCTGATGTCAGATGTGTCGGGGAAAAGCCGGCCCAGGGGGTGGCCCATGGTGCAAGCAAAGCACACACGCTCTTGGCAGCAGTTCTGAGAGAGTGTGAAAGCACTGGAAGCTGACTGAACAAACCAGCAGCCTGAAACCCACCACTGAGGTCACTTGTGCTGGTTTTCCTGTTGGAGCCAGAGGAAAATGGTCCTCAGCCAATGAAGCACTGAGGGCTGCACTGACCCTTGGAAAACAGATGAGACTGGGTTACCACGTTTTGGTAGGTAAGTCCCACTCTTCTCTGCCAACATCCTGAACACCTTCTCAAGCATAGGACAGGTGGCCAAAGCTCCAAAGAGAAGCTCACAGGCATCTCACACTGCAGGATGTCACCAGGAGGCCTGACCTGGTTTGGATAGCACACCCTGCATGGAGGGGTGTAGCAAAAGTCACTTAGGAAGGAAGTTTGTCAATTGATACAGCAGCGACACAAAAGGAAGAGCCAGAGACACCTGTGTCCGGGTTCAGAGGAAAGGAAGGAAGGGGCACAAGACCCGCCTTCTTTATTTTTTATATCCATTTGGAAATCACTATTCATTGGAGGAAATCAGTTCTTCCTCCATCAACTACAGTGGTCAAAGGAAATGTCCATCAAAGTTCTGTGTCCATGAGAAAGGAATGTGAATGATAAGATATAGTTACAATAACATAGCTATGTTTACAGAAAGAACCGTGTGAAACTAGCTACAAGGAAATAATAATATTCAGCTTCAAAAAGCAGGGCAACAGTCAGTCTCTCATGCTGTTCCTGCAAGTGGATTCCTGCCTTCCTGGAAATGGATTACTTAAATCCCAACCTCAGGCATGCATTGATCTATGATATCTAGTGAAATACTGAGCATTTCAGTAATTAATGAAGAAACTCTAGAGAAAAGCCTAGTACATCATGCCTGCCTCAGGTCACAGCTTTTTCTACTACACTTTTCCCTACATTATCAAGTAATGTAACAAAGTTTCATCCATGAATTATTGACGTAGATGTTTCTCTGTTATCATTCTGTTCAACCTATTTTCATAATTCCATGTTCTCCATTACAAAATTGCTCCTTATTTAGCAGTTTTCCACAATAAGAATCTGTATAGGCAAAAGGTAATAAGAGTACCCCTAAGGCAGTTGACATTTAGTTGCCTAACAGAAACTAAGTCAATGCAAGAGCATTTGGGCCTCTGTCCAGTCCCTCTGCAACAATTCTGTGTTGCAGGAATTACCACATGGAAATAATTTAAAACTACCATTTAGGCTTCTTTCTAGGCCACGTTAAATATTTATATATCTTTATAAACATGTATTATTTTTCTCTATTTATATAAACATAAGTTAAATAAAATTCACCATTCATATGGTAAAATGTTTAGTATAGAATGTTAAAATAAGAATTTTATATCCAATATAAGACACTTACTAAAAAAGCAGAATTCTGTTATTTGAAACATACACAATACCTTAATGGAATCAGTTTAACAAGGTCAAACAAACATCATTTGGCAGGTAGCCTCTGATTTCTAACATTTAGTAGAAGGGACATTATTTTTCTAAACCTGCTTATAAATTATCTAGAATTAATTCTAAATTTTATTTCTTCTTAAATAGTATCCAGACTATAATATTACATGTCTGTAATACCCTATTAATTAGTTGGGTCAGTTACATAGATTTACATTTTACTCTTTTTCAAACCTTACTGTGGCATATATTTAAATGCCAAATTAAGTAGAAAAAAATCAGTCTTGTTTTCATTTCCACATTTAGCATATCTGTTTCAACACAATATTGTAAGTTCTAGTATGACCAAATGTCAACAGTTCTTTTGTCTCACAAATATCTTCTCAGCACTTCCATGTTTGCTGCATACCTTGAACAGTTCTAAGCCAGCTGCTGATGCCTTACTAATAATGAATTCATGTTCATTTGTTACTCATCAGAATGCAATTTTTAAATATAAAAACTTCTCCAGTATTGAGATGGTCATGCAAACTATTTTACCACAGCTGGCTGAGAAGTACATTTTTGTGGTTTTGCAAGCTGATTCCTTTTTGTGAAAGTTTTCAAAAAAACAAGCAAAATGAGGTCCCAGACATCTGAATCACCAGACAGTCAAAAAGAATTATGCATATGTTGAAGTATTTTACTTCCTAAAGCAAAAATAAGAAATGCCAGTGACCTCTTTGTGTGTGGAGTTGGGAGCACCTCATTCCTGTGCCCAGGTTGCAACAGGCAAAGGATTTACTTCAGAGTCCAGTCCTTCAGCTAAGCCCAACTGGAACTGTTTTGAAGCAGAACAGCAATTTAAAACCAAACACATCTTCTCATTCTTCTCTGGAGTAGGGACACTGACCTTATAAATATCTGAGATTCTTCCACTGCCTGTAAACAAAAATGGACTGCAGGCAGTCATGATCATATGTCACTCTGACAAAACATTCTTACTCCTTGGCTACTTTTTGGAAAGGTTGTTTGCTGTCAATCAAGTGACAAGTTCTGCTTATAATAATGGTGATGACATCAGACCTGTAGAAGAGAAGATTACTATAGAGAGTCTAAATATATAAACCAGAAGGTCATGGGACACATCCAGCATCAATTGAAGTCAATGGCCTCCATTCAGTTTGATCAAAACTGGACTGATCCATGTAGGATTAAGAGATTTAGATACTTATTTATTTATTTATTTTCCCTATAGCCAGTATGGCTGGCAGCCTAGGATTTTTTAAGGTGACCTGGATCTTCGATTTGTCTGACAAGGAGAGGTGATTGTCTCTATTTTTATTTTTAGGTGGCCATTTATAGCCAGTCTTGGTCACTCTTTCCCAAGTGGGACTGGCTCTGTGGAGGTAAGGGGCAGGAATTGCACCGAAGAGCGGGCTGGGGGCTGTGCCCACACCTTGCTTTTGCCAGTTGGTGCTGTTTACAGAGGCTCTGGGCAAGAGGCCAACTCGTGTGCTGAGCCTCAGGTTGGACACAATGGTGGGGCAGAGCACTGAGGGTGTAAAGCACAGGTCAGCAGCTTTCCTGTCGGGCAGCAAAGAACTAAATTTCATTTGTCTGAAATGGGATTTTCGTTGTCCAGGGCTGCAGGACAAAAGGGCTGTTCTCACCCTGACAGCTGGAATGGATGATTTGTGAAATGTATTTTTAGAAGGCCGATTTGCCTCCGTGTATGCCTGCATTGTCAGACATCCAGCGGGCAGAGCGGGTCGGGCCGTGGGGCTGTGACACCCTGCACACAGCACCCAGCACAGCCCAGGCACTGCCCACCCACTGCTGCCCACCCTGCAGGGGCACACACAGCCCAGGCACTGCCCACCCACTGCTGCCCACCCTGCACACAGCACCCAGCACAGCCCAGGCACCAATGCAACCCCACTGCTGCCCACCCTGCACGCGCACACACAGCCCAGACACCAATGCCACCCCACTGCTGCCCACCCTGGACTCCCACGTGCTGCCACTACAGCATTCCCAGTAATCAGNCGCCCAGCACAGCCCAGGCACTGCCCACCCACTGCTGCCCACCCTGCACACAGCGCCCAGCACAGCCCAGGCACTGCCCCCCCACTGCTGCCCACCCTGCACACAGCACCCAGCACAGCCCAGGCACTGCCCACCCACTGCTGCCCACCCTGCACACAGCACCCAGCACAGCCCAGGCACCAATGCAACCCCACTGCTGCCCACCCTGCAGGGGCACACACAGCCCAGGCACCAATGCAACCCCACTGCTGCCCACCCTGCACTCCAACGTGCTGCCACTACAGCATTCCCAGTAATCAGTAATCACAAAGGGAAAATCGCTGCTGATACAATGGGACATTAGTGGTCAAGCCTGTTTCCCAAAATTACCCTGCTTTCCCCCACGTTTCCTTTTCCTGAACATACCTCTATCTGATTAACAGAAACAACCTCTTGTAAATCAGCTTTTTACTTTAACAAGACAACGTGCTCTTGAGGGATTTTATTACCAGCATTCATCCTCCTAATCTTATCCCACACCTTGCTGATAGGCATATCCTTATTAACATCTGCACATGGCTATTGTGCCAGTGCTGCTTTTTTTCCAACATGATGATTTCTTCCTCCTACAGCCCATGACATCAAGTTGCACTATACATTTCAAAGCTGCTTTCCTCTCTCTCTAAACAACATTGTTACATTTTTTGTTTAAACCGTGTACTGGTTTCCTTCCCTTCCTATTCAAGGGAAGTCTTGGAAAGAACTTTAACGTATACGTAACGTGAATGGGAAAAACATAAGTATAACTGAATACATCGATTCTATGCAATAGTTAATCGTACTACCATCTATCAAAATAGTTATAACTCACAAAATTAAAAAATAGACTATTCATTATAAATATTGCATTGTAAATTTTCAGAAAAATAATTTTCATGTACAGTCTCACAATAGATATTTACACCACATATTTTCTAGCCCTTGAGAGTTTCCTCTTTATTCTGCATTGGTTATTATACACTCTGTTGAATTGTATGTTTTCGTGCCCTGTTCATACTAAGAAGTGTGAACTTCCTATTTATTTCACAGTCTGTCTAAAATTGCTACCATCTGGTAAGATAAATTAACTTTAAGGATAAGATTCTTACCAGTCTTTTGTGCCTTTATGCTCTTAATCTCTAAATTTGATATGTAGCAAGTTTCAAATGAAATGTCTGATCTTTAGAGGTAGTTATGCATTAAAAGTTGTTATACAGCTCTGTAAAAAAAAAAAAAAAAGTAAATAAGTCCAGAGACTCAAGAAATATGCTTATTGTGTGTAACTCCACTGCTAGTGTTGACAGAACCCAATTCTGCACAGCTCCACTGAAAACACTTAAACCACTAGGACAATCAAACAGGAGCAGATTTGGATACCTCCAGACAGGTGAAAGAACATGTTTGTGCAGACTCAGTCTGCAGAACTGATTTCTGCCGGTGAGTACAGTGCACTGTAGCCAGCGTGGCTTGGGTACTTTCGGGATGTCTTGGTAAAACCGCTCGTTGGTAGAAGAGAGGCTGGTTAAAGGAGGTGTGGAGGTGGCTGTCTGTTGCCTTGCTTCTTGCAGTTGTGAATATATTGTTCTCTTTGTAGCTAGTTTCATACGGTTCTTTCTGTAAACATAGCTATGTTATTGTAACTGTATCTTATCATTCACATTCCTTTCTCATGGACCCAGGACTTTGATGGACATTTCCTTTGACCACTGTAGTTGATGGAGGAAGAACTGATTTCCTCCAATGAATAGTGATTTCCAAATGGATATAAAAAATAAAGAAGGCGGGTCTTGTG
>VZRZ01002027.1:77810-101548 GCA_013398175.1 Climacteris rufus | reverse complement strand
CTGCGGGCAGCGGCTCCCGGGCGCTGCAGGGCTGCGTGCACGGAGCTCACCTGATGCGAGCCGCCAGTGCCGCTTGTTGGTGCCGAGCCTGACGCTGTGTGCGTACGGTGACTGCCGGCAGAAGGGCATAAGGCGTTCGGGGCTGCAGCCTCAAACTTTGCTCGTGTTCCTTTGCTTCTCCCTGCCTAAGGGGTTTTGTTCGTTTGAGTGGAGAGGAAATGGTAGAGGTATGTATTTGTCGGGTGGATGTCGGCTTAGGAATTTGAAAGCGGTTGGAAGGTCTTATTTGCTGGTTTTATGTGAGAGTATAAACCTTGTTACAGGTGTAAATCGGCCATTATTATTATCATTGCTGTTTTTATAGAGGAGCAGATGTCTGGGTGTTGTGAAGGGCTGCCATACCTCGGTGCTGTGTGGCTGCAATAAACTTGGCGTTTCGGAGCGGCTCATCCGCTGGCTTTGCAGGCACACGCAGCTGGCACGGGGCTGAGGCTCGGTTCCCGAAATGGCACCGAGCTGTAATTGCCAGGGCAGTTGGACAATCTCATATCCAGAGCTTGGGCATTTTGCGACTATCGTTGCTTGATGTTTTTGTTTCCTCAGCCCAGTGCTGTCAACAAAGAGGTAGTGGTGCTCTTGAGGAGCTGTGTTTGTTTTCTGTGGGCGACAGGCGGCTGAAGCTCCCCTTCCCTCAGCTCCCTGAGGTGTGTGGTATGTGTTGTGTGGCTCCTGGCCACATGAAGGTTTGGGTGTGCAGCTCACGGGATCAGCAGTGGCCCCTTTTGGTGTGTGCTCTGTGTGTATTGTGGGTGCCAGCGTGGTTGTGCGCTTGGCTGGAGTCTTCTACCAGGCAGCGTTTCTACACAAGGTAAGCTGGACCCTCCTGTAAAGAATGGCTGGTTTTCCAAGTTCAAGTCTTGCAGAAGGTTTTCTTTCTTCACATATTTTCTGTTCTGTACCTTCCTTCCTAGAAGAACTTTCTAAGTATTTAATGAATGGTTGTGAAGGTGTGTTTCAGGTCAACATACGTGTTTCTTCTCCTTTGTGGAACCTTTGTGGTGTGAGGAACCAGGCTGGAAGCAGCTCAGAGCCTCTGCTTTCCGTGCATCTTGTGGTGCTGCTTCCTAGGTTAGAATAATCTGAAGTTACTCGGGGTGGTTAGGAAACTAGAACTAATGCATTTGGAAAATATTTTTCTAAATGGAAGTCTGTTCTGAGGCTCTGAAATTTTATTAACAGGTGAATAATCCTTCATAAGAAGTAATGAGGAAAATATATACTCGAGATTTTTAAAAGTGACATCTAGGTTTCTTCTACTTCTTGGGCATCAGCTTGGATTTGGTCACTTGGATCTTGTTTTTCTGTGGGTCTGCTGTCTCCAACTTGAAAGCTTTATTCCCTACTTCTTCCCACTATTTATTATTTTTCAACACCCCTTCTTGTCCAGCATACAAATGACAGCTAGTTTTTCTTTGCAGCAAAACAGTTGTCTTTTTCTGTCCTAGTAAGCTTTTCTTTATACCTGGCACTGGCAGTCATTTTAAGTGCTGCCACTTGCTTCTCGTTACTCAAAACAGGGTTGTGTCAAGAGAAATTGTGCTGCTGCTTTTGTTTATGTAGTAGTACTGTAATAGGAAAAGACTTGTTCTGGGTACAATGAATGCAGGTACACCAGAAATCCTGCTAATGATAGTGATTAATGGGTACTGCTCAAAATAGCTATCACTGCTGATATGACTAATTGTGCTATGAAAAGAGCTCCTTTATTCCCAGTAATCTCAAGGTGTTTCTACAGTTTTAGAGAAGTGCCTGATCCGTGCAGACAGATAACTGCACAGGGAGATACAGGAGTGGCAGTGGAGTGTGACATCTCTCAGCATCTTGCTGCTGTGCTGCAGAACCAGTTGGGGCTGAAAATGAGTATTTTCTGGTGGTGATTGTAGGTAGATAGAATATTATTACTGGGATTGGGTGTTAGCCAGTGCAACACCCTACGTGTTGCAAACAATGCCAGGGTATTGTTAGTAGCTACAGCAGGGGTTTATAGCATACATGAAAGATGACATTTCCAGCAGCATGGGTAACCTCATCACAGGGCATTGTGCTGGGGCTGGCTCTGAGGGCAACTGGCGCTGCTACACTTGACAAAAATCTATGTTATAATTGTGCTGCTCCTCCCCAAGCTTGGTGGTGTGTCAGGATGGCCTTCTTGGCCTTTGGACAACAACAGTTGATAGTGCCAAGCTGCAGGCAATCCCTGCTCCTGGGCCATGTCCATTCGGGGGTCTGTTTAGATTTTGTACTTACTGTGGCTGAAAGCAGTGCTGGAAGCTTAGTGGGGACTGTGGATTAAACCACAGAAGGTGCTGGGTCTTGATACCTGTAAAATGTGAAGTTCTGGCTGGTAGGATGAAAAACTACTTTGAAAATTAAGTAGAATTTGTTAAAGATGGGTTCTAAACTCACTGAGAAGAAGCTTGAAGTTGTGTTTGTTGTGCCTCTGGCTTCATGTTTCTTCTCTTCTGCTGTTTGTGCCTCAAGACAGTTTTACAGCAGGGGGGGTTTACACGTTTGTCCCTTCTGCCCTCAAAGAAACTTTTAAGATGTTGTGTGAGGGAAAAGAACACATTCAATTCACAAGTACTGGTTTGGAGGTTAAAGAACACATTCAATATACAAATACTGGTTTGCAGGTTAATTGGCATTTTGGTCTGATAGGATTCCAGTCTTGTAGTGTTTTTGAATAAACTGTTTTAGTCCAGTCCTTGAATTTTGTCAAAACACGGATTAAAACAAGGAAACCCCCAAGATTTTCTAAAATGAAACTTCAAAATGATAATGTTGGTGTTAATGAGGTGTGTTTCACTTTGAAGTGCTCTGATGTGACAAGACAAATTGTTTTAAGACCTGTGGTCTTGAAATATCAATCTTGTCTTACCCTCCTGTAATTAATGAAGATTAGTGTATTGGTTGCTTAAGAGAAATTTGGGGGGATTGATCTGTGTGATTCTGTTAAGGTCATAAAGCTTTGCACGAGGCAAATCAACTTCCAGGGCTCCAGGCTGGAGCAGCCTTGGAGTAAAAGAGCAAGGAAGGAGTGTGTGTGAGAAACAGCAGAACAGAAGGTCTGGAGTTGCTGGTCAAGCTTTGAGGAATAAAAGCAAAGGGGAATGCAAAGGAGTGCAGGTTTGGTGGGGGGATCCTGGGCTGTCTGAGGGTGGGGTGGCTCTGAGGTGGGAGTCGCTGAGGCTCTCAGGCAGCTCAGAGCCTGTGCAGCACGTCAGGCATTTCCCCAGCTGTGATATTGCATTCCTTCGATGGCAAATTGGCTTCAGTCTGGCGATAACATACGGCAGCTTATCCAGCTCCAGTTGGAAGTGTGATATTCTAGGACTTGGCTTGCAAGAACCATTTTCACAAAGGAAGTAAATATTCTTCCTTCTAAGGAAGGCCCTCATAGAAGAACACAATAGCACTAGTAGATTGAATTTTTGCTGTATTAGCTAAAAAGCAAACCCAAAACTTAAAAAAAAAACTTTGCTGTACAGTAACTGCCAGTGTTTTCTCTTAGGGTCACATCAGAGAAAATAATTCCTTAGGAAACATCTTTGCAATGCCCTCCTAAATTGGACCAATTCCTGCTTGTGTTCATAGTAAAATTTTCACCCTGGAATAACTGATGCATATTTTCTGGTTTAGGTTTGCTAGATTTTCATTGTTCCTTCTTTGTGGTCTTTTGTTGCTGGCTTTCCTCACAGTTTTCTGCTTTTGCAAGTGGTTGGGGGTTTGGAGTCAATGTGACTCTGTTTTGTTTTGTTGAGTTGTGTTACAGTGGGGTCCTTGTCAGGCACTAATGTTTTTTGATAAGCATTTCTGCACAACGGCATTGCAAAAGACAGATTCTTTGGAAAATTTCAACAGGAAGTTTCCTCCACTCCCCTGTCAGTCACTCCTCAGGCTGAGATATTCTGTTTTTTTTCTTCCCTGACACTACCTGTGTGTTGGTTAGAATGCTATAAGGGAACTTGTCACCTGACTATTTAAGAACAGTATTTTGGGCGTGACTCTTGTTTAGATGTGCACTCAGAATTGACATTTGAATGGTACTGTCCAGTTACAGAAAATTCCTTGGCCTCTGTGTCGTGTCTCTGCAATCTGGGAACAGAACAAGTATCCTCAACTTCAACAGTTTCTGAATGTAAGAGAAAGCTTGTTTCCCTTGATAGAAATAATAATATTGAACTTTGTTTCTTTAATGCTTTATTTTAACCTATTTTGGGACCTTTAAAGCAGTGTATGGAATGTGTTGGAGAGGGTAGAAGAGCGGGAAGAAGGGACCATGGTGGATCTTTTTTCCACTTACTTTTCCACAGGCATCTCTAGTGTGATTCATTCATGTGAGGGTTATCTACCAATGAAATCTATCTTTAATCCTTACAGTAACTGAATGTTTTTAGTTTTCCAAGGAGATTACCTGACTGTCATAACTGGTATGTTTGTGAGTTTGTGGATGGTGTTGGGAATTCCTCTGGATTTACTGGGGCCAAATTAGATCCTTTGAAGCATGTCCATGTGATCTGGCTCATAGCAGGATATTCAGAGCAATGTTCCTAGGTATTTTTTAATGAAAGTTGAACTTCCTGCTCTTCTGTACATGTTGCAGAAGCTGGCTGTGTACCTGAAACAGTTTGAGTCCAAGCACAAGAACTTCCCTGGAGAAAGATAAAGCACCTGAATGTCTACAGCTCACATTCCAGGAAAATCTGGAGATCTTTTAAGTGTTGCTTCCTAAGAGTCTAAGTACAAGGTAATATTTTTAAAAGTTCCTTAAAAATATTTGAAGCTGGCAATTTCATCCTGGAGAAGCAGATGTTCTTTGATATGGCCGAGCATGTAACAGAAATGCGGAAAAGCAGAGAAAGCTGCAGTGACTAAGAAGGACAGACACAGAAACACTTCTTCTTGAAAGACTTCTCTTGTGTCTGCATCCCCTCAGCTTCAGTAAAAGACTGGGGAATCAAAGGGGAAGGGTCCCATTGGGTAAATGTAATTCTGTGCCAGACTCCAGAAGATTGAAGGAGTGTCAGGGCTTTCTGCTGAGCATTTCAAAGTGTTTCTCAGAATGCTACTTGCAAGTCTTGCACCAGATGCTATTGTATTATGTGGAAGGAGGAAGAGGCTACCTAAAAATGTCATTCTTCCAGTTCTGTATGTTCTTCTTTGGGGGAACTTCAGTGTAGAATGAGTTTGTCATCTCCAAATGCTCAGAAGAGACCATGTTTGTCAAATGAAGGTAAAAATGAGTGCAAGTGCTCATCATCTGTTAGAGGCCCCTTTGTTTAGTAACAGATGGAAAGACCCTGAGGAGAGGAGATGTTTTGCTGGGAGGAAGGAGCAGCAATGCTGCCTGCCTTGAGTGATCTGCAGTTCTTGGTCCAGGCAGGAGTTAAGGCCAGGTGGTGCAGAAGAGTGTTAACTAAAACTGTGCAAACACTTTGTCACAGAGTCATGCTTCATCACTGCATGTTTCATAGCTCCAGAATAAACTTTATTTAGCCTCTTACCGAAGACATACGTAGGTATTTGTGGTTTTTTGGCTGAGCAACACAGCTTGCAATTATTTAAATAATAAGCTAATAAGATTTACCCTTTTTGCTCCATGAGATGAGCATTAGCAAGCAGATGATGCAATTAAGAACTTTAATATGATGATGAAAAATAGATGTACTTCTAAATATGCATGTATTCTTTAGAAAAACCAAAACCTTTCATTTATTAAATAAACAAAAGAGAATGAAAAAACGATGATTTGGTAGCAATCAGAATTTTGTTTGAGTTCAGTTCTGAATGGTTCAGGTGAAACCAGGACTGCTGGGTTGCTGCTGGTGTTGGCAGGAAAGCAGAGGTGTGAGTGGGTACTTGTGCATTCTTTACCTGCAGAGAGCAAACTGGGTGTACTTTACTAACTCATAGAGCAGTACAAATAAATTGTCTTTCTACCAATGTACATACACATCTTCTGACAGAAACAAGGTTAAGGCTTTGGTAGTGTTACAACTTGCACTTCTGTTTGGCTGTTTTTGAAGAGAAGTTGCTGAAGTGTATGTATAGAAGAGCAGAGTAGGTAAACTAAAATTTAAATTTCCTGAAATAACGCAAGTGTACGTGAACGTG
Source organism: Climacteris rufus (assembly GCA_013398175.1). NCBI lineage: Eukaryota > Metazoa > Chordata > Aves > Passeriformes > Climacteridae > Climacteris > Climacteris rufus. The sequence goes on along the minus strand of VZRZ01002027.1, from coordinate 95,374 downwards.
TAATTCTCTGGCTTATTTTTCTTTCATGCTGATGAAAACTGTATGGAGTCTTGGAAGGAAATGCCAGTTAGAAAAAATCCTGAAAAAAGAGTATGTTATAACAGCATAATGTTTTTAGGAATATGCTTGGTTCTGTATTAAAATGTTGGAAAAGTCCTTACTCAAAGAATCTTTCTGTCTGTCTTGTATTGCTTTCAGAAAGAGAATGAAAACATTTTTTTCAAGCAATCCTATTAGATCTCATAATGAACTTCTTTGTCTAAACATTGCAATAATTTCCAGGGCAACAGATTGCGAGGTTGAATTCAGTACTTTGACCTCATTCCAGGTCCAGGGAGGAGCAAACATTGTAAAGTTTTAGGCAGGTATTACAAAAAAACATTGGTAATTAGCAGATTTTATATAAAATTTGGCCATGAATTTAACACAGGCTTGTTCACGGCTGCTTCTTAGCAAAGGTATTCTACAGATCCAGGTAATCAACCCTAATTCAAATGTTATCTTTCACATAAATTACTATTTCAGTTTCAAGTGCAAATACTGGATGGTGGGACAGTGTATGGTCGAGTTTGGCAGCCTTTGCTCAAGTGCTCTTACAGCTTTGTTGGTGTGGAGAAGTGGTGCCTCTGACCTGTGCTGTTTGGAAGTTCATAGTTCCTGGTTCATCTTCATAGTTGCTTGGTTTAGTGGTTAGAAAAGATCCTGCTCTGGTTAAGTGAATCCATTGCTCTGCAGATGTTTCTGGATGTGAAATCTGTTGAAAACCACTAATGATACGTTTTTTGTTTTTGTATAGGAATGTTGCATTTTTGTGGCGATGAGTTGGTATGATAGATTAAATCTGTAGTTGACACACAAGATTTAGGGAAATGTTTTCTGGGTAAAGTGCATTTTCTTCCTTTGAAGACACAGCAGGAAAAGAGTTTTTGTTTGGGTTTTTTTTTTTCCATCATGGTTTCTGGAATGGTTGGGCTTTAGGAGGTTTGATTAGGACTGTCTGATACAGCCAGACAAATGAGTAACAGACCAGAGAATGGGTTGGAAGATTAGAGGTGTTCTCTTGTGTGCCTCCTTGCCCTGTGATGATGATCAGGAGGGCCTTGCAGAGCAGAGGTATTGTCATTCAGGCTCTTGCTGTCAGGTGTCAGAGCTGCTGCTGCAGCCCCTGGCACGGTGGCTTTGCTTTGGACACCTTTCTGTGGCTGTTGTTCGCTCAGATGTGGTGCATGAACGTGGGCTGTGGGAATTGCTGTGGCTCAGGGTAGCAGAGGAGCTCTTCTGCCTTTAAAGGTGCAATATAGAAGTTTAATTTGTTCTTAAACAGCTGCACAGTTTGTTGCTTGCACAGTGCATTGATGTGGGGGTTTGTGACAATTTAGTGTTTTTTAAACAAAGCTACTCAAGTCTGTTTCTGAGGACATGTGTGTATCGGGTCTGTGTGTTGGCAAGGTTGTTGTTGGTCTCTTCCATTTCCTCTGTCCTTACCCTCTTATTCTTTATTCCCTTGCACTTAGGGGGTTATTGATGGAAAATACCTGTCTAGACTCTGCCTTCTCTTGTGTTTCAGCATCTTTTGCTGTGTTTCACTTGAAAGGCCTTCAAGGCCCTCATCTTTGTGCATTGTGAGAGATGAAGAAGACTACTGCTGATTTTATACGACTGACAGCATTTGGCTTAATATTGTCCCTTGTTTTTCCTGAGACACTCACATTTTTATGGGCTTTTTTCAGCTTCACATTGCAGCCAGTGGGTGCTTTTCCCTGTCAGATGTAGTATGTTGTATGCTTTCTAAAACAGTAGAAAATTACATGTTTCAGTCGTTTGCTTTCTGCTAAAAAGTTGTATCTGTATTTTGTTCTGAAATTGTTTTAGGACAAATGAGGCAGCTTCTTTTCAAAAATTCTTGTGGTTTCAGGGAAATAATTGTGTCTTCCTTGCATCTGCTGTTCGATATATTCTGTTCTGGAGCATGAATTCTCCTCTCTGCTGCGTTGGTTGTATTTCACTGCACACGAAATGAAAGATCAAGAAAAACAAGGGTAAGTATAGTTTATGAAATTTTCTACACTACATAATTATGCTCCTTTTCCTTTTAACTTAGGATTTTGTAAGTGATACAGTCCTCCTAATCATGAGTGTTCCTAGGAAGGTATGCTGGTATCTAGATTCAGATGTTCAGTGTGCTGAAGAATAAATTAGAATATGAATGCTGGGCATCTTCTATGCTGTCTATGCTAAATATTTTCCTCTAAGATGAATTCTAATGTGAGCAAAGTTAAATTGGTATAATTTGGAACAGTAGACTCGGGGCAAATATGCAAGTAGCTATGTGTGAATATTGATCACTGTGCTTGGTAGCATGAGAGAAACCTCCCTGTGCCTCAGAGCACTGTTGCCTTAGTGGACTTCAAATCCCTTACTGAGCTGTTGCTGAAGATTTGTGTGGAGGGTATTTCTTTAACTGCTTCTTTTACATCTCACCACTGACCCACAGTTCACTGGCTTTCCTTGACCTTACACTGTCACAGGCAGGTAGTGTTTTGGCCAAAGGGTGCTGGGTTTCTGTCTGAAACAGTCCAAGCCTGGTGATCTCAGAGGGCCCAATTAATACATTTGGAAAAAAAAGCAGGGAATGGTAATTGCAGCTGTAGAAAAACCCTCAGAGAAGGGAAGCATTTGACAAATTGACTTACATATACCAGTGTGTGTCCTCAAGTTTAGATATCTTTGTCTTAACTGTTGGGTGTTCAGCAGAGCAGGTAAGATGTTGTGTATCTCTTTGGTAAGAACCAGCACTTTAAGGAGTAATACTTATAAATTGATGCTTTGTAGTTGATGTGAAAGAAAGAATAGGGCTTTGTTGTCACTGGTGAAATTACCTTTTTCCTAAAACTGCTACTTAGTCCACATGGAAGATACTGCCTCAGCTTGGACTGGTGGTAAGCTGAAGGTTGTGTGGCAGGTACTTGTGGCTTACTTGCACTTACACTGGAATGCCTCTCCTTTTCTTGTTTGTTTTCTTTTCTTTGTTCAAAAATGTTGGGTTTTGTTAAATAGATCCATATTGAAGACTGTAGTAAGAAACATAACAAAGCAACTGCTCATAGTTGTGAACTCAATAAGTAATCATTGAGACTACTCAATGTAGTGTTTTAGAATTATAAATATTATGTAAAAAAACCCTTTTCTGTATGAATAACAAGCTTAAATTTGGCACTTTCCACAAGGGCATGTAGTGATATGACAAGGGAGAATGGCTTTATGCTGAAGGAGAGCAGATTTAGATTAAATAGAAGGAAGAAGTTCTCTCCTGTGAGGGTTGGGAGGCCCCTGGATCCCTGAATTGTCCAAGGCCAGGTTGGGCTTGGAGCAGCCTGGGACAGTGGGAGGTGTCCCTGCCCAGGGCAGGGCTGGGATGAGCTTTAAGGTCCCTTCCAACCCAAACCCTTCTGTGAAGTCAGGGTAAGAGAGTCAGGGATTCACAACATTGGTATGTGGTAAAAACCTCAATGCCACAAGATTTTTTCATTGATGCTTTTTCTGGAGTAGTTATCTTCAGGTGCTTACTAGTATAGATTGTTTAATGTAACATTGGAATAGTTTTTATTAGTAGTAAGTTTTAGTTCTGATTAATAAAAATCCATTGTTTTGTCCAAAATAGGGACAAGGAAATGGCTCCTGAATGGAGTGTGTGTTTCAACTTCAGAGGCAAAGAAATGTCAGCATAATCACCTGAAGAATATGAAAAGCAGTCCATGGAATAATTTTCTGTTTCAGACGGAGAATAAAACATTAGCCATAAGAGGAGCTAAGGTTCCATTTTACAAGTGACTCTACTGTTTAAAATTACGTGCTGAAAGGCATGCAGCAACTCAGAAAGCACCAGGATGCCTCACTAATAGCATTTGAGAGCCCTAAAATATAGTTTCATCTCAGTTTTGAATATTATTATATTGGTATTCTGAAAAAAAACCCATCTGTTTCATTGCCAAGCACATAATTATCTCATTTTTTTCTGCTGCTGAATCCAGTCACTCTCCTTTTCCCCTGTGATTATTTTTGTTCCTGCCTTTTGTTTTACTTTTTTTCCCCTGCTTTACAATTTAATTCCCATTTAAAACTCTCCTGATTGTATGTATTACACCGTGGGGCTTGGAATGTTAGCTGAAAAATGGGCAGAGGAATCTGCCATGCTGAAAATGCAAAAGATTTCCTGTTGTTGTTACTCAGTTTGGTATGAGTTGGTGTCTCTGAAGCAGCTAAAGCACTGCTTAAACTCCCCTTGCTTCATGTAAATGCAGAAGTGGTAGTAGAGGATGAAAGCCCTTGAAGTATCCAGTAATACTCTGACTGTGGTTAGTCCCAGTTCTGTCTTCAGAACACATTGTTCCTAATAAAATAAATGCACAAAGTGGTATGGCCTGCTCCAGCTGCAGAGTGTTACTGCATGCTTTGAAGGAAGGTAATTATTTTATTTGTTTCTAGAACTGAAAATTTGAGAAAATGTCTCACTGAAATTCAACTCCCTCAAGAAGGAGAACATGCATTGTGTGGCGTGCATGTAACAGGCACTGTTAGGTACAAGCAGGAAAGCCTTATTTTGTACTACTTGTGCCTAAAACCAAATCTAGAAATACCTCAGTGTGTAGTAAGCATGCATGTCTGATACTCTGGGGTTTAAGCTGGCTGGAGTTAATCTAAAAGTAGGAAAAAGAAGATAGACCAGTGTCATTGAAGTGAAAGCAAGAAAGCAGGGTACATTTTTAGTGTTCAAAATTTGCAGAAAAATACAAATTTCATGTTATTGTAATAGCTTTTTTGGAAAGAAATGCAGAAAATAAATGTAGCATGCCTACATTTATGCATTGGAGTGTTCCCTGATAGGTTTTCACAGATACCTGTTGTGGACTTGTGTAGAATATAGATATTGTAATTGCCTAACAGAATAATTCTAGAAGTAGAATAAAAGCCTCACAGGGCTGTAGAAGGAAGGAGTGTTGGTAGAGTAGGAACACAGTTCTGTGGTTTTTTCCATGTAACAGAGTGGAGAACAGGAGGAAAACCTCCTGCAGAAGTGTATTCTCTGTTTTGCGTGGTTGTGCTGTAGCATTTGCACTGTCTGCTGCCATCCATAACAGGGGCATGGGACACACAAGTTCAGGTTTGTGTCAGAGCTTGCCTAATGCGGAAAAAGTGTGGAAGAAGGGGCATTATTGGTAAATGGAGAACATAACAGAGCTGCAGTGGAAATTGGAGCCTTAGAGGTTGAGGTGTAGCAGCAGGGTTCTTCCCAAGCACTTCAGCGTTCCTTGGGCTCTGGCACTGTGCTGCTTCTCTGAAAGCACATGCAAGGAGACATTTCTTCCTAAGTAATAATTTCACTTACCCTCTCCAGGGCCGTTGTGGAAGTTGTTGTTTCCGTAATATTGATTATGGAAGAAGAGCAGGCATTGAGTTTTGTCCAAAATCAGCCTGGCTGAGCCATAACTGCTGCGTGGCACTTCCACTGGGGTTGGAGGAACCTGGGAGCAGCGAATGTGAGGGAATGTCTTCGAGGAGATGTGTGTTCAGACAGAAGATTCCTGGCTGTGCTGCTGGAGGGGGCTGGATTTACAGTGTCCTGGCAGGAAGGGGTGGGTGAGCTCAGCCAGGTGTGTGGGGAAGTTTGTGACAGGTACCAGACTCACCAGGCACGTGGTGTCTAATGCAGTGTCCACTGGATCCTGTTAGTGTCCTTGTAGATCATACTTTGTATTTTAAATTAAATTGTTATGGTTTCCAAATTAATTTAATGACTTTATAGTTAAATATCAAGGAAAATGATCTGTGATGATCTGATGTTTCTGATGATGTGTCCATTTCCCCCTGCTGCAGTAGGGACAGCAGTGGTAGCAGTGCTGCCAGCACTGTGCTGACTTACCTGGTGGTGCTGGAGTGCTCAAAGTGAAAGGCGTATTTTTCAAAAATTTCCTTTCAGAAATTTAAAAAACCCCTAAATTTCCAGTGAGCTTAAAAGTTTTTTCTTATGCTCATTGAGTAATCTGAATGTTTCATATAAAGTGTTGTATGTTGCAAGAGTTGTTTTGACTTTGCTATAAGAGTGTGTACTGCCTGCTCTATTGGAAATGAAGGCACAGATTAGCATGCAGCTCCAGCCTGCACCAGTGATTGTGCTCCAGGAGCCCTTTCCCTATGAAGTGATGATTGTAAAATGGTGTCACGTATGGATTTGCTCTGGTACAACTGAGTTTTCATTCTTTAAGACTAATTAAGAATATTCTTAGCATAACTAAAACCACCTATGCCGTGTTCCCTGAAGTAAATGAAAGATGGCAGTGGAAACAGTGCTGAAAAATTAAGGACTTTAATACTGTCCTTGGTGAGGACTTTAGAATTGTTTCAGTAACTTTCATACTAGGGGCAGAGACTGTGGAAAATTAAATTGTACTTACATTGACAAGCAATATTATTACATTAGTTCTTTAATTATGCATTTTATTACTCTGGTGTCTGTAAAATGCTTAATTAATTCAGTATTTTGAAATAGCTGGGTTATTGGACACTGTTGTGATACTCTTTTTTTTTCAGTGCTGTTGTGATACTCTTTTTCCATTTGACTAACAGTATCCTTTTGAAAACACACTTTCACATATTTTGCTAGTGGCATGATAAATTTTTGTGGCTGTCGTTCATTGACATGAGAATCACAGTGAGGTTTTTTAAGATGCTTTTAGTCCTTGTTTTGAGGTGGGGTGGAGAAGTTTTCAAATATTGACCCTTAAGACTCAATGAAGTTACCATTCAAAATACGGTTTTATAGCATCAGGTGTTTGCTGGGGGATGAGACAGTCCTGACTTGCATTTATTTATGTTGACAATGTAATTTTATCTATTTTTTTTAATAAGGAAAGAAAACATTGTTATCCCCCAGTAGTCACCTAGGAATGCATCTTACCCAGGCTACTCCTGGGTGCACTGTGCCCATCGTGGATAACTTTTGCTTCATGGTATCCACTGATGGATAAATATGTTACTGAGATGACTCTTGACTTCACAATTTTTGTTGTTTTTCCGCCCATTTCAAAATCCAGCTCTGCTACCTTAAAAAGTTCTCACACTTGGTTTTCTCTAGTCTGGTATGTGTTCAGTTATCTTACTTTTATTCTTAATTGCTGGAGGCTGTCCTTCCACTTGCACTGTTCAATTTTTGTGGAACTGGTAATAAATTCAAATGATGCTCTGCTGAGAATAGATGGAAGCTGAAGGAGTGGGAGAAGAAGTAGAGCAAACTGATGGTATTTACCAGAACTGCCTGTGCAAACCAGTGCGAAACAAACCATGTTTATTGTCAAGCACATTGATAAGGTGTGTGTCTAAAAAAATTAACAAATTGTGTAATAACCCTTAATATCTTGGTCCAAGGATTATTCTTCTTTCCTGACTTTGCTTGTGTGGTCAAGTTGTCCTGTAACTGATTATGTCTAAAATATAATTTGAACAGTAAGTTTGTGAAGAACTGGGGCAATTTCTTTGCTGTTAGCATCCGAGGCTGCCTGATTCTCTGATTAATCAAATTGTATCAGTGCAGTTGCCTTGTTTTGAAAGCCTTGCTGCTATTTGGGTGTAAGTGTTACAAATGTTTAGGGCTGTGGGTCCATGGGAATTCCCTTTTCCCCTTGGGTGGGTGAGGGTGTTCCCTAAGGCTCAGGGGGCAGGGTGAGCACTCAGCAGTGCCCAGCGCTCCCTCCCCGCTCCCAGGGCTGTTTGCTGGGACTGAAAGAGCTGATTCTGGGTAGGCACAGGAGTGCTCGGTGTGGCTGCTGGAATCCAGACGTGCCTGTGCCTCTTGGCAGCTCCCAGAGGGCCTGGCCACGGCAGGCTGCAACCTCCAGCCTTGGGATGCCTCCTGGAAACTTCTTGTTTTTCAGCACTTCAGAGACTGAAGAACCTTTTTTCATTCCTCAGGGAGCTGTTCTGTGTCAAAGTGCTTTTGTGGCAGAAGTTGTTCATAGGAAAACATTTTGCCTTAGCAACTGTACAAATTGGGTATAATTGGTAAAAGTAGGAGAGAGGGTTATGGATAGTGGTCATTAACTAAAAGTGGAGATGTTGACCGCAGCCAGGATGGCCTGGATGGGTGTCTGCTCCAGGAGGCCGCTTTTAATTGGCTCTGTGTAACAAATGTTAGGGAATGGGCAGCAAACAGACAAGGTGCTTTGCTATTGCAAAAACCCAAACAGGTTTAAGCAGAGTTCTCATAAATAGATGGTGTCAGCTGAGATTGGCTTTGTAATAAACAGCTGTAATTTGTAAGACTTTAATTTAACGTCCACAGATAGTCTCTCGAGTATGAATAATTGCTGGAAGTAAATGCTCTGCATTGCAAACTGCCCTGAAGTGCAGATCTGTTGTATTTTAAGGTCTTTAGATAAACCTTCCAACAAATTAAGCTGTTTCATTGCAGTGGAGTACTGGCACTGGTATTGAAAATCGCTTTTTCAGAGAAAGCTTTAAACCTGTATTGTGTAAATACGTTGTGTTTTCTAATGCTTTTATAATAAATGTTAAATTGTCCTCAACAAGAAACATATGGTTATAAATTCTGACGTACTCCATGTGCTCTGCTGGCTATCGGAAGCAGAGTGTGCAATGTGGAGGATATTTAATTTAAAAAATTGGGATAAGGGTCGTGAATTGTATGCTAGAAATAGAAAATAAGATTAGAGGTTATGTTTCAGGCATGGAGCTGTCTCTGTGGGGGGAACAGAACAAGGTTACTTCAAGGTTTGGAGCCTGGCTGGGGGATGGGAGAAGGGAGGAAATGCAGCAGTGGCTAAAAATGGTGCGTGGGGGAGTTTGTAGTAATACATACAATAGGAATCGCCAGGCATTGCCCTGATGCTGAGTGTTGTGCATTGTAGCCTTCTCCTTGCTGGTGCCAGATTAGTCATGGGCAGTGCTTGGTACCAGTGGGGGCGTCCTGGCTGCCAGCACAAACAGTTCTGGTGCTGAAAAGGTTGCTTTCTCTAAATCTAATACTTAGGAAATGTATATGAAAGGGGCCTGGCCAAATCCATGATAGACATATCAGCTGGTACTGAAACATTGCTTAAATGCATTTGGCATCTTTGCAGTGTCTCATGGCTGGCAGAACTTTACTGTGTCACAGTTTGTGCAGCAGAAAAGCCCTTTGTCAATAAAAGTTGCTGGGAAGGAGTGTCAGCATGGCTGAAGTCACCTAAATACCATCTAATGGAAGCCTAGTCTTTCATGTTGCTAGTAAAAAGTGTAATTGACACATCAGAAGATGCCAGTAAAATGTTAAATGTTTCTTTCCAGTCTTCATTTGTGAACAAAACTGAGCTCTATTAAGGGAGTGTGGAGAGATGCTGCAGCGTGTGCTTGGTTAGATGTGAACGTAGGATCTTCCAGTTGTGTGTGTGCATCTGTTGGGACTTGGTCTTTCAGGGGAACATGCTTGAGGTTTCAGAAAGATTTCACAAATAATGAAAGTTTAAGTCTTCAGGTTTGCCTCTGGATGTTGTATTTCTACTGAGTAGATCAATCCCATCGTGTTAATTTGTTTTATAAATCAAAGCTTTACGTCAGTTTCCCTTTCAAAATGCTTTATACCAGCATAAATATCCCATTGTGTCCTCTGCTACGCGAGAGTTCTTGCACAACTCAGTGCAGAAATATTTGGCACATAACCTGGTGACAAATCATGCCCAAGATTGAGGGCTTAGTTGTTTATATAAAACTATCAGTACCTTTAATTTTAGGACATGGTAAGGTGGTGTGATTGTGTTTTATGTGTTGTAGATTAGGATTGATAATTATCTAACAACCGATGATTTTATCGGGAAATATTTGGGAGTTCTTTGTGTGATTTTTAACGTAAGAACAAGGCAGTTTTTTTAAAGGAAAAGAATCACGTTCCATCAGGCAGATCCCATCGTTATTTCTGTGCACATCAGTGTGACTGCTGTGTGCCTTGCCCTGCTGGGCCCTTGGTGCAGCAGCTCAGAGCTGGAGGTAGGAGAGCAGTGCTGCAGAATTCCGTGGATGCATTTGTTAGCAAGGAGCTCTTGTGGGAAGTTATTTGTGCTCCTTGGTAGCATCTACACCAGATTTCTTTTCCAAATGTGTAAATTAATTTGTATTGAAAGAAATTAAACTTCATAATTAAGAGTGTTAACTCTGTTTTGAAAGAAGCAGGAAAACAATAGTCTGTTAAAATATCAAAATACTTGCTTTTCTTAATAAAAGGAAAATAACTTTAATCGAGCTAGTCTTCCTAGGAAGAGTATAAAATGCAAGCCCCAAGTAAGTAATTGCTTTTAAAGACATTTCTTTTAAAGAAATTTCTTACAGCTCTGTCAGCATAAGGAGTGGATGGAGAAGACCCAGAGTTGCTCCAATGTTCCTCGGCCTGCAGCTTTTTGATGTTAAATTGACCTGTGGCTTATTTTGGCATTTACGTTGTGGGGATGAAAGGCAGCAAATTATTGTGTGGACTGAAATAGCAGTGGGATTACTGGAGCAGCTCGTGGAAGGCACTGGAATCTGGAGTCTCAACGCTGGAAGCTGCTGCCATTGCAGCAGTGGGGGGACACAGACTGGGACACTGGGGCTGCTGGACAAGGCAGGAGGAGGATCCTTCTGTCCCAGGGCTTCACTGCTGTTTGGACCGGTTGCTGATGGCATTTGCAAAGATTGAGCAGCTTGGGGAAGGATGTTTTCAGCTGGCTGCTGTGTAGAGCAGGCAGAACAACTAGATAAGCACGAAGCTTTGGGTGGTCTTGGAGGGGGAAATGTTGCAGGTGGGAAGTTTGGGCTCTGTCTTTTCCTTTGATTTGTATTAGAGATTTATAAACTGGAAGGGTGCTATATTTGATCTTATGACTAATCCTATTTTGACCCTAGCTATGCAAGATGAGTTAGGGCTATTTTAAAAATCTCATCTATATTTAATTAAGCTTTAAAATTCTGGCCTTAATGAAGAGGTGAATTTTGTGCCCAGGACACACAAGCAGCTTTTTTGATCAGAAAAAATGAGGAAAGGTTATGAAGTATGCATGCTACTGCTTCTATTTTGCTAATCTTTATGATCTCAAATTACTTGTCACCACTGTTCCTTCATCAGCTACACAGATTAGTTCTACATAGGCTAATATATTACAAACCATAGAATTGTCAGAAATAAAGCATTTTGACAGTGCCAAAAGTCTCCTGTTACAAAGGTCTAGTTCAAGAATTATTTTTAGAATTAAAGTGAAAAGTACTTTACTACTACTATTTATGGAATTGCAATGTACTGTAGTATTATGCTTTTGTAGTATTATGTACACACTAATGTTTGGTTTTGTTATGGGAGGGAGGCTGTTATTCACACTGGATTGCTCTGGTTTATTCATATCCTGTGACAGTGAATCAGATACTGCTGTCTATATACAGACTGAATTGCCAGCCAGCTTTGGGCCCAAATATGGTAAACATAATTATGTTCATTTGCTGTAAAAATACATTCTCCTTAGTTTAACATTTCCATGATTACAGTTTTCTGGTAATTCCATAATTTTCAACATGAGAGGGATATGAAAGGCGTAATCATCATGTCCCTCCCTCAGTGTAGAATATAGTTTGTTTTCCTGGGCAAGGCTCCAGCTGTTCAGTGATGAATTTACTGCTGCTCCAATACAGTGAGCCCATAAAGCCTTTGGGAAGGCTGTTCCTGGGACAGGAGCTGTGCTGTGGAGACACAATCTGTGTGCACAGACAGCAAAACCCCGTGGCTGCAACTGTCCTGCAGTGCTGAGGGGATGTGCTGATGTCAGTTTTTCTGGTATGGACTCCTGTTTCCTATTTTTGGAAATGAAATTAATATTGTTTCAGAATACTTAATACTTCTCAAGTAGGAGACTTTCAGTGAATGAGTTGGGGGAGCATCAAGCTCCTACTCCATACTGAGGAGAATAACTGTTAGTAAATAATGGATTAAGTTTGAATTTCAGTCACAAAGTATGTTATGGTAATACTTAATAAATTAAAAAGTGAATAGTTTACTTGTGGAAATACATGCTAATAGTAGCCACTTAATTTACACGAGGGGGTTAGGATTAGTTTATTTAATGCAGCTAAGAAAATGCATTTGCAGGGTTTTTTCTTTCCTGTTTTGATGTAGTCTGGTATTGAGAAGGTTGTAGATGAATTCTGTGGGAAGTGTTGAGAATTCAGAAACAGCATAGTAATTTGGGTAAGGAAAGATTGTTGGTGTTGAGTTACTCCAAATGTTTTGAAAGCTTTCATCATCCTTGCTGCAAACAGGCCAAAAAAAAATCACATACAGGCTTTACAGGATTTGCTGTACATAATCTGTCTCATGTTTCTGGTACTCAGAACTTCCTTCTTCATAGAAGAGCTTTAAATGTGTAGATGATCTGTAATTTTCTCTGCCTTGAAACAGTACTTTTGTCTAACACTACTAAAATAATTAAAACATCTACTGCAGTTACTCTGAGTTTGGGTTTTTTTAAAGTTGTACAGCATCACAAACTCTTAGAAGCGTGGTGCAGGGATATTTATTTCATGGGAAAATGCAAACCTGTGTGCTGGGCAGGGGAAGTCCTGGGGCATTTATGAAAGGTAGGAGGTGTTTGCAGGAGCAGCAGCAGGCGGGGGGTGTTGCAGGGAGCAGCTGAGCCGGGGTGAGGAGCTGGGTGTTGGCAGAGGAGCTGTGCACAGAGTGGCCCTGGGCTGAGGGGTGCTGAGCCAGCCTGCCCAGCTCATCCACCTCAGCCTCCTCTGGCCCACGGGGGCTGTCACTGCATAGCCAGGGAAAGGGAAAGGCAGGGTGAATTTGTGGGCAATGCTAATTTAAAACTGCCCTCAACAACTTGCTGCCTCTGGGATTTCCTGAGCCTGTGGTCAGACTGTTTAGTAACCCAAATGAGCCCCTCTGTAAGGAAGGGTGATAAGAGCTGCACACTAAATTTGAAGTGTGTGTAAACCATGGATTCATGTAGTGACATAAACATGTTTCTGGCTTTTGCAACACAGCTATTCCCTTCCAGATCTATTCTTCTGACTCTGCCATTCAGCAGCAGGCTGAGCACCGAGATCATCTTCCTCAGTGGTAATGACCAGGGCAGAGCCCATCATTTTGTATGTGAGGTTAGGATTCTTTCTTCATTTATGGGTTGATAAATTTATCCATAATTCATCTAGTGTTTTATTTTAGTCCCTTAGTTCTGTAACACTGTGCCATTTGTGTGTGTGTGTATGTATGTGTATATATATAAAAAATGTATTAGTGCATGTAGTATGTCATGCCTAAATATTGTAGTATTGACCTGGGCTCTTATTCCCACTTGTCTTTCCAAGTCTGGTTTAAGATATGACTTGTTTAGGACATTGACAGCTTCCTCAGAAAAACCTAACTTTTGAAAGATGATGTGTTGAAGAATGTCTTATTTATTTCTCTATGTACTTTGTCAAAGGGTGGGAATTATTCCCATTTTTCTAAGTGTGGAAGCTTTTTCTGCAGTGTTTGAGTCCATGGGTGAATAATGTTAAGCCGATGAGAATAAAGCTCTTCATGGAGCCTTCTGCCTGGTTTCTTGATCTGCACTGACTCAGCAGTAACTAAGCTCTACAAAGTGATTTCCTAAACCTCTTTAATGAATTTTAGTAGAAATTTTTAGCATGGGTCTTAAAATGTGTATTGAAGACCTCTCTTCCCAGTGAATGTTACTGAAAACCAGGTATGGCATTTGCTTATGCTAGAAAGCTGCAATTCATGATTTGACAAGGAGATTTAACTCTTACCTGACTAAGTGGGAGAAGCCACTAATTTTCCTGGAACTAAACACGTGCCTAAGTCCATTGCTGAAGTGAGCCCAGAGGTTTAAGATGTCCACTATAATCTCATAGGGTTGTAGGGTGGGTTGGTGTTGGGCTTTGTTGTTGTTGTTTGTTGTATCATGTGAAAGCTGGTTTTCTGCATTAACTTGGGAAATGGTGGTTTTTGTAGTTATCATTAAAGAACTGAGAAACAATGAAATTTCTTTTCCTGATGCTTGTTTTTTCAGTCAAGTTTTAGCAAGAAAACATCATCCTAGACTCTGTTCTTTCATTTTTACTTTTATTTACTTTAATCAGGAGCGACAGGGTGAAGAACAATAGTCTGACATGGGTGGCTTCTGCTGTAGCTTGGAAAGATTTCAAGTGTGTGTGTGTTGTCCTGGGTCAGGGTGCAAGGACAGACTTGGAAATTACCTCAGATGACCATAACTGGACCATGATGCACAGGCCTGACCAAAAATATTCCTGTTTCTCATATGCTTGATTGAGTATTTCTCTAGCTCAGTGTTTCCTCCCTGATTTCCCTTCAGCAGGAAGTGAAATCCGTGGCCTAAAAAGATCATTTATAGGAACACGTGTTAACTTATTCTCCAGATTTTCTAGACACTGTCAGCTCACCATCCCTGGATTGAAACCCTGGCCTGCAGTTCTTCCCTCTGTTTGGAAGTGTATTTTTCCCATGGATGGCTGTCCATGTGCTCAGGTGTGTCTTTCTGAGCAATCCTGCAGGATCAAAGAATTCTGTAGGTGAGCTGTTCTGGGAGGCAGAGCTGTACAGAAATTTGTGCTGCTTATGCTTGCTGTCACTCTGGTCCCATGAGCCTGTTTTCCATCCTAGCACGTTTTCCAGCTGTGGTGGGAGTGTGCCTGTGGCTGGGGTAAGTGCACCCTGCTGGAGGTGGGAGATGGAGCCTCGAGCCTCCCTGGCTGACAGCCACATTGCATGGGAATCTCTCTTGCTGGGTGCAGGGACTTTGTTAGGCTGCTCTCTCAAAACAATAGACATGATTTGCTTTCCCTTTTCAAAGGGGAACTGGTCCTGCTTTCAAAATAGATAATGTAAGCACCTATTGCCAAAGGAGGATTGAAACAGTGATCCTCATCTGACACAGGCATCTATTTTTGACATTGGGGGAGGCACCCAAGTCTGAGAGAAGCTCTGGTTTAACATGTTCCTTTCACCAACTTTTCCTGTTGCTGTCGCATCTTATTGCTGAGACTTGGGTTAGTGCTGTTTGGAGTGTTACACGTTTGACTTCAAACAAAGTGCAGGAAGTCTCCTGATGGACTGAAGGCTCTGCCTTGGAAAAATCCAGTTGACTGTGCTGACAAGTCTCAATCTGACCTACCCTCGCTGTGTGCTTTTTAGGCAGTGTAGTTACACAGTTCAGGTTTATGGATTCCCTGCTGGAGGGGTGAGAGTTGGAAGTGGGGTGGTGTAGTGCTGAGCAGCCAAGACCCTCAGTATTCAACTGGCTCCAAAATGTGGTGTTCCTCAGCCTTTTCCAGTTCTCTTTGTTTCTGAGTGGTTTTCATGACAGAGTCTTTGGTGATGTGGGTTTTTTGGTGAGGGCATGGGTGTATTTTTGTCTTAGCTTGTCGTTCGGGACACCTAGCATAGATGTGCCTCTGCAGGATTTTTCAGTAGAAATGCAAGAGACATAAATCAACACAAGCAATTTACTGTCTTTGTTATAAGGAGTGTCATTTTGAAAGGAAGAAAACTCTAGACAACAACATAAATTAGTTCGGAGGCTGTATATAAATATTAAGTGAATATGCCATCAGTGGAATTGGTCTTTGAGTTAATAAAACCAAGTTGCTGGTTTAACAGACCTCCATGCTTTTGTTGGCCATTACTTCACGGGTAAATGAGATCAGTTTCTGAATTAATAAGCTGCTCTGTTGCAATTGGAGGTGCTGAGTTTGATGATTCTGGTTAAACTGTGCTAACTACATAGTCCCTGAGGAGCACCTTCAGAGAGCTCTGGTCCCCAGCTGGGAGGAGAGAACACACAGAGTTGGTTCTCATGTGGCTGTTCAGACCCCCAGTGTCTGGTGAGCTGCTGTTGGGAAGGGGAGACCCTGGAAGAAGAATGTATCCAACAGGAGCTTCCTAAGGATTCACTAAGGATTCCACTAAGGATTCACTTGACTACTTTTTTGGTTTTTGTTTGGGTTTTTTTCTTCCAACTGTTCTGGGCAAGCAGCCAAAAAGGAATCCCAATGAGCAATTCATGAGCTAACAAGAACTAAAATGATTTTGGTATAATGGTCTATTTCTGTCTCTCCCTGTCCTCTTCTAATAGGAGGTTTTTACAACTTGTACAGCAAAGAAAACCCAAACCAAACAACACATCCTGGAGATGCCTGGGTCTCCTGGAGGCTGCAGCCCACCCTGTTAGAAAGCCTTGGAAGGCAACACTGCTTTTTCTTGCTGGATTTGTAGCCCGAGGACAGGCCCCAGCCCAGAGCAGCTGGTGTTTGGTGATGTGTGGCATTCCCAGGCTGAGGGGCTGTCCTGTGCCTGCGTCCTGGCAGCTGTGGGAGTGAGTCTGGAAAACCTACACCTCCTTTGCCCTGGTGGTGAAGATAATCAATACTTGTCAACCCCTATAAAAGCATTTACATGCTTTAAGTATTTATGATGCACTGGTAAGAAATTCCAGGTGCAAAATAACTTGGTTGATGTCAGAGGTGAATGCATTTTTTCTGCCAGTCAGCATTACTTGAAGGTGGCTCTTCTCCCCTGAAAAGTTTAATTTTGGGAAACATAGTTTCAACTCTTTTATTTTTTCTGAAAAGTTTTATGTTCAAAACAGCGTTTCTAACTGAAACAAGTTTTAAAAGCCCCCACACATTTAATTTTATTCATCTCCTCTTTATGGATGGATTGAATGTATTATACTGGTGCCATTCCGATGGCAATTTTAAGATTAATAGATGTGATGTATTGATTGAAAGTAGTGGAGAAGCTGTAGTCTTAGTCAGAATTTAGTTTATCAGGTTGAGATTTTTTTGCTGAAATTCTGGCTGTTATTAACTGTTCTCTATATATTCTTTTTATATCCGTGGTCTGTGGATTCCAATTTCTAGTATCTTTGAATGGATATGTTTTGTCAATGCTGAACACACTATATACCTGTAGAAGTAACCTATCTTTAGTTTGGGATAGTGTAAAATGAATCAACTCCCAGTTAAAAATCTGTAGAGTACTATATTGATGTCTGTCCTAAAATCCCTCCCCAAAAGTAGTTGGGCCTCCCTGACTGTTTTTCTTAACCTGTTTATTTATGAGGATCCTGAAAGGTTTATTTGGAGGAGTTTCCAGCATCTGTCTTAGTCCGCTTGTGTTCTTACCTGCAGTTAGTGAGGTGTCTGGAAGGAGGAGCAGGAAAGGGCTGAGGCTGGGGGGCTGCCCGTGGTGAGGCTCCCCCCGGGCTGGATTCCCATTTCTGCTGGCTCAGTGACATCCACGCTTTCAAAGCACACTGCTGCTCTGCACCGTGCCCAGCCAGGGCTCTCCGTGCTGCCCTCCCCTGAGCCCCTTGGAGCTCCTTCTGGTGCCCTTGCTGGTGCGGGGCTCCGGGTGAGCTGGGCAGGGCTGGGCTGGGCTCCAGGTGAGCTGGGCTGGGCTGGGCTCCAGGTGAGCTGGGCTGGGCTGGGCTGGGCTCCAGGTGAGCTGGGCTGGGCTGGGCTCC
>VZRZ01002027.1:64886-76969 GCA_013398175.1 Climacteris rufus | reverse complement strand
GCCTCTGGTTGTGCTGGGTGTCAGAACACGGCCTCTGGTTGTGCTGGGTGTCAGAACACGGCCTCTGGTTATGCTGGGTGCCAGAACACAGCCTCTGGTTGTGCTGGGTGCCAGAACACAGCCTCTGGTTGTGCTGGGTGCCAGAACACAGCCTCTGGTTGCTTGGTCACTCTTGCAGCCCTGGGCCATCTGGGGCTGGGGAACACTGGCCCATCCTCAGGAAATGGTGCTCAGGCCTCCCTTCCCTGCTCTCCCAGTCTGCTGTGCAGGTGTTGAGGAACACTGAGGAAATCTTTGTTTTTAAGGAATTCACTTTGGGACTTTGGGTGGCCTGGCCAGGTGATGGATGGGAGGTACAGCTAGTGACAGTGAACCATGAAGGTGGAATGACACCTCTCCTAGCAGAGTAACTTTGGATTTGCACGAGATTTGTGTCACCAAACGTGAGGGTGGTTTTGATGGGAGGCCCTTGGCTCTGGCAGCTTCCTGGCCTTTTGGCCTCCCAGTGGGTTTGTTTGTTCAGGCTTTTCCCGGGTAAGCAATCTGGCTGTTCTGGGTTGTGTCTTTTGGAGTTAACTTCTTTTTGAACATTCATTGAATTTAGTTGCACTCGGTTTTGTTTTACATGAATGGTGGGTGCAATGTTAAGTTCATCCTGAAATTTGGAATCTGTATCTCATAAAATTAAAATCAGCATGAAATAGCTGGAAGTGTTACGTTTAAAAAAATGAGCTCAGGTGTTTTGGAGTATCTTACTCTTCCTTCACTGGAAGGACACCTTTGCATGCAGTTTTTAAAATTGAGATCAGAACCTTTTTAAAGCACTGCTTCCTCTGCTGAGTTTCCTGAGTTGATTCAGGGGAAAAGTTGCCTTCTCACGGAACAGATGGGGGATTAGACCCCTTGTGCTGGTCCAAAACAAACTGGGAAGTACCAAATTCCATCTGTCTCAAAGGCTTCCTTGTTAATTCATGTCTGTTGCAACTGCTCAGGTTGGGAAAAAGCGTTTTTCTGGGAAGTATCTAAGCAAAAATTTTGGATGCTACATTAAAAAAAAGTAGTGAATTCAGTTTGCACATGCACTTACTTTCCTGCAATTTTTGTTTCCTCTCTGCAAATGTGGCCTTTTTTAGAGCAAGTTGTGCTGCTGTCTGATTGTCTGTAAGTCCAAATAGTCTAAACCAGTAGCAATTCCTTAACTTCAGCATTAAGTCCTTAAAGTGAGAACATAAACAGTGTGCTGACCTTTCCCAGTAGCATTTTGCAGCTTTCAGCAGGGTAGTGTTCAGTGTGGAGCTGATTTTTTTAACTGTATATTAGTTCTGCTATAGTGTTTAGTAGTATTTGAACAGTACTGGTTTGGTTTTGATTACATAAAGGAAAGACTGAAATACCTTTACTTGTGGAATGGTAACTTTTTTGATATTTACTTCACTTGGTTTCTGTGAGTATTTCTGTTTTTTACAAAATGAAGTGCAAGCCTAAGGTTTATATTTTGGACTGATAACATGCTGTTCTTACATCACTGGCATGAAACAGTTCAATTATTTTTTCCCTCTAATATGGCAAGAGTTAGAATGGCCTAAAGTCCATCCAGTTCAGTATGGAGCCTTTGTCTTTAGGCCATGCACCAAAAGCAGGGGGAAACCAGAGCTGAAGGGAAGGGAAGGGAGAGCGTGGGAATGTTTTGTGCTTCACTTTTTCAGGAGAAGATGCAAAAGGAAGAATGTTTATTTTGTATGTAGCATGTCAGAGAGCTCATTATGGAAAGTTTCAGACAGTCTTCAGACGTGTCTGGTGTTCAGGCTTGTAGCTTTCCTCTCTGTGAATAAATCTGCTGAAGATACAAGCTGTCCTCTTTAAGTTTCTGTGTTGATTTTATTGCAAGGGAATACTGAAGTTGAAGAATTGAGGAAGTACCTGCAGGTTTGACTATGAAATTGTCTACAAGTAAAACACAATGATTTATCGTGTTTGTTTATAGCTGTAGAAAATAGGAAGCCACCTTTTTTTCTCTTTGTTGCATTTCTGTTGTTTTAGGATGTAGCAGGTTTATGTACTGGCTGAATATCTGACCATTCTGAATGAGTTCAGTGTGTGTGATCCTGGGAAGCCCCATGTGTAATGACAACCACCAGGCTGAGGTGCATCTCTGATGATGAGCTCGTCCCATTCAGTGCCCTGGAGCTCCAAAACCCCTTCTTCTCAGCTTTTTCTTCCATGAGCATTTCTTAAGTTCCTCTGCAATGTGAAATTCATGTCTACTTAGGAAAAATAATCACTAATTCACTTATACATTACATTTAAGTTACCCACCTCTTTTGTTCCATTTGCATTTATATGCAATCAAGAAAACCAATTTAGTCATGCTGTCCTCTGTAAGGCACCACAGCTTGTAAAGCAGGGAGAAGATATTTCCAGCCATGCATACGATATCAAGACTTCCTAGAAAATTATGTTTTAAATGAGTTTATTGCATTTTGACACATTCAGTGTGACTATTGAGAGAAATATAAAGTAGATAAGGAGGTAAGTAGTCAGCTTGGAGTACTTTAAGGATGCTGTAATGCATATGGGAGTTTCTTCTGTGTTTTGTCAGTTTATCAGGTTCTGAAAGGTGTGAATACAAAAGAGTATTTGCTCCAGCTCTCAGAAGCAGAAGCATCTGCAGCAACAACTTCCTGAAAAACTTGTGTCTTGTTTTTTTAGTGGGAGTGAGACTGTCCAGCTCTGGATGTTTCGTCCTGCTGTGTCTTGCCAGCTTCTTTATCTGTGGGGTGCTTGTATCCTGCATGTGTGCCAAAACACATTAGGGGAATGAATGAATATAGATGTGTTCAGACAGGTGGAAATAAGAAATTTTGACTGAAAATAAAATCTTTATTCCCCAGCCATTTTGAAAATATTAATACAGGCTTCATTTCTCAAATGTAATAGCTAAAGGAACATTTTGTTGTTGGACGAAAGGGTTCCCTCCTGTTATTTCTGGATTATTCTTTTAAGTACCCAGGTGGAAAAAAAACCTGATTACTGTTTGATGCTATCCTTGTACACTGCAGTTGGTGCAGTCAGGAAGAGAATGTCCATGTTTGATAAAATGGAGTGGGGTGTGTAGGAGAGGGAGAGAGTGGCCTGGAGTGTGACTGCAGCTAGGACTGGACAAACTAATGGGAGGAATTGTATCTTTCTGATATTGTCCAGACACTGGTCAGGGTCTGGTCTTGAACATCTCCTGCTGCATCCTGGCCTTTTCCCACTGCTCAGGCTCTGTTCACATTCCTGCAGGAGCCTTCAAGGAGTGCTCTTGGCTCTCCAGCTGCCCCAGGGTTTGCCAGTAGCAGCAGGGCAGTACTGGAAGTTGTATTTCCTCCCTGCTGTGATGTCTGCTGAGAGTGTTATTTAGACAATCTCTCAGGCAGTCCTATCTCATGTAACACCTTGTGTATGAGAGGTGCTGGACTGGGACGTGTGTTGGTTGTATTTCTCATCTAATCTCAGGTAGGATATAGGCAGATTTGTCTGTTGTACTGAAAAAAATATTAAGGACCTGTATCTGTTGACTTAGTAAACTATTAAAATGAATGGAAGAGTTCTGCAGTAAATTATGGTGGATGAAAAAAGGTTGAATTGACTTCATTCTTTAATTATTTTAAAAGGATGAGGTTAGAAAATGTGATTAATTCCCCTTGAGCTCTGCAGTAATAACCTTTCACTGTTCTTAACTTTGCAAGACTTGCACTGGGGATTAACTAGACAGTCTAGAATGAAAGAATTAACAAGGAAATATTCAACAGTGTTGAGTTTAGTAACAGGATGCAGCAACCTGTAACTGCCTTTTAAACTGTCAGTGCAACTCTCCCTCCCTCTGGCTCTGGGGTGTTGTTGGCAGTGTGTGTCCAGACACACAGTGTGTTCACAGTGTGTGAACCAGGACGCTGCAGGAGTTAAATTCTTAAACCTTCTCATTGTTCCATAACATTTTAAACTTTTTTTTTCCTCTCTTCACAGGAAATGACCTAGAGGCCTTACAAATACATTTGAGCATTTTTGTTCCGTGTCTGCAATTGAGGGCAAACGCAGTCTGGAAGCACCACTTCTTAACGTTACAACGGAAACAACTACCTCAGCAAACAGGGCAAGGGGAAGAAGGCTTGCAATAATAAACACTCTGATTTTTAATAGCTTAGACTTGCAAAGTCTTCTGTAAACAGTCCAGATTTTTTCTCCCCTCCAATATTAAGAAGAGACACTACAAGTAAACTGAGTTGGCAGACTGGATCTGTCAAGACATTTGAAGATATTTGATCTGCTGACATAAGGATTTGCTTTTTCAAGGAAGGAGCCTCTGCACTGCTTTTATAATCACTGTTGATCGGTGGTTTGCTCCACTTTTCCTGATATTACTAATGG
This sequence comes from Climacteris rufus, assembly GCA_013398175.1. NCBI lineage: Eukaryota > Metazoa > Chordata > Aves > Passeriformes > Climacteridae > Climacteris > Climacteris rufus. The sequence goes on along the minus strand of VZRZ01002027.1, from coordinate 72,559 downwards.
CAAAATTGTATTAAGGTATTGCTTCTAAAACTATTCTTTGCATTGACAAAATTAACTTTTGTACGCTTAACAGCAAGTGACAATGTTCTGCCCGTGAAGAACTCGTAGGCCATCACTTCTCTGCTCCAGGTGGCTTTTTTGTGTGTGGAGGGAACACCAAACGAGAGACAGAGCATTGTTAAGATACTCGGGCTTGCTTTTTGGGTACAGTTTATAACTGCAGCGGGGCTGCACCGAACACTGAAAACACAGAGTCAGCAGATCTGCTGCCTTTCCCACTGCTGATACAGATTACACAGACGCTTGCCTTTCTGAAATGCCTTTTGTGAAACCTACGTACACAGTCCCGCACCGTTACCGTACATAGAGACCCCAGGAAGGAATTTGACGAGCGATTGTTAATCGAAGAACTCCGGACAAGCACTCCCCTATGTATTGCTGCAGCGCACAAGAGAGCAAAATGGACTATAAGCGGCGCTTTCTGCTTGGCGGGTCCAAGCAGAAGGTGCAGCAACACCAGCAGTACCAGCTGCCCGAGCTGGGCAGGACCCTGAGCGCCCCGCTGGCCTCGGCCGCCCCCAGCGCGGCGCTGGCGTCCCCGGCCGCTGCGGGCGGCTGCTCCCCCGGGCCCCCCGCCACCCCCATCGCAGACATCCAGCAGGGCATCTCCAAATACCTGGATGCGCTCAACGTCTTCTGCCGCACGAGCGCCTTCCTCACCGAGCTGTTCAGCGGCGTCTTTCGGAACTCGCACTACTCGAAGGCAGCTATGCAACTGAAGGACGTGCAGGAACACGTCATGGACGCGGCGAGCCGGCTCACGGCAGCAATAAAACCAGAAATAGCAAAAATGCTGATGGAGCTGAGCGCGGGAGCTGCGAACTTCAAAGATCAGAAGGAGTTCAGTCTGCAGGACATCGAGGTGAGTTACCCTGGGGGATACTGCTTTGCACAGGAATTTGTGTCGTTCCTTCTCACTCCCTTCTATGCCGAAAGTTTTCTTCACCTTGGCACGTATTTGTGGGCAGTGCTGGTGAAAAAAACTCTTCATTTCTTATGCACTAGGAAAGTACTAAGGCATTTGCAGGGTCTGACCTCCATCTGTGTTGAATTATCTATTTAGGAGGTATTTCTGTAGATGAACCAACTAGACAAAAGTTTTAAACATATATGAGCTAACGTTTCTAACAAATAAATCCATTGTATTCTAAATCAACCTACACTTTGCTTGGTTTTATCCGTTCTGAGGGGAAACCTGAGCACGTGGGAGTAGCATATTGTCAGCAGTGCTTGAGTAAAACTGTGTATCAGTTGACTAATAACATTTTATCACTCTTTAGAACGTTCCTGTCCTTTTGAACTGCTGTGTGTAAGAGGAAATCCACGCTGTGTGAGTGCAGTGCTGTAAAAATTTGTCATGACTTTGCTGTAACTTTCATATGCTGGCAGCGAGTGCCCAGCAGTCAGGATTCCGAGAGGATCCCCCACTCCTGGCATGCCTGGCTGGGAAGGTCTGGGTGTTTCTCCTCTAGTAAATGGTTTATGTAAAAGGCAGTGTTAAGTGCTAGTCACAGATAATTCCCTGCAGTTTTAAGTAGTTCTCGTGTTTTGACACATTTCTTTACCTTGCAGCAGTCTTTGCAGTTACTCCTTCAAAACTCTATCCTGGGTGGAAAACTTATTTTTGAGTTTTCTTGGTTTTGATGTAGTTTTCAGGTAACTTTATAAGAATGAATGTTATGTTCCTGTCAGGCATTATCTGCTTTCTCTAACAGCACCACTTCCAGATGCAGTAGTGAAGTAGAATGCAATTCGTCAGTCATACTTCCCACTACAGTTTTCAGTGTACTACAGTTTTCAGTGTTGCATACTTGCTATAGAATGAAGTAAGATGGGCTATATATCTGTTATAATTGTCTTCTGTAGACTGGTATTAAAAAAAACCAATCCAATAACATCACTGTTTAGCTAAAGCTATAGCTATATATATATATAAATTGTGAGTTTATGTGATTAATCCTCATAATAGGTGTGCTAAAAGACTTTTTGAATTAAAGAAAGCAAAAACAAATGAAGCATGACCTATCTTCTAGGGGATTTTGTGGACTTTGAAACTCTGTCTTTGCAGGTGTTGGGGCCATGTGTAGAACTGCTTTTGTCCCCTGGGCAGGCAGGGGTGGCTGCTGGTCCCCCCAGGGAGCCGAGTTCAGGAGCAGGAGCACAGCAGTGTTTGCATGGGGTGGGTTTGTGTCCTGCCAGCTCAAAACAAAGGCAGAGAAACTTGTGCAGGTCCCAGCTTTACCTGGCAGGCCCGGCCTTGTTCTGGGCTCCAAGTGCACCTGCAGTGCTCCCTGCCTTGCCCTGGCACTCTGTGGTGGCAACAGGGGGGTGGAGCTGCTTCTGTGCTTTCCTGCCTGCACATCATGGGCTGCCCCAGCACTTCTCATCCTGCTTTTCTTTTATCTTTGCTTAATTAAAACTACATCTTGCGTGTGGCTTTGAAAAAAGGCAATATGCAAGACTTATGGGAACCTATGTTTAATGAGGCAAACGTTGGGTTCTGCTTTGGCTTAAGCACCAGCAGAATGTGAGGATTTGACAGTGACTCACATGGTTGTTCTGTAGGTCACTCAGGAGTGAATGACACAGGATGGTTGTGCCTTGGAAGCAGCAGCTGCTCAGGGCTGAAATGGACCTTGGCAGAGGCCAATACAGGAATGTATTTAAGTTTGTTGGTGACTTGAAAGCACAGGTTATAAGTATGCTGGGAGACCTGCTGAATTAAAAATAATCCTGAACAAATGAGTTTTCCAGTTGTGATGGAATTGAGAAGGCAAAGCTGAATGTTGCAATATTTAAAGAGACTTTTTCAGCCTCAGGAATGGAGCCCAATGGGCAGCAGTTCTGGAGAACTGTCCTAGTGGTTGCAGGGGTGTGTTGGGTAAGAGTCAGTGCTGTGCAGTTACAAATAATAAGTCAGTGCTGTTGCCACTGTGCAAAGAGGCAGTTGCCATGTATTTAACACAAGCCTAACCTGCAAGACCCATGCACTGAGTACTGAACTCTCTTCAGTGGTTATTATGGCCATTAAACTCAATGGTGCACGTGCACAGCACTTCTGGTGCACTTGGAGAAATAGGGAGCAACTGGAGAGGCAGCAGAGGAGAGCAGCAAGAGTAGTCAGACAACCAGCAAATAGGACTTCAGAGGACAAATTGAAAAGATGGACTCTACAGAAAAGGAGACTGCGAAGGAAAATCAGAATTGCTCAGGTATGTGAGAAGCTGCCAGAACATGTCAGTGTCTGTTCTTAATGTCCATGTAAGGTGGAGCAAGGAACTTAAATTTCAGAAGGACAGACTCACATTAGGTGCTGTGGAAATCCTTTGTAATGTTAGTGGAGCACTGATGTGGATTGCTGCAAAGGGTAGGGAGCAGAGCTTACAGAACAGGTTAAACCTGCATCTGGCAAAACTGACCCAGGTGAAATTGCTCCTTGCTAGGGACAGAAGGATAACCTGTTAAGATCCTTTTCCATTGTGCTTTTCTGGGATTTGAAGACTGAACTGTTGGTGCTGAAATTTAAATTTAGAAAACGTTTGGTTTTTTTTTTTTCCCGGTGATGTGTAGGGAAGTTAATATTTCTTTAAGCTGGCAGCAGGATTAAAAAACTCACAATGGAAGTAGAAAAGTACAAAGGGTTTGCCTGACTTCATCAGAGTTTACTGAACAGGGAAGGGACGGGCTGAGGGTGTGAGAGGCAGAGTAATTGTTTCCTTGGAAAATACAAGGAGGGGGGTCCAGGTGTATCTGGAGTTGCTTTGTCACCTTCTCTAGTGACTGAAAGCACTCATGGCTCTTGTCTGAGAGAGAACTGGGAGAGGGTCAGATGAGTGGCAGCTCAGCACTACCCTAAGGATGGGCTATTTGAGGGATGGAGTCTGGTGTTAGGGAAGAAGGGGGAGGTGAGTTGTAATTTGGGGTGCAGTGGGACAGAACCCCAAATTCAGGAGAAGGACATGAGAATGAGACGTTTTCTATGCATGAGCCCAGCTAAGGAAAATGCAATTTTCCTAAGCCTTGCTCAGCCCAGGCTGTATGTTTTTGGGAGGAATGAGAAATCCAAGCAGAGCAGGTTTGGCTTCAGGAATCGAGCAGAGGGCAGTGTCTTTTCTGAAGTGCAGCATGTCTCTATCTGCTGTACTGGGCTCTGGCCTCCAGGAAAGGCAATGTCAAGAAAACTCAAGTTTTGATGAACATACCTGACTTGAATTTGGACTGAAAAATGTTGTGCAACCTGGACTGTAACACCATGGGGTGAGGGTTTTAATATATTTATTATTACTTAGAACAAAGATTGCTGGTTCAGAGCTGTCTGCCAGGCTGTGTGAGAAGGTGACTTCTCTTGGTCAAAGCGTGGTGACAGATGGAGTTTCCCAAGGTTTCTTAATTTCAGAAATGCAAATGCTGATTTTTATTTTCTTCTTTTTCTTTCCCCTTTCAAACACCTTTGAATTCTCGGGTGTTCTGTGCCTGTGTGGGTGAGGAACAGCTTGGCAATCAGGGTAAATGGGAGTGTGTTTTCCATATCTGTTTGTCAGCTGGGGGAATGCAATAATGCTGTACTTATGATAATAATAGCATTAAAGGAAATCCGTGGGGAGGAGTAAAACCGGTAAAAGTAAGTATATTTGCCCATCTCTTGTGAAGCTTTCCAAAAGCCTCAATACTGCCAAATCTGAAGAATGACTTTTAGTTACACAGAGCTTGTGTGTTTTCTTAAGAGTGGTAGTAATGAGAAGGATGTACATGTTGCTTTCCTGAACAAAAGGGAAGCACGAATGGGCACCAGATATATTCTTGGATGCTCTGTTCTGTATTAAATGAAGATAATTTTTTGCTGTTTTGCGTATGAGATAGCCTAAGATTTTTTAACAAGTTTGTGAGACAACAATGTCTGAGTAAATATTAAATGTGGGCTTTCATTAGCAAACATTTTAAACGCAATTTAACCATTTTTTAGATTATTCTTTCCTGGGATTTGCAGGGATTTGCTCCCGACTCTTCTGAGTTGAGGAACTGTCAGAAGCAAAAAAATATTTTGTCTTATGTTTTAATTTCTGCTTTTTATTTTTAAAATGCTTCACACTAAAGTGTTTGTTTTACTAAATGATAGTGACCACTTCAGTAGCTGTCAAGTTCAGATTACCACTACTGGCTTTTAGGGTCACTGTGAGAAGAAATGAGTATTGGGTTGCCCGAGTCTCCTGATACCATAAAGGTGCAACTTCTGCTGGCTTTTAGTTCAGCCTGCAGGTGATTCCTCTCCATGGGCAGGACTGAGTCTCCCCTTGGAGGTGTTCTGCTCATGAGATCATTCTTTGGAACAGCAGGGCATTGCTGCATAGAAAAACTAATAATATTCTGCCCACTTCTAGTAAAATACAGCGAGGTTGTTATCTCGTAATTGGGCAGAGCAGTTCAGGCTCTGCTGGGAATTGTCACTGCCAGAGCCACTGAGGACTCTGTCCAGGGGAACCACGCAGTGGTACTTGGAGAGCTGCAAGTCAGTGTTTGTATCAAGGGTGAAAGACTGGCACTGGTTGTTTGCTGGCTTTGTTACTGGTAGTGTTCTGTTTTAAACAATCTGTTGTACAAGGTTTGCTTGCCGGGGAACTCGCGTGGCATCACTGTTTAGCAGTGAAACCTGGCAGTTTTGTGTACACTTTGTCCAATGAAACACTCCAAAGTTGGTTGTGTGCCCCATGAGGAGGATAAAGTGGCACAGAGTGACCTAACACTGCATCTCATCTGGTGCTCCTTTGGTAGGGAACCAAAAGTCCCATTGCTGCCAACTGTCTCCACAGGAAAAGAGATTCTTGTAGGTAGAGCTCTGCTGAGGCAGGGCAGGGAAGTCAAGGTGCTGGAGATGCATTTTGTGAGACAAAAGGTTTGCAAGCTGCAGACCTAATTGTTTATGCAATATGAATGATTCTAGGAAATTATTTAAGAAAACATCACCACTACCAAGGAAATCTCACTGGTTGACTCCTGAGGTGATTGCAGTTAAGCTTTGATTCCTGCACAGTCTGTAGGGTTTAGTTTGTGTATATTTTGGTCTAAAGCAGGAGAGTCCCACACTTCTGCAGGGGAGGTTAACTTGGAGAAGAGCTGCTGGAGTCCCTGGGTGTGGAAGAAGGGATCCATGTGCTGGCACTGTCCCAGGGGTGGCAGCTGGGTTCCCCCTGCCCTGCTCTGCCCAGGGTCAGTGCCCAGCCTGGCTGGGGGAGCTCCCTGCAGCCCCACCGGGAGGGCAAAGCTGGGGCTCCTTGGAAGGAATTCCAGCCACGTGAGCTTTAGAGCAAAGGGAGTTTGGCAGCTGCCATCGATCCAAAGGGAGTGTTTAACAGTGCAAAAGTCCTCCACCACTTTGATACTGAAGCAGCTAAAACCATCCTTATCCATTTCAGAGGAAGGCTGAAATGGATTTTTTTTCAAACAAAATAGAAGTTCAATAAAGCAGATGTTACTGTTTGTCTTCACTGTTTAACAGGGTAAATTATAGTAGAAATGTTGTGTGCTGCCACTTAAAACCTAAATAATTTGTTTATTTTGAGCGTTATTCCCAGGCTGGGGAAACTTCAACCTCTGTACCTTAAATATTACTTGAAATTTAATCAGCTTGAAATTTCTAATGAGTACTAGTTTCATCTTCCCCTGAGAACTGCATTATTCCTACACAGAAATAAGTCAGATCACCAGTTGCCTTTTCCTGCAGTTTTCTTACAAATCTTTCTAATCTTGTAGCCAGGAAAGTTGGAGTTTTCTTCATTTTATCACTTGCTGACTGCCTTTTTGTAATAAGGCAAGCTCCACGTTCAGAGGTCAGTCAAAGTACCAAAAATGTTTAATTTTATGCCTTATACAAAGAAGGGAAGTGATTAAAGCAGAATGGAATGTCAAAAGGAGTCTGGATGCAGTGGAAAAAAGCATTGCCACCAGTGGTTCTTCTGAAGTAGATAGTAAATGCATATAACTGTTCGTGTGACTGCAGAGTCCTGCCAGAAGATACATCGTGTCTGAATATTTTTATTCCAGAAGAATGTAGCTGAAAATAAGCCAGATAATTTAGTGGCTCCAAGGCACGAGGGCTTTGTACATTATCTGTGTATTTTATGAATTATTCCTAAAATGGAGTTCAAGTTGAATCTTCTTTAATATATCAAAGTCCAATACACATTTTAAAGCATTTTGTGTGATAAACTCCATAAAAGAAACACTTTGAATAGCTTTTAAATACTTTATACAGTGATTTGGAAAATAGCTGCTTCTCTGCTGCTTTGTCAGCTTTGTCCTGCGTGGGGAGCGCTGCCCTGGGGGCACAGGGAGCCCTTGGCTCTCCGGGATGGCCCAGTGCTGGTGGCACTGCTGTTCTTGCACCAGGCTGCTCTGGCACAGCAGCTCAGCTCAGCTCGGGGTACCCGGGGTGTCAGTGTCCCCCTGGGCACAGCTCAGCTCCAACCCCGGGCACAGCTCAGCTCCAACCCCGGGCACAGCTCAGCTCCCCCAGCCCGGGCACTGCTCAGCTCAGCTCCCCCCGGGCAGAGCTCCCCAGGCACAGGTCAGCTCCCTGGGCACAGCTCAGCTCCCCCCGGGCACAGCTCCCCGGGCAC
>VZRZ01002027.1:54080-64472 GCA_013398175.1 Climacteris rufus | reverse complement strand
CCCTGGGCACAGCTCAGCTCCCTGGGCACAGCTCAGCTCCCCAGGCACAGCTCCCTGGGCACAGCTCAGCTCCCTGGGCACAGCTCAGCTCCCCAGGCGCAGCTCCCTGGGCCCTGGTGCAGAGGGAGGTGCAGGGCTGGGGCACAGCTCAGCCGGGAGCCCTGGGCTGCCCAGGCCTTTCCCGGTGCCAGGCAGCGTTCCCAGGGCTGCTGCAGTGCTGGAGCTCTGGCACTCGGTGCCAGTGGCAGGGCTGCAGCTGGGGGTGCACGGGGCTGGGGGGCAAAGGCCTGTTTGTGCCCATTGCCTGCCCATACCAGTGCAGGGGATAAACTGCTGCCCAGGCTCCTTGGATTTATGTTCACGTTTTGTTGTTGCTGTTTTGGGTTTTTATCATAAATTCAGCCAGGTCTCTGTGCAGGTGGGTTTTGCTGTTGACTTGGTCCTTGTGATAACATGCTGCTCCTATTTCTGTCTTGTTTCATGTGCTCATTTTGCCAAGTAACCAAGCAGGCTTCATTCATCAAGTAGTCATAACTTCAGTGCAGAAGTTTAAATTACCGAGGTTAGTCTGGTGTTCCCTTCATTCATAGAAACCAGTGCTTACTCACTCTTTACCTCCTTTTAAGTAAATGCTTAAATATCATGTGTTACTTATGATGTGAAGTATAAATTTAATAAAAATGATTGGAGTTTAACTTAGGTCCTTACACCAAACGAAAAGGAAGAAGGGAAACGTCCACGAGCTCTTCCCTGTGCTTGAACCTGGTTTATTTTCTCCTGCAGGTACTTGGGCGATGCTTTTTGACTGTGATGCAGGTCCACTTCCAGTTCCTGTCACAAGCTCTGCAGAAAGTCCAGCCAGTGGCACACTCCTGCTTTGCTGAAGCTGTAGCTCAGGAGAGGAAGAATGTTAGTGGGACTGGAGCCTCAAATATCAGCCCCACAAATGAGCTGGAAGATGCAATAAGATCATGGAGAGGAGCAGCAGAGGTATGGAGGGTTTGCTGTAGTGGCAGTAGATTTGGTGAAATGGCAGCAATATCTAGGGAACCTAAGTCAGCCTGAGAGTCCTAGCAAAGGCAAAAATACCTGATTTTAAAGACATGCTGCATTTGAAAGGGGCCACATGGCACACTTAGTTTTGGACACAGAACTCATTTTACTTATGTGGTGATTGCTCTATCTGTGCTCTGTGTAAAGTTTTCTTTGTGATAGGGTTGTACATAAGGAGCATGCAAACAGATTTTTATTATCAGTGAACAAACAGTGTTCAAATGGGGTTTGACAGACAGAGGGAATTAAAAAGAAAAAGCACAAGTCTTTATGAAAACAGAGCAAACTCTTGATGAGAAATAACCTAGATGATGCCTATTTCTCTCAGATTTTAAGCATAAATTCTATTTTATACGTTAAACTGTTTGTGGTAATTTTTTAACACTTTTGCCTTCATGCTGTTAACCTGGATGTTGCTTGATCCATCCATTGTTGGAATGTGAGCTGTGTTACTTGAATGTGCCCCTTTCTGTGCCTGTGCTTTCACAAACACCTGCCACCTCTGGAATCCTTACTCTGCAGCCCAAAAATGTACTGTACAAAGATTCAGTTTTATGAGGTTTTCTGCTTCCCCTGGCACTCCTGAGGTCTGCAGACTGAAAATCAGAATGGATGCAGACAGTGTGGGGTTTCCCTACACTCAGGGGATTTGGAGCCTGTGCTTTTGCAGTCTCATTTGGCCCCCGTGGCTCTTCAGTCATCCTGACTGGAAATCTTGTCATGCTCTCCATTTATCACTAACATCTGCAAGGTACAGGAAAGCAAACGAGTTATATGAATGCAGAGGGATTATTTGTGATTTTTACTGCATCATAAATTTATTTCACTGGATGAAATAGGGATTTGGGAGTGCTTTAGGTGTATTACACATAATTGTAACAGGTCTAATCCTGGTATAGCTGTATTCCTTTGGCATAAAAGTAGTTAATTTTATGTGTAATAACTTTAGTTTCTTAAAACTATTGCAATTTCTAGAAATACCCTGCAATTGCTATCAAATTTATTTAAAATGTGGTTAAAATTAAACTTGGATTTGCAGAATCTGGGACCTTAACTTTTTTACCTTCTTAACAACCCACTTCAGCTATTTCTGTTAGTAAAACCTGTATTTCAAAATAGTATAGTACAAGTATTATGCTAAACAAATCCTGTATTAAATGTACAGGAGGAGGAGAAAGGAAAAAATACAGATTCTCCATAGTTCCAGAATAACAATAGAAGAAACTTCTCTATTTTTAGGATTGTCTGAAATAACTGATTTGGAGTATTTGTGTGGGGTATTAGGATAGCATAAGAAAAATCTGTGGTCTCTAATAAATAAAATATCTCTCTCTCATCACTGTAGGTAGATTAATATATAAATCATTGTGATAGAAGGAGGATTTGAAATACCAAAATCTTTCCCAATTTTTACTTTGGAGTGGAAGGCAATCCAGGGTTTTCCTATAAAATCAGCCTCTGGCAGGAGAACACACTGCTGCTTCAGAATAAAGTTTAAGGTGCTACTTTGTCAGTAGCTCAAAACTGGTTTTGCTCTAAGATTTACTTTGGGAAATGCAATAATTCTGTCTGTGAGGTGAGCACATGTCTGTCCACTGGCTGCAGTGCCAGAACTCCCCAATTTGGACATTCTGCTTTAGAGCAAGACTCCTTCCTAGACTGGAAAATAAGCCACATTATTTGCTTTAGCCTGCTCAGTGGAGTAGGATTTTACAGTTAAAACTAGATCCTTGGCTTTTCTTACTACTTACTTCTAAAAATCATATTACATAGAGCTATTTTCTCGCTGTGCTAAGTTGATCTTAGCATTATGTGGGTCTTCTCAAATTGCACCACAGTAATCACCCATAATTTTATCAAATGTATCATCCTGTGCACTCAGGAGTGTTTGTACACACGATTTAACATATCTCCTTGGCAAGCTGATGTTGGAGCTGCCAGTCCCTCCTCAGGTAACCACAGCCATGGTGTGGCCTGTGTAACAGGATCCCTGCTCCTGGGAGGGAGCTGAAATAGCAACAGCAAACAATGCTGGATCCAGCACTGGCCACCACCCCTGTGCTGGGCAGGCCACGTCACAGTTCTGCTTCCAGAGCAGCAGCAGAAGTTCAGTGAGTTACAATGAACAGTCTTCTCCAGGTCCTTTGCCCCAGGTGCTGCTTCTCATCTCCTCTAGAAGGTTTTAAACTCTGTGGGCTTTTTTGCTCTTCTTTGGAATTTAATTAAGCTTGACCTGGTTCACTGTTGACCCTTCTTACCCTGGATTTTTATTTTACATTACAGGCCACATCTCGACTGCGAGAAAGAGGCTGTGATGGATGTTTGGCAGGAATTGAAGTTCAGCAGCTTTTCTGCTCACAGAGTGTGGCAATCCCTGAACATCAGCTCAAAGAGCTAAACATGAAAATTGACAGTGCTTTGCAGGTGGTTTTTCAAGTCTGCTGCTTTCATGTGCATGTAGTACAGTCAGTGGGTCAAGGAGTGAAATAGGGAAGGAGTGTGCTCCTGCAGAATTGTGTGCCACAGACAGCTCAGAGGTATTTGGGAATTCCAGCTTTGGAATCTTACATGAGAAATGTGTGTGTGCCATAGAACTGAGTGGGGTAAATCCTTGTACCAATCCCTGTCTGTACCCAGACACAGTGACTGCATGCTTGCTGCCTTCCCGATACGCCTGTGCTATCTCAACTTTTTGTTTGATGTCAGGCTTACAAAGTGGCTCTGGAGAGTTTGGGCCATTGTGAATATGCAATGAAGGCTGGCTTCCACTTGAACCCAAAAGCTATTGAAGCAAGTCTTCAGGTAGGCTCTGCTAAACCTGCTCTCTTTCATCCCTCCTCACCTTGAAAATGGCTATTTAAAATGTACAAAAAATTAGACTCATATTAGGATTTTCTGATGTCTTAATTTCTCCCATCTGATCTGTCCTTCTGTACTTCAGGGCTGTTGCAGTGAAGCTGAAGCCCAGCAGACAGGGAGGAGACAGACTCCACCTCAGCCCATTCAGTGTGAGCTGCCCACTGTACCTGTCCAGATCGGGTCCCATTTTCTGAAAGGAATCTCCTTTAACGAGTCTGCGGCAGAAAACCTAAAGCTGAAAACGGTAATAACCCCTGATTAACCACAGCAGTAAGGGTGGGGCACAGAGAGTGGAACTCCTTAAAATGCAGAGAACAACAGTAGTAGAAGTTCAGTGCCAAACTTGTGTTTAGAAATGCTTTTTTTTCCAGCCTGGCTTCCTGTGGAAACACCATGTTGATAACATTGTAGGGCCACTCCTCTTTCTGATAATGTTTTGACCACCTGAACCATAGGCATAGAAATCTTGGAGGCAGTGAAGCTTCTGTGAACTTTTTTGCAAATAGATGGGTTAGGTATCAAGAATACAGAGGAAAGTGAGCCCTTACAGATTCCCCAGCCAGGTGATGCAGGGCAGAGCCTTCATCTTCCTAAGTGCCACACTAAATCTGGCCCAGCCTGGTGCTAAGGGAGGTACTTGAAAGAGGTATTTTCTAACAGAGCTTTTTTATGTCTTCTTGCAAACTTGAATCAATTTTTAAAAAATAATTTAAAATTATGGAGAAGTTAATTCTATTTGCAGCATAAACAAATAGAAAATACCTAGTTTCAGAAGGAATTTGGGCAGTTTTAATCAGAACTTTAATTATTTTTAGATAAGATCCTGGAAGAAGTGAAATAATCAGTGGCTTAAGATGCTGCTTTCCTGGTGTCTTTGCAGTGCTTTTCGTAGTTTTGATTTAACTGGTTTGCAAAAATCTAAGTAAAAATACTGTTTATGGTTTTGGAGCAGTACTGTGTTACAAAGAGCAGAGACAACCTTCCACCTTTCTGTTCTGCAGTGGAACTGTAGTTACACCAGACTGTCCAGAGGCTGCAGACATGAGAGCTGTTTGAAAAGCAGGTGGAACAATGAGCAGTCTGGCTGGAAGCAGCAGCGGTGCTGCTGGTGAATCAGGAGTGGGCTAGGACAGAGTGTTTGTTGTTTTCCAGCACACAATGCTGCAGCTGATCAAGGAAGCCGGGTGCCAGAACGGCCTCACGCCCCGGGATGACTCTCCCGTCACTGAGGTGCTGAACCAGGTCTGCCCTTCCACGTGGAGAGGAGCCTGCAAAACGGCTGTGCAGCTGCTCTTTGGCCAGGCTGGGCTGGTAGGTCACTGCCAGGGAGGGGGGAAAACAAAGGGTGGGTACACAGCCCAGAGAGGAACTGCATGTGCTGGAGATCAGAAATCAGTTTGCAGTGTCTTCCTTTCTGTCTGTTATTTTTAGTTCTCTAGGTAACTTGATTTCTGAGAAAAATGTATCCTTGTAGAATGGGAGTCTGGAGGTGGTGTCTGTAGTTCACAGAACAGAAGAAGGCGCTGGGTGTTTTGTAGCCTCTGTTACAAGAGAAAACTCAAGAAATGAAACTTTTGATTCATAGAGAAATAGAAATACTTCAAATCTACAGGTGACCATATTAAAAAGTACTAAACAGACCCAAACACACATCTACCCCCCTCTCAAATTAGCTCAAAACCTGCCATTTTTAAATTTCCTCTCTGCTTTAAATGGAAGCTGAGTTTCCTGCCCAACATAAACCAGCAAGTCTCTGCAAGATTTCTGTCAGGTAATGCTACCTGACATCTCCAGTAGATGCAGTTGAATGCCTGGCTGTAGACATGTGTTCTTGAGGGGAAGAAAACCGGTGGATTTTACAGTATGGGACATACTCTGATAAGAAAATGCATTTGTGCTCCCATAACTAATTACTGCTATCTCTTCACTTAGTGAAGGGTTCATGCATGACATGTAAGTTTTCTTGGACTGCTGTGAGTAGGGAACAAAGCTGCACCTTCAACACAGGAAGGAAATGCAAGAATAAAGGTGCACTTTAGCCTATGCTAGCTTCTGCCAAGTGTTCTTTGAATTGTCTTTAACCTGCAGTGAGTTAAATGATTCTTGTTGGTTCAGTGCTCATTCCTTGTTCAAGTTGATGCAGGCAATGAGGGCTTCACAACTAATTTCTGATTAAAGGACTCAAATAGCTGCATTCTTTGTAAATAACACGTTTTTCAGACAAATCACAGCTCATTAAGTGACCTAGACATCCATCCCAGCTAATTAAACCACAGGCTTTTGGTACTGGTAATAGGTTTTCCAGTAACAGTGAATGATAAATTGTAAATGAGAAATTTGCCAGATATTTCTACTTCAGCATCCCTTTCATACTAGATACCAGATCTTATATTTTCCCTTAATATTAAATATCTGTTAGAGAAGTAGGTTCAAATTATATTGGAATTCAACTGACTATTCAATAAAGGCAGCCTAAAGTCAAAGGGGCAGACCAGCCGTGCATGACAGTGGTGCACCTGCTGTCAGTCCTTCCTTCTCTGAGATACAGGGATTTCAGGGTAGGAGATGGCAGTGCTTTGTCTAAGGAAATCTTCCAGGGAGGCATAAGAAGGTGGTGACTTTGCAGGCCAAAGGAACTGTGAAATAACAGGATTAATCAATTTTTTTCTTGGATGTTTTAAATATTAATAAATACAAGGAGAGCTGGCAAAAAGGGTGTGGTTAAGTGGGATTGTGCCTTCAGCTGCCATGGTTCATGGTAGGATGCTGGGAGTCAGCAGCAAGGTACAGGAAATGAGGCCAAGCAGGACAGAGTTTCTCAGCAGCCCTGTGGGAATGGGCTGTGATTGGGGTGTGCTTGGCTCCCAAGTGGCTGCATGAGGAATGCCTGGGAGGATGCTGCACCTTCCACTGCTTCCTTTCCAGGGGTTTCAGTGGTGTGCACACCCAGGTCCTGCCCTGAGGAGGTTTGAGGAGTGGCATGAGGCACATTTGGACTCAGGAATCTGGAAATCTGGTGTCCCCCAGTCTAGACATAACTAGTCAGACCTGCTGGTAATTGAAGCACTGACATTCTTCAGGTTTGTCATCACATTTGGAGAGTGTCAGCATAAAACTTGCACATTCTCCCAAAGGACAGTGCTGAGCTATGGAGTTTTGCTTGTGATGAGTCCTGAATGTCTCCAAAGATTTTTGCATGAACCTGAGGTTCTGAAAGCAGCAGGTTTCACTCTTCAAAGACACATAATGAGCTGTGCATGACAGAGACCTGCAAGCCTTCTCTCTTCTGCTCATTAACACTTTGATTTGTTACAGTTTAGAGAGGTGTGAGTTGTGGTTTTTCTTCATAGACTGTGCCATCGTTTTTTACAACATCCAGTTATGCTTGTATGTAGCTTCATGCAGTGACAAGAAATTGTAATTTACGTGTTTAAAGAGTTCTTTGGGTGGAAGTGAGAGAGGAAGCACCTGTAAAACCAGAACAATGGATGTCTGAGGTACAGGAAGCTGTTCTCTAAGCACCACCAGGCGGGGAGGGAGGATGTGTTTATTCTAAGTTTATTTTGGGAAGAAGGCAGATTAATGAATCATGGCATGGAATTACATAGTCTGTGGTTTACTGCTTTGAGATACTGAGCTGTCTGCGTTTGTTCAGACTTGTGTGTCAGTCTGTCACTTAAATGCCCAGTTTAAAAAGAGAGTGTTACTTGACAGTCTCACTGTTTTTAACCTATCTTGCCCCATGTGCCTTTTAAGAAGCAACTCATTAAGTGTGGAAAGCACAATGAGATGTGACTTAGTTTGCTTGGTTATTTTCAGCTGTAATTTTTTAACATAAGAAGTAATTTGAAGTGGGGATTTTCAGTTTTTACATATAATAAAAACTGTATTTTCAGATCTGGGTCAGCTGAAGAAATCTGCATATTTGAATAAAAATAATGTATATTAAAATAGCTGACTTCAGAGCACGAGCAGGAATAAAACTTCTAATTGGCCTCAATCAAAGAGGTTAACAGATAAAACTCTCTTTTTTTGGCCTAGTAGATCTTTCCATAGCAAAAACCAACATGCATTGCAGGAGCACTAAGTCTCCAAGTAGAGTTTAAATCCCAGATATCCTGACTCTGACAAATGTCAATAAATGTAAAGCTTTTTTCAAAGGGAAGAAACGATGGCCTGTCCAGGGAGAGGAACACCCCAGCCAGACCATGGGCACTGCCATGCACCACAGCCAGAAGGTTAAACAGATCTGCACAAATCAGAGTTTTAGCTCTGCCTTCAGGTCTGAGATGCCTGCTGTGTTTTGCTTGGGAGTTGAGAACAATCCCTCCCAAGTTCACTTCTCCATATCACGATTGTAACTGCAGTAGAGCTGAATTGCAGATTACCAAATCACATAAAATGCAAATGTACAAAGCCAAAGAGTGATGGAGTTGGCCTGTTATGACATGAGAGGTATTTTCATGAGTGGAGACCAGTGTAGCCTCTTGTCACTGTGCTTAGACATGCTTGTTAAGATTGAATAAACCTGGGCAAAGTCAACCCTTATGCTAAAATATCTGAAAGGGGGAAATAATTATGTTCAGGTGTCATTGGATGGTTTTGTTAAAGCAAGAGGGAGAGACTCAGCATTATTCATGTTTCACATTTTTTCATACCCAGTAATAGACAACCAGTTAGAAACAGGACTGGTGTAGGTTGGGTGATGGCAAACCAGTCAGTAATACCCCTTGAGGGCTATTTATACCAGAGGACTTTTGCCATTTCAAGGATAAATGGTACAGCTGATCTGCTCGTCACTGAAGCAAGAACTGCTGAGTGCTGCCAAAAAGCTGCTGGTTCAGCATGACCAAAATAGGAAATTATGGAAATTATCAAAAAGGCCAACCCACGCAGACTGAAAAACAACAGAAAGCATGAACCAAATATGGAACTCACTATCACTAAATTAAAGGTTAAATGAAGCTGAAGTGAATCCATTCCTTCTTCATTCCGTAAAAAGAAAGGTTCACCACAAAGGGTTGATTTTCAAGACTTTTGTGTTCCATATATCTTCATGACATCTTACAGATGGCTCAGAATTCAACAAACTGAACAGTCACTTCTCTTTATATAATCAGGAATTAAAAATAATTTCATTAGCTAGAATAGAGAAATGTTGGTGTGCAATTTTATAACCTTAAAAGTTGGGATGTACATTAGTAATTGTGAAGGGTTTCCAGCTGAATACTGCTTGTCTCTATCACACCATGCACTACAGTTAAATTATTTAAAATATTTCGCTGAATAGGTGTTTGGGAGCTGTTAAAGTAGTAACTGTGCAAAACCTCTCCAATATAAGGGCAGTTGTGTGGAGCCATTGAGAACCAGCAGCAGTGAGGTAAAGAACTGGTAACTGCATAGTGATTCATGACTACAGGATGTACCTGGGAAGAATTAAATCCTTGAAATACAGGTTACTGTGCCAAACTAATTTTATACTAAACTCATAAAATAGAAGTAAACTTAAAATGATTTTGTGAGATGGTTTGGTTTTATTTGGTTATTATTTTGTACCTGTAGCATTGCTGGGAGGTGAGACTATTGGAGCTTGACTACAGGGGTGATAAAAAAAAAACTAGTTCTTAAAATAATTTCCCTTTTTATTTTCATTTTATTTGCTAGGTGGTTGTGGACACGGCACAGATTGAAAATAAAGAAGCCTATGCTCCTCAGATAAGTTTAGAAGGATCAAGAATTGTGGTGCAAGTTCCATCAACTTGGTAAATAAAATATTGTATTGCAGATTATGACTGAAATACGTGGGGTAAATTATTGCAGTACAAATGGAAGAGAGAATGGGCACAGTTCTGGCACGGCTTCCTTAGGTTCCTTTGTGTGGACAGGTTGGACACCTCCATTCCTGATGGGCTGCACTTCAGCTGCCTCTGTAGGAGGCAGTGCAAGAGAGGCAGTGCTGAGGCACTGAGACTTGAAGAAAACATGAAAACTTGGTGATGAAAGAGAGGGTTTAAAAAATAATAATCTACCAGTACTTCTGTTATGCTCCTCCCCAGCAGGTCCCTGCTGTTGCTCAGGAAGGCCAGGGATTAGCTGAGCTCATGTGGGAGCCTCTGTTCCTCCTTCCCTGGGCTGCTTTCTCCGCGCTGTCGTGAACCACAGAAGTCCAGGCTCCAGGAGCTGCTGTCCCTACCCGTTTAGTTCGCTGCCTAGGAAAGAATGGATTAGCTGCAGTTTAAGTGAGGATTTCCTCCTGTTCAAAGCAATGATTGGGAATTGGGAGACCTCTCTAACTTTGAAGCAGTCAGTGTTAGGAATTTCAGTACAACACTTGACTCCTTACGGAGGTAGCCTCTTCGAAGGGAGGAGCAGGGCCGTGTCCCGGGGCAGTTCCCAGCAGGGGCCGTTCCCAGCAGGGGCCGTTCCCGTGTCCCGTGTCCCGGGGCCGTTCCCAGCAGGGCAGTTCCCGTGTCCCGGGGC
>VZRZ01002027.1:40023-53775 GCA_013398175.1 Climacteris rufus | reverse complement strand
AGGCTGTCCCGCCGCTCCGGGAGCGTTCCCGCCGCCCGTGGCTGTGGCTGGCCGCAGGGGCAGCGCCGCCTGCTGGCTCCCGGCGGTACCGTGAGGGCCGTGCCCTGCGGCGCTGCCCCCGGCGCCGGGAATTCCGTCGGGGCCGCTGAGGAAAACGCCCCGATCCCGGCCCTTCCCGGCTCAGGGCCGTCTGCCCCAGACCGCTGGATGTGCGCAGCCATCTCCGCATGGAGCCTGCCAGCCTGAGCTTCTCGCCGGGCGCGGGATCGTGTCCGCCCGGTGCCGTATTCCAGAAATGGCCCTTGTGTGTTCGCTGTTTGTTGCTGCTGTGCCCGAGCCGTGCCTGCTAAAGAGCCGCCCGTCAGTGCTGGTTTAATAAATACACGGTATTACTTGACCTCACGGTGAGATTAGTTGTATGTTCCACAGTAGGAAGAAACTGCTCAGGCTGCAGGCCCAGGAATCAACCCAGGCATTCAGACGTGGTTCTGAAGGAGTGCAGCAATTTGCCTTCTGTTTTCTCACTGATACGGTAGAATTGTTTAATGTAAAAAGTACACATTTTGATTTTTAACTTCAACGTAATGATTACAGGTGTCTGAAAGAAGATCCAGCAACAATGTCTCTGCTGCAGAGGAGTCTGGATCCGGAGAAGACTTTGGGGCTGGTAGATGTGCTCTATACTGCTGTGTTTGACATACACAGGTGGAAGGAAGGAAGGTACATCTGCACTTTCCTAGTTCAAACTAAGCTGTCATTGTTGAGTGATCTGTGCAGAGGGATTTGATGGTACCAGCTACTCAGAAGGGGTAACAGGAGTCAAACTGAGAGGGAGACATTCTTGATCCCCATAGATACCCTGCGGGTATATCCAGAGATACAGGAAACTGCTTACAACCAAACCAGCAGCTTATCCAAGGGTACTAATGCATGTGTTTCTCCCTTACAAACATACTTGGTTTATAGTAAATTAGTTTCCATTTAGGCCTTGAAGCACAATTAAAATGTATTAAGGAATGGAAAGTATTGCAAATATGAGTAATAATTTGCTTTGTTACCATAAGAAGTAGGTGATGAGCTTTGCAGTCTTCGGTGTTGTTCCTTTCTCCAGCTATTATCCAAATTCACATTTTCCTCCAAAGTACAAACTCAGTTACGTGTGAGGTGTTTTGATAACCATGTTTTTTGTCGGTGCAGGGAACAAGCCTTGCCGTGTATTCAGATCCAGTTGCAGCGGGAGATCTCCGACTTTGGGAGCCAGGTTGACATGCCATCGGGCAACGGAAGCAAATCTTCAGGGGGTCTACAAAAGACATTCTCAAAATTGACTTCACGGTTTACAAAAAAAACCTCCTGCACCAGTACAAGTAACACTGGAAGTTACTCAATCCCCAGCACACCTTCCAAAAACGTCTTCATAAGTTCCAGCTCAGAGGAGAAAGCTAAGATGCCCAGTGGCATGGACGCACGGCTGCAGAGCATCCTGAGCATGGGTGGCTTCCCCCGGGCCGCCGATGCCCTGCAGTCAGCTCCCAGCAGCAGTAACCAGCTCAACGGCTTTCTGGTGGAAAGACGGGACAGCTTCTTCAAAGCAGATGATGGCAAGGATGACAAAGGTATGAATTTACCAACTGACCAAGAAATGCAGGATGTTATAGATTTCTTGTCTGGTTTTAACATGGGCAAATCCCAGCAGACTTCTCCGATGGTGAAAAGAAGGAACTCTGTTGCGTCTTCTGCAGCAACAGAACAAAAGTCAGGAGCAGTGCAACAGCAGCCGCAGTCTGTGTCTCACACCCCACTGCATCCTCCTCAGCAAGGCTTGTCCCAGCAGCAGCAGCAGCAGTCCCAAAAGCAGCAGCAGCAAATGCAGTATTACCAACACTTGCTTCAACCTATTGGACCACAGCAACGTGTACCTGCCAAATGGCTCAGTAATTCTTCACAGCAGCAAGCCCAGGCTGTTGGAGCTGGATTGTCTCATCTAAATCAGTGGAACAATCCTGGTTTTTCAGATTTAAGCTCTGATTTGTACAGCTTGGGTCTTGTGAGCAGCTATATGGACAATATGATGTCAGAGATGTTAGGACAGAAACCACAAGGACCTAGAAACAACACATGGCCAAATCGTGACCAAACTGATGGAGTGTTTGGGATGTTGGGAGAAATCCTGCCTTTTGACCCTGCAGGTGTGTGTCTTTTCCTTTATTATGCTTTTTGTAAGGGTCCTTTGTGAAAGAATACTGTGCAGTATTGCTGGCAGTAACTGTTATTTCCTCATGCTGCCCACCGGATGTGAGGGTGCTGACCAGGGCAGCCAGGGATTTGTGTGTGTGCCTGTTTGTTTTTTAACAGAAGGTGATCTTAAAGTACAAGCAATTTCCATTAATAAGCAAGCATGGGAACTAATTCCTTGTTTCTTGTCCCAGTGATACTAGTTCTGACCTTTCCTAAGCAGACCACAACAAAATACTGAAAAGATACTTACAGATTATGTTCCTCCTGTTCTTAGTTGTGAAATTGTTTAAGATCAAACTCTTGAACTCAGGTATTTTCCCTCTCCCAAAAATGATTTTTCCTGCTCTTTACCAGTCCTGTAATCTGAAGATACAGCCAGATTGCCTCTTTCCCATATCACTGCATTGTCCCTCCATTACTCTTCAATTCCACAGGAGCCATACTGGTTCCTGTTGCACAGCTGGTTCTGCAGTGAAAAGCTTGGATCACATCAGAGCATTAGAGACTAAAGGGCAAGTGCCACGAGGTTTGCCAGATGTGTTTGGACCACCAATAAATTGTAAATAGAGATGGATTATTCATTCTCAAAGACAAAGTGAGATAAAATTTTGTAGTCATAAGCAAATAGCTACAGCCTAAGAAATCGACTGTGGAATGTAAGAGGAGATGAATGTTCCATCCCTGCATGGGCCATTCACTTGAGAGCTGCACTCAGTGGTCCTTGGGGGTCTCTTCCTACTCAGAATATTCTGTGATTGTGTGATTCAGATTGTAGTGTGAAGGGCAACTTACACAACTGGTACCTTGTAAATGTAACTTCTGTAGGCCTGAACACAGCTGCAGGAATGTTGTAGTGTGCATTTATGGCAACTGTCTGGAGGGAGGAGCAGGAGAACAGGGAAGCCTTTTATCCAAGCAGGGCTCCCTTTCCTGCGCTCATTTGCGCTCGCTGTGTTGGGAGTGTGGAGGCGTCTCCAACCAGCTCCTGTGACTCATAATTATGATAGTTATTTTGTCAACTTAGTTGATAAATTAGTGGAGTTTCTAAGGCAAAAACAGCCATCATAGTTACATTGTTGCTTAACAATTGTAAGGCTGAATTAGTATCAGCTTACTGAAACATACTTAGGGTATAGACTTAAGGATTATCACAACCTCTAAGGAAGGACAAAATGATCTTCAGCAAGCACTAAATCCACATGTGTGTAGGGAAAGAAAGCAGGTATGCAAAGGACTGGCATTTCCAGCATTTTAAATCCAATAGACTTCTGTAGTATTTTCCTTTTGATCTACATAAAACTACTTGTTTTGTTCCATTGGATGAATGTCAAACATGTAGCAAGTGACACTCGGAAAAGGTGACTTACTCAAGTTCATAAATTGTGCTCAGTGGATAAAGATACACACGTCTACAGTTGTAGTGATAAGTAAACAGTATTTCCCACAGATCTGGAGTTTAAAAATCCAAAACCAAACAAATATAATCCTTCAAACTGAATAGACTTTTCCATTGGAACGAGCTTTTCTTCACAGAACTTGCCAGGTTGAGCTGTGGTGTAGGAATTTTCAGTTTAAGCTTTAGTTAGTGTAGCATTAAAAGCTTTAAAACAGAAAAGTTTTTAATTTCCAGACTTTCCTAGGACTGTACGTTTGTCTGTTGAAACAAACCACATTACTTTTTTGAAAAATACGTTTAGAGTCTGAAAACGTTGTGTCTTTTCAGATGCAAAACTGCTGATTCAAATTTATAAAAATGAGGGGTTTTCATGTCAAAGGCTTAACTAGCTCCTAAAAATGTATTTTGTAGTACTTTTATCATCAGTAAGAACCTGATGAAGGAATGTTGCAGTAAGAATTAGCACAAGGAATGCTGGTAACTCCAAGTCTTTTGGAGTAAAAAACTATCTGATAAAATCTGTTCACCTGATACGTTTTTAGTGAGGTAAAAATTAACACAAATTTCTATTTTGAATGTACCAGTAGTTTAGCACTTAATGCTGTCCACAGGTAAAAAAAAATCTGGCTGCCCTTCAGTGTCCATCTAGACTCTGTCCTTAGATCTGAGTAGCTGTCTGGCTTCCAGCCTCATCTCAAATAGACTTAAAAATATTTCAGAGGGAGAATGAGCACAAGTGGGGATGTTTTGTTCCTGGATGGCTCTCAGATAGCCCTTGCTTAGTAAAGATGTTGAGAAACAAAGTTATCTTCTTCACTGTCTTTTTAATTTGCATCCAGCAACACCCTGTGGAACTGTTTTCTGGATGTGTCAAATGAAAACAAGGAAACTTATCTTCTAAATGCAGAATTGAATGGAGGGAGCCATCAGATGAAAGAGATTTCTGTTTTCTGAGCTGTGCAAGATTGTTGGATGTTCTTCAGTCTTTGCTCTTAATCTCAGACTGAGGCTGGCAAGCCAGCAGCTCTGTACCTCCCACTGCAATTACTGTGCATGTAGTCTAGACATTTTCCATAAATCAGTCAGATTGCCAAGTTTTGTCTCAGGGAAGGAAAAAAAAAGGCAAAAAGAAAGAGAAGCTGTGAGAACTCAGTTACAGTGACTCATACCAGCATTCTTTCTAATACAGCAATTGCTTGCTCTGATCAATGGAGCATTTGAAACCCTTTTGCATTAAGGCTTTTGCTGTGTCTGCTCAAGATCGTGCTTATCCCTTATTGGATGCTTGGGACACATAAAGCACATTAATAATGAAAGAATTTTTTAAAATTACTGCCTTTTTCTGTAAATGTAATTCTTATTCTGAAATATCTTGTAGGTCAGGATGAGAATGTTTTCAGAATTGTCTCATCCTTGTAGGAAGGAGGCAGTTTTGGGGCTCTATTCTAATATGATCCATCTGAGATTCTGGTTTCCCAAGTAAGCAGGATCACAACATAGCTGGGAATCACGTTGCACTTCTGGAATCAACTACAGTAATTGTTCTGCTCCTTTTCATGGAGTGTGGATAAATGTGCAGACAGTGTCCACTTCATCAGTGTCTGCTGATGGATGTTGGACCTTTCGGTGTACAGACATGATGATAGTGCAAACACCAATTCCCTGGTGGAATGCAAGGGGCAGGTGTGCTTGCATGGGGCAGTTATCCACCAGGGATGCCGTGTGTCTGCTTTGTGTCAAACATTTCCTGTTCGTGCTCTTCGCTGCTTGGGAAGAGCCATCAACTGTTGGCTGCCATTTATCATCAGGGAGGGATGACTTTGTTTTGTGGGGTACGGTCAAACCTAAAGGACTGAAAGTGCAGCAGGAAGAGCTGAGTGTCAGCAATGGACTTGTTGGTTTCTTTCTTCAGTTGGCTCTGACCCCGAGTTTGCCCGCTACGTTGCTGGGGTGAACCAGGCTATGCAACAGAAGAGGCAAGCGCAGCACGTGCGCCGCCCGAGCACCGCGCGCGGCAACTGGCCTCTTGCTGACGATCCTCACAAAACCTGGCCCTTTCCCGACTATTTCACAGAGGGGTAAGAGACTGGACAGGCTCTGTGGTTTTATTGTGTGAGTTTATTTTGCACCCAGGCTTGGCACAACGTGGGAACAGTGGGTGTTTTTTCCAGTTGCTGCTGCATCTGTGAAAGCTGCACTTCTCTGTCAGGCGTGAGCCCGTCCCGCTTTGCTGAGCCTGAGGCACTGACACACTGCATGTTGCCTTTAGAGTGCCTGAATTCCAGCTGTGACTCCAACAGAGCAAATCAATTCATAGCACAGATGCATTCAGGACAGTTTTCTTTGAGTACTTTGAAAACAACTTTAAGACCTAGTTTTGATGAAAGGTTATCTTCTCAAAGTTGCAGTGCCTGACTGAATTTTCCAGATTTTAGCCACTTAATCTTGCCACTAAAAGCCAGGTACCTCATAGCAGGTACAATGGTAGTTCCTAATCTCTTCCAAATCGTAACTATTCTACAACAGAAGTGTTCCAAGGTTCCCTGTCCATTTGTCCATAATGTAGCAGCTGTGAAACTCAGCCTAGCAGGAAACCAGTAGGATGGGTATGTGTTCTAGCTCAGTTTTGCAGTGAAAAAGTCAAGTACTTGGTGATTCCAGACCCAAGCATCACTTGTTTCTCCCTCCTGAACAGGACAGGCACTTTTAATTGAGAAAATTATTTTAGTAAAATATATATAAAGAAGCTGGAGCAGACAAAGCAATTAATGTGATGACTCAGAAGTAGACAAGTATTTGTATTACTAGCACATTTTAGCACGTACTGAAAATTCTTTGTGCTCTGAGGTACCGTGTGTGACAAAGATTCGTCACACCTGGGGCACACAGTCTGGACCAGGCACTGTAAACACAGGACTAACACAACTTTCTGTCTTGCAGTGATGTGACAAACAGCTGGTCTGGTACTCAAGGAGACTCTGCCAGCTCAAGTGACGAGACCTCCTCAGCTAACGGAGACAGTTTGTTCTCCATGTTCTCAGGGCCAGACCTTGTTGCTGCTGTAAAGCAGAGGAGGTGAGCAAAATGAACAGAAATAGACCCCTGTGTAATATTCCTTTTGTTTATATATAATTTGAGTAGCCAGACAAAGGAAATTCCTGCCAAGTAGACAAATCTACACAAACAGGAGTTTGTGCACCACACTGGTGATGTGGAGCAGTGGATTCCCAGAACAAGTTCTGTTAGCAGCTTTCTCCTTGTACAGCCAGCTATTCACTGAGGGTCAGCGTGCCTGGGGAAGATCTGGTGCTTCCTCTCTTCCACCAGAGTTTCCTTTGGCTGCTGCCTCCTGGGCATTGCAGGATCCTTGCTGAATTGGGTTTGCAGACTGTGCCTGGCGTGGTGCATTTGGGTGCCAGTGAGAGCCTTTGCTGGCCTCAGCTGCAGCTCTGTGGCTCTGGGTGAATGCTGCTGCTACCCTGGGGTGGACTTGTCTCACCCTGGCTGCTGTTTGGGAGTTGGGAATGCATGCCTGCTCAGTCCTTCCTTTCTGGCAGTAGCAAGGGGAGGCCAAACTGCCTTCAGAAATAATTGCAGCAACAGAAAAACTAAGCCAGGATTTTCAGCTAGGAGCAATCCACTTTTATCAGTCATATGAATTACAGCAATTCTGTGCTTCTAAAGGGCTGGAAGCTCAGTGTCTTTGGAACCTCAGGGATTCCACAGCAGAGGGGAGTTAGAACAATAATGACAAGATGAAGCACGAATACCAACCCAATTCCAATCTGGGATTGTTCTCTCAAACTGTTTCTCAGTTTTTTTCTAAAAATAAGTGGCCAAATACTCTGGTTTTGTTTACAATCACAGAATAATTTGGAGTCAATACATTTAGATACAAGATTCTGTCTGTTTTTTGGTGACTGGAAAAAGTCAGTGGATGTACTGTCAGTTTCAAACAGATTCTACCTGGATAGCTATTTTTGTATGCATTGTCAGAAAGCAACCAACCAAAAGAGGAGCTGTTTTCTGAATTTTTACACTTAGCAATACTTTATAGAAAGGGAACTGAGCTGCAATGAATGCTAAATTAAAATTAACGGAAAAGAGCCATCTCATAAAGCGTCACAGAAAAAGTCGTAATTCTTTGTAGTTTTAAAAGAAGCAGCAAGGAAGGAAAACACAGGAGCACATAAAAGGTGAGTTAACCTGCCAAGCCAGTAGATAGCTCGAGGTTGATCATGAAGCAATTCATGGAGCACTAACAAGAAACGCCCATGCTTTGTGTAGTGCTCTGAAGAGAGAGCAGAAGAAAGTTTCCAGAGTGTGCTTCACTGACCAAGAACTTCAGCTGTAGGAACAGTTCTACTGTCTCCTGTTACTTGGAGGAAGAACAATGTTCTACAGGTGAGGGCCTGACAACACACCAGAGCTAAAACTAAGCAGGAAGAGAAGGCAGAGGGTTGAGTGTGCTAAAGCTGACCTGCAAAGGGTTGCTTACCCATGAAGGCCTGATCATTGGAGCATGCTGATTGGGTTTTTAAAAAAAGGGTGAAATGAAACATTCTGCTTTAATCTAAACCTTCATCACATCTCCTAAAAGAAAAAAGCAAGACCAAAAAATGCAAGAAAAAAATCTTCCAGAATGTACATGTGGTCAAGGAATTCAATTTGCTATGAGGTGTTAAGTCACAAATTTAAACTTGAGGTAGAACATTTTTCTTCAGTAAAATCACTGTGCTTCAACAGATGTTTCACTTGCTCAACTGTTCTTTTGTCTTGTCTGTAAAGTTAGTTCAGACAACATAACAAAACCACAAAGCAGGTAACAAAAAAAAACAATTTCTGGCTGATTTCTTCAAAGTGGGCAAGTCTATCCCAGCTTCTTTTCACCTCTTCAAAAATGTTGAAGCTGTAGCTCCAAGAACTACTGAACTGTCAAGCCCCTGACAGGACTCAGCAATCAGTTTCTGTATTGCTGCTTTTACCTGTACTGAGCAAAAAGTACATGAAACCAGATGTTTCTGAAAACAGATGCACTGAAAACAGTACTGCAGGCTGCCAGGTATGAAAGGGTGAAACCACAGAATGGTCTGTGCCAGCAGCAGATTAACGTGGGTGACTCATTTAAAACCAAAAAGTGAATGTGTCTCTTGTTTTGGGCAGAAAACACAGCAGTGGGGAGCAGGAACCCAGCACGCTGCCATCACCTCCTCTCCTCTCTGCAGCAGATGACCGCAGTCAGGTGAGCTCAGCACGGCTTTGCTTAGTCCCTTCTCCTGTTGGCATTTGGGGGTGGCTCTGCACCAGGCAAACTGGAAAAGCATCTCTCTCTCCAGACTGCTTACTTTAGTGAAACCCCAAACCATCTGCACTCAAGTAGATGCTTCTGACAAAAGTCACCAAGTTAAAATATTTACATTGGAAGTCACTTCTGTCTTTCCCTCTTATTGGAGGCATTGTGTGTCATGCTGAAGTAAACAGGGTTTTTTACAGGCGGGTATGTTAAGAAATGAGTGCTATATATATGTATATATATATGCTTGTTCTGCTTTCAAATAGAAATGAATCTTGTGGAAGTATCTTAAGGAGGGCGAGGTGCCACGTTAAGCGTTGTGTTGCTAAGCAAACCCGCTGTGCCGTTGCAGGATAACAAGACCAAAACGTGGCCCCCCAAGGCGCCGTGGCAGCACGCAGCGCCCAGCCAGAGCGCGCCGCTGTACCCGCTGGGCAGCGCGGGTGGCCAGTGGAGCGAGCCCGTGCAGCTGCTCCCGCCGGCCCTGTGGGGCAGCGACTGCGCCGCCGCCGGCCTCTCCTCCGGCTTCGCCTACGCGCAGCAGCAGCAGCAGCAGCAGCAGCCGCAGCAGGCTGCCCAGCACAAACACATCAACAAGGGCTTTAAATCCTTCCCCGTCAAGCACGAGCGCAGGCCGTCGTACCTGCACCAGTACTGAGTGCTTTCCGTGTGGACACCGCGGCACGGGCCCGGCGCCGGCTGCGTTGCTTGGATTCGCGACCGTGGGTTGGCTCCATCCTGCTAATCTCCTGAGGTGGAATTGAGGGGGTTTGGGTGACATAGACAAACTCTTGAGTTCTGATTTACAGTGCTGAGCAAATATGGCCAATATGTTTGGTGTACGTGAAACAGCCCAAAACTGTGATGTAGAAATGCTTTTAAAAATGCGTAATTGCCTTTACCTTCAAAACTTTTTTTTTCTAAAAAGAACTGCTGAAGGACTACCATACGAGAAACACTGTATCTTATAGCTATTTTTCATACAGATTTATAGTTAAACATCTTACTGAAACACATTGAATACGTTGAAGCAAATATATAGTGGTCACTTTGCTCAACACTGTCTGTGTTTAAATTTATAAAGGACAAGCTGTAGAGCCTTTGGATTCTGCATTACGGACCGTGGGCAGCTTTTTAAAAATGAAGTGCAACAGCAGCTTTTCCTGTGCCACACAAGCGAGTGCATTTGGGAACTGCTGCAAAACCGAGTTCTGTGGCAGTTTCCTTGCCCTGGGGGGATGAGCAGAGGCGCTCAGCCTGAGCTGCTGGTGGAGCTGGCACCCTGGGGGCAGCGGGGCCCTGGCTCCACGCAAGGCCCGTGTCCAGCGGCCGCCTCTGGCCCGAGGTGCTGCCCACACGGTGCTCCTGCAGTGTG
Organism: Climacteris rufus; assembly: GCA_013398175.1. Classification (NCBI taxonomy): domain Eukaryota; kingdom Metazoa; phylum Chordata; class Aves; order Passeriformes; family Climacteridae; genus Climacteris; species Climacteris rufus. The sequence continues at coordinate 43,473 of VZRZ01002027.1, read as the reverse complement.
TGAAAGCAAAGCCTGAGAGACTACTTGCATTTATTTAAAGTCTTATTTCAGATGCTACAGTTGATGAAAAATTGTGAGCTGGCTCAGAAGATACTAAAACTGAAATGTGGGGTAGCAGTTAGTTAAAAGAACATTATTTTTTTTAAAAGGATAAAGTAATTATGTCCAGTCAATATGTGCCATTAAGTGAACCTGTGGAATTAGGAATAATCTTCCAACCAAAGTGGATCGGGGAGAGCGACTGGTGCTTACAAATTGAAGAACAATGGTAAATATATGTATACCTATCCCACTGTATATGAATTGAGATTACAGAAGATTCTTTATATAGTTAGAGCTTATTTAAATTTTCATATTTCATCTTTGAAAGAGTCTAAAAACCACAATATTTTCTGGTATAAGAGTTTTGACAGTATTAATCTTATTTTTGTATTTTTCTTAAGTCATATCATTCTAATATGTTAACTACTAGTAAAATGGGTTATTAGTTCTAACTACATAATTTTTCGATGAAGATAAAGCACATTTTTTGGTTTTGGTTTTACAAACTAAGTACATCTATATCTAAAGATACCAAAAAATAAATACATTATATATATATATATATATAAATAAAAAGTATACACAACACTAAAACTATTAAACATGTGGGTATTGAAAACCCATCCACCTTTTTTGTTTGTATGGTGACGGGCTCTATTTGCAGGCCCAGATTGTTACCTTTTGTGCTGTTTGAGGATGCCAATGTTGCCTGTATTTATGATATTGTCACCATGTTTTCTGAAACTTCATACTTACCATGTTTACAAAGATTTGTTTGCTGTACATAGACTTTTTACAGTAATGTGCTTTGCACAATCAGTGTGGCTTCTGTCTGTAAATTGTTAATGGTCTGTACTACTATAATTTTGAAAACCCTCCACTGAAAATGTTAGTGGTTATTTAACTTGATGAATGGTTTTGAGTTTCCTAAATCTTGTTGTTTAGATCTAATATTAAATCCTAAATTTGGTTGTACTTACTGGTTATTCCTACTAAGACCAAAATGGAAGTTAACGAAAACACTTAATTTTGAACTTTTTTTCTAACAAGTGCCAAAATGATTGCTCTAGTTTTTGCAGTTTATTCATAATGACAAATGCTGGCAAGGTTCTGGACCTACATCCGTGAATTGCGAAAACAAAGAAAGTTTGTCTGCATTTTGACCACGTGGGTGCTACTCTGTCCTTCGCTTCCGATTGTTCTGAACACTGGTAATTTTAAGAATTGTTGCACTTGGCAAATGAGTCTTGCCCTTAAACTTCACTTACACTGCCAAGTGCAAGGGTTTGGTGCTTAGTTAACTTACCCTTATTGCAGTGCTTCTTGTGAATAGCTAATGCTTCTGAACTGGAACTGTACAGTTTGTATTTTAAAGCTTCTGTAAAAGTAAACTATTTGCTTTATTAAAGATAATACATTTAATAGGTCATACCTGTTTAAAATATGCACCTTGCTGAAAGCGAGCAGCACCTTAAACTGTACCTTTGGTTTGTAAACAAAGATCTTATTTCATTAACATGGGATTATTTAACAGTTTGAAAATTGTCAACTGCCTACTTACTGACTCCATCATATAAAAACCAAGTTCATGCCCAGTACAACCTTTAAAGCTGCTTTCTCAAGTCATGGCACAGAAGAACACGACACAGACAATGCCTCAGCAGGGCCTTTGAACCAGTAGTGCAGATGAACACTGCCAAAACCACATTACTTGAATTTTCAGGAATCACAGAGTAAAGAACTTTGCTGTTAGTAAGCAAAAAGTGAACTGTGTCCCCATTTCCCTGCATTAATTGTGGCACCGTGCAGGGTGTGGAAAGGTCCTGTGTCCTTTCAGGACAAGAGCACACGAGCATGCAGCTGGCCAGCAGTGCTGACAGGACCCGGGAACCATGTGAACCCCGTTTGATTATGCAAGAATTTACTTGTCTACAGAGCATTTCAAGCACAGGGGCAGCTTGCTGGATTAAAGGTTTGGTTTCTCCCTTGCATGTAATTGCAGAATGGTGCAGCAATCCCATCAGTCCCAGGAAAAGTTTACATTTCTGTTTCACTATATCATTGAGCAGCTCCTTTGTTAATGTATATTAATTCAGAATCTACTACACTTTACAAAGAAAATAATTAGTTTATTAAGCACAATTCCTCTACTACAGGATACAACAGAGTGCTTTTATACATGGCAACCCATGCCTGATTTTGTCATGCTTACCCTGTTATTACAGAACCTTACTCATGAAACACACTCTGCTTCCTGTAGTGCTGTTCTGACAACAAGGCTTTTCCTGGAAATCCACTGCATTTTTTTCAAAGGGAAAAAGGGACTGTGATAATTATCACCCTAAGCTGTGTTACAGTACTTGGAAGAGCTAGCCTAATACTACACTGAAAATTACAATGGCATTTTAAACACAGAAGTGCAGATCATTTTTTACCTGCTTTTTCTAGACCACACCTTCTTGGCTCTCAGAGTGGCCGTCTAAACTAAGTATTTCTACAGCCAATGAAAGCAGCACCGCTCATGTCCAGGGACTGCAGTCAGTCTACAGGCTTCTGCGTGCTGGGCGGAGTGGCATCAGCAATTGTAGCTAAATAAATGAGGTTTCTGTGCAGGATATGCTGGTACCTGTAAGAGGAGGGAAAAACAGTATCTGGGAGACTTGTTCTTTCCTAGATAACTACCCACAAGTGCACTTGTGCAATCCGATCAGTATCTGCAGTTAGGGGGGAAAAAAAACAGCAAAGCTGAATAATAGATCAGGCGAAATACATCGTGTTCTTGTTCTGAATCCCGGTCTAGCGCACTGAACTGCGTTCTGTAGCCGAGCTAACCAATTTCGATGGGGAGGAGCAGGTTCGGCTCGCCGCAGGATGAACGGGGAAGAGCTGCAGAGCTGCAGCGGAGCAGGAGCCCACAGCTGCTTGTCGGGCGGGTGCGGGCAGCTGCAGCGGGACCCGCCGGTTTGGAACCGCAGATCCGCGGCCTGGCTGGCCCGGCCCTGCCCTAACACCGCTCGGTGCCACACACGGCAGAGCGGCGGCACAGAACACTGAGCAAAGCCCTGAGCAAGGCGGCGGGGCACTCCGTGCTTTATACATCTCTGCCGATAGTTCTGGGGAAATCCCTTGGGAAGCCCAGACGCGTTCTCTTCGCAGTGGCAGGAAAGCTCTGGGAGCGGGAGCCACGTTTCCCTCCGGTTGCCCGCACCTGGGGCCCCAGCGCTGGGCCCTGCCCGCCCGGCCGGCCCGCGCCGCTCACTTACTGCACGCAGTCGGTAGCGCGGCCCTTGTTCTGGTACTCCACGATGCACCGGATCAGCTGGTCGTTCTCCTCCAGCAGCTGCGACACAGAGCGCCGTCACCGCCCGCGCCGGCCTCCGCCCCGCCCCGGCCGGGCCCGTGTCACCG
>VZRZ01002027.1:19864-32106 GCA_013398175.1 Climacteris rufus | reverse complement strand
ACAGCACTCCCCCCCAGGCCCTGCTGCAGGACCCCTGCCCAGGCAGAACAGTGGTGGCTGCAGGGCTGGGGAGCTGCCCCACACAGCACTGCTCCCCAGGGCCGCTTCCAGCACCAGTGGCTGCAGGCAGGAGCACGTGCAGAAGGGAGCCACTGATCCAGCCAGACAAGGTTATAACATCAAACAGGTAAACCTACCTAGAAACTAGAAAAAGATTCAAGTCCCAGTAAGAACAAGGTTCTATCCCATAACAAAACTAACAAAAGAAAAACCAAAACCAAACCAAACCCACAAAGAAACCAAACAACAAATCCAATCGTAACACACTTGCAGTCTGCAAAGATGGAAAATATTTGTAAAAGCAAACACACAGAGAAAAAACTTGTTGTGCCCCACAGGAAATGTTGTGGCAGAATGTATGGTCACCTGGAGCATAGGTCATACATATCCATACATGTCCAAGAATCATACAGGCTTTAACTTCAACTACAGGAAACCAAACTATTATTTCAACAGATAAATTCTCAGCACACTTTCCCCTCCCCTTCAATTAATCTAACAAAGTAAAACCTATTTTTGGCAACCCACTCAACTAGTCCTAAAAACACTCCTAAGAGGTATAAAAATCTCAATTGGAATTTAGGAAAAAACGCTGGGTTTTGTAAGTGTTTTGACTTTTAGCAAAACTGCATAATTTAAAAATAGCATTAGGACTATACCTAGGAAATAATGGGGTTTTGGATTGTAAGGAGCAATGTTAACATTTGCATGAAGGGTTAGGGTGAAGGTGCTCAATTTTTTGTTTCTCTTTTCTTTGACACTCAGATATCAAGAACTTCATTTTTTCCAATATTACACAAATTAACCACACACACTTCCTGTAACTATTAAGATGACTTGAAAGTCATGCCTCTATCTCCACAGGAAATCCAGTCTGCTGTTAATATCAACTATATAACTATACATGAACAAAAAAAAACCACAAAAATTTTAAGCTGAAGGACTTCACATTTCAATCAGCATGAATTACCTTGAGTTTTGTCAATGTTTTCAATAAAATTAGACACTGAATTTCTACGTGCACCTATTTGCTAGCACTATTTCACTTAAGTAAGACCTACTCAGTGCAGATGTTTTAAGGGTAATAAATGTGTTGCTACCTGCAGCATTCCAAGCTGTAGAGCAAACACATTTAAAGAGCAAATGCAAAGCCTCTCTGTTTCCTAGGTTTAATAACCAGCATTTTCATGAGAGAATTCAGCTATTTGGTTGGCATTTCTGGCAACCACCAAAGTGACAGGGGCATGACTGCTCAAAAAAAGACTGCAGTTACTAAAAAAGCTTTTACCTTGAGACATCTGTGTTTTTAGTGATCTTGCATCTGTTGTAAACGCAGAACCAACTGCAGTGCTTTGGGACATGCTAGCACTGGCCGAAGAGTCTGTTCCAAAGGATGTTAAAGAACCTCCTGCTTTGAAAGAAATAATATAGTTGTAAAACCTAATTTAGACTTTATTTTTTAATATTAGCACTAAATGATTGGAGAAGCCATATTAGGCAGTTATTCTAGAATACACCTAAGTCTGCCCTTCCTATACATTTCTAGTTTAACCTAGCATATATATGTGCAGTAAGTTGGTAAGACTAACATCTTCATTTTTTTAATCTAAAATAAAAAATAAAAGAGCACTTTAGCTTCAGTGTCACAAAACATAGCCATCTTATGGAGCCATACATGTTATTGGTAGATATTTCCACTTAATATCCTTTCAACAAAAATACGATCACCACATCTTATTAATTGATAGCAGATTATGGCCAATTCTACAACCTTCCTTTTGCATGGCCAAGATTTTCAGTACCAGGAGTGACCTTGCTGCCATAACAGTTAAAAGACTCTAAGTTCCTGTGTGAAAACCTAAACTGTGAAATGAACTCTCAGGGAGGAAGGAAAGCTGGTTGGTGAAGTCTTAGAGAGTATCTGCAGTCTAAAGGAGCAACTAGCCCGTGCAGCTCACAAATACTGCAAGCACGTATTTCCCACCTAGCTAGCAGCTCATGAACAGCTGGAGGGCTGTGCTGGCACATGGCTGCTGACTAATCCGAACCCTGAGTTAAGGCACACACCACCTGCTGGAGCCAGGGTAGCAGGTGGTGACAGCACAGCTATGGGGCTTCTCTGGAGGGGCTGCCTGTCCCCCTTGTGAACTGTGATGACCACACCATGAACGTAATGAACGTGTACAAGGCAGAACGAGTTCCTGAGCCAGCAGCCTTTCCCCGCTCGTCCCGCTGTAACGCCTGTTTAGCTCTCCATCAGAATTATTTGGACCTGGGCTGCGAAAGCTACGAGAAACTCTCCTTTGGAGCGGACGGGCGGGACCGAGCCCGACGGCCGGGTCTGCGCGCGGCCCAGCGCGAGGCCCCGCGGACACACCCCGGCTGCTGCCCCGCGCGGGAGGGCGACGCACCGACTCCGACGGCGCCGAACTGCTGCCCCACGAGCGGGCTGGGGCTGAACTGGCTGTAGGCCGGCATCCTGCCGAACGGCCCGTACGAGCCCACCGACTGGAACGACGAGGCGCTCGACGAGCCCAGCGAGGACTGCGGACAAAGCACACAATGTTCCGGCAAAACGCGCGTTCACACAGAAATCAGGAAACATTCGGTAAGGCAAGGAATACAGAAACTCTAAAAACCATTTTCACAAGGATGTATCCAGCTCAGAAAGCACTTTTATCCTTCTACCATCACAGGCCCGTGGAAACAGTACCACAGAATTCTGCAACCTTTTCCCTGTAACCTCAGACACAGGACTCTCTTGTCAAACACACACATAAGCTTTGCTGGCAAATTTGGAAAGCGTCATTTCTTTTCCTTAAAGTTTCAAAACCCACAGGTACAATAAGACATCCAACATACTGGAGGAGGATGGGGTTATTGCTATTACTGGGATTCGCAATAATGCAACTTTACCACTCCTGACTGTAACTGACTGCAACTAAATTTGCACCAAATTTAATAAAAGCCCTTAGAGGACTGCAAGGGTACATCATAAGGAAGTATCGAGAATTTTATCCTACAGAATAGATAAAGCATCAGAATCATTTTACATGGAATTATCAACTTCCATTTGAAGCAAGAGTTTCCCTCTTGCTCTCGGGGATGATTTTAAGATACCCCATAAGCACAACTCACATGCCAACACACTTCTGAGAAAAAGAACTGTTTCTGTCAGTCTACTACAAAATAATAGATGAATTAATTCTGAAGGCTTCAAGTTTTAAGTTGCTTTCCCTTCAGAAACCAAGTATTCCCTTTTCAAATAAGTGAATTTTAGTATGAAGCCTGTTTAAAAACACATAGCTAGATGAAACACTTTAAAGATACAGTTAGCAAAAAAGCTGAATATTCAATAAAAACAAAACAAACAAGCAAACGAAAATCACTAATGATTTGGAGAGATTTCAGTATCTTTTCCATTTGATTTATACCAAGTCTGACCTTTCCAAGAACTCCTGCATGTGTCCTCCTAAGCCAAGTCCCTTTCAAAAAGGGCATCAAGATTTACAAAAAGTCATCAGTTGTTTCTGAAAAAACAGCAGCTTTCCTATCTAGTGCACTGTGCTAGAGTTAGATTTCAACCTTCATTTTCACAGTTAAAGACTGTGAAACGGGAAAATCCTTCCAGAAATCTTACGCTGGGTAGCGAACTTCACAGTGATAAACATTTGAATTTTTAAACACTCAGCTAGAGAGCACTTAAGCTACCATATTACATCTTCAGCAACAATTATCTAGAAGTCTGTTCTGACTTACCTGAACAATAGCAGGGTCCTGTGGCAAGGAGCACTGAGGTTTGGGTGGCTCACAGACAGTCAGGTCTTTGATGTCACTGCCCCGGAATATGATGTACTCGAAGACTTCATCGCGGGGTGGGATGGGTCTGTCGGTTGGTCTGTCTTCTGTACCAAAGGAGCGAACTGCAACAGGGGATGGCAGGAAAAATGAAAACAGCCCACCTTCAACAACAGGGTTTCAAATATACTGCAGAGACCAACAGCTTTCAATAAAGACAATAACATTTCATTGAGAAATAAAACCCTTATTACATTGGCAGCCTATTCTTTATCATTATCATCTCTCCTCAGACAAAAAGTAATTTTACCTTAAAAAATTGAGTTAAAAACGAAGCAGAAAGACTAAGACATCACTTATGCTATTAATTACACGTTGAATATTTCAACTGTTTTGTGAGGGTAAGGGAAAGCAGTGAGGCAGGTTTCTTGGCCAGTAAGTCAGTCCTATGAATCAAGGAATAGCTGAGTTTACATACTTCATCTTCTGCACTTGTAAAACGGGAAGAAATATGCTAATACTACTAGACACTAGAAGACTAAAAATTATCAAATGTGAAGTATTACTCAACAGATCCAAGATTTAATAAACAACAGGAATTCTGTGATATGTATATACAATTTTCACTAAGCAAAATGCATTCTTCCTGCAGAAGGCGTAAGGTTCATATGATGTCATATGATCTCTGTCAATTTAAGCAAACTCACTGGGGCATAACTATCTTCCTAGTGTGCAGCATACCAGGACATTAAATTACTTGTATGAATTCCAACAGCTTTCTGACTGCACAGCAAAGAAGCTTATCAAGCTCTTGCTTTTCCACTACATATAATCACTGCCACTGTATATGGATACCAACACTTTGCTGTCACCGCCCTCTCAGAAACTTTTCCTCACCTTAAGACTGCCAAGCCTGGGTGAAATCAAGTGCAACAAACAAAGTAACTGAAGAAGAGATTTGCCTCCAAGAGCCAGTTTTGTAAGCAAAAACTAAACAATGGACTGAAACCAGAGAGGGGAAAAAACCAAAACCCCAAAGTCATGACAAGCACATTCTATCACAACCTCATCAACTTGAAGAAGCTTTAAAAACCCTCATGACTTTTTGCTGCAGCCTTTTAGAAAGTGTTTGTTTGCTTTGCAAGGTGCAGGTTATGCTGAGAAAAATCTGTATTTTGCTTTAATTTACCAGAATTAGATTTACCTCCATTTTCAGATGCATCAACATTTTGGAGACATCATTAGGCACTTATTTGCAGCCTTAAATCATTAGTCAAGAAAAGCAGAGTTTCCTGTGTAAAGTGATACTGAGTCATTTCTCAGGCTGCACCAGCCATCTTTCTTCACTGTTGTTTCTTGTAATACTGCACAAACAGAGCTTAACAGTCAGGTACTAAAATCTTTTAAAGAAGCATAATTCAGGGATAAAGAGATCATGTCCACGCTACAAAGAAAAAGAACATGTAGTGGTTACAATTATTTTGTTCATGGATCATCTGCTGAGCTGACTTCCATTACCTGTTCTGTTTCTGTGCATCTGAAAATCTGCTCTGAATGGTACTATAAAATGTGAGCACTGCAAAAAGGCACACATTGTTTAGTTGATGATAATCCTCGTTAGAAGAGGAATCTGTCTTCCTCCTCTACAGAAAAAGGTATCTAAAGCTCAGGAATTTGCAGAAATTAACTCAAAGTAATGCACAGTAGCTTAATAACATTATTAATTGGTAATGTGCATTCCCGTAATTCATTCCATTGCTTTTTATTCCCCAGGTTTTTGTGTTTCACTATCTTGACCATGGATCTACCTTTACTTCCTGGCCATCCTAGACTCTATTTATCAGATAACTAATAAATTATCTTGGCCTTTCATTCCATCATCTGACCTGCTCTCTTGGTAAGTAAAACCAAAGTTGATTTTGTATTGCTTCTCTCTGTCCCAAACTGTAATTGCTTCTCTAGTAGCCATTTTGTCTACTAAAGTGCACAAAAGTGGCCAGAGTGTGATCAGTAAATCAGCAAAGGATTTTACTTTCTAGCTAAAGTGAAGAACCTACTGTGTAGCAACACCACAAAAAAAGGGTAGTGAGTCAGAGGATTGCATCTTGCCTTTACATTGAAATAAAAATCTGATGAACTATAGAAGAAATATGCTTTGAAAGTATTTCTCTTAAGTCAAAGCTATGCTGCATGGGTATTTTAATATTAATGCTGATGTCCCATGACACATATAGGAACAGTTTTAACACCTGGCAATTACCTTTCTCCACTCTAAACCAATTAAAAAAAAGTGAACCACCTGACTTTCATCTAGTGACATGCAGAAAGAGCAAAGGGATTTCACTGCTTATCAAAAAGAATGTCTTTCTCCACATCATAAAATTACCATAACATCAAAAGGAAGTATTTTCAATGCCAAAAATTAGAATTAATCTTTAAGAAATTCACTACTGACACGGTCGACAATAGTTTAGCAATAAAACACATCAAGACTTGCTATTGAGTTTGACTCTTTTCTTTCATTTCTCCCCTGCCCCAAATCAAACTGGTTTTAGCACAACCTTCTGCAAAATAAAAACACAATTTCATTCAAGGAAGATTTGCTCTGCTGGAGAGGAGTAAGCAATTTCCCCTGATCTGCAGTTCAGGCTCGTCCTCTCACCACAAGCAACAAAAATAACCACCCCAAATCCAATTTCCTTTTAAAGCAGGAACCAGAACTGCACATGTGGAGATCTAAGAAAGGGCTACTTAATGCTTGTACAGTGTCCACCCCAATCAGGCCTTTCAAGGTAGTACAAAATAAGGAGTTTCAAGTTCCTTTTTGTATTTTGCAAAGGCATACCTATCTTTACAGTTTATCCTTTCTTTGCTTGGATTAGAACTTAACACAATCTTAGCTCATTAAAATAAAAAGTTTAGTATTAAAGGTGGCCAGTACAACAGGATTTTAGGAAGAAACAGCTTTTACCATGATTTTGCATAATCAGAAAAACCAAGTTGCCAGAGTATCAAAAGCTCAAGGTACGGAAGCAGCAGGAGGCTCAGAGCTCTACCCAGCTCTGTCTCTTGGCTATTTCCTCAGACTGCCTCCTTCCTCCAGAACAAGGTGCAGTGCTTCATTCACAGCAAATACTGAAGAGTGAGAGGAGATGAAAATACACATGTGAAAGACAAGGCAATCTTACAGCTCTTACCGGGGCCAGGTACACCTAGTTAATCTCACCTCCTCAACTTCAGGTTTGGGGGTTTCTTTTGGTTTTAAAAGAACTCAACTAGCTTAAGGACTTGCAAATAAAAAGACAAGCAGTACATGTTAAAAGCAAACTTATTTTTTGCCAGTGTAAATGCACACAATTAAGTAGCTAGCTAGAAAGAAACTCAGAAACTCTGCTGAGCCTATTCATGTATGTACTTGGCCAAGCAGTTCTGCCAATTCCATATTAAAGTGCTGTGGGCAATTTTTTGTAGCTTTTGACTGTGATGTTACTACTCGATGTTATTTTAATGTCCATTACCATATCATACCGCCGTAGCATGCAATGGCAACATTGCAACTTTCCCTGTCAGATAAGAGATATGATCACTTGTTGATGAAGACAGGGAATTTAGGCAGCACGTTAATGAGACCAGCACAAGGACTGTTCCCCTGGGACACGAAGGAGCACCAACAGGGAGTTCAGGGGGCACAGCACGGACTCTCTCCTCGCTCCCGAGGAGCCAACACACAGCAAGCAGCTCTTCAGGGGGCACAGCACTGACTCTCTCCTCGCTCCCGAGGAGCCAACACACAGCACGCAGCTCTTCAGGGGGCACAGCATGGACTCTCTCCTCGCTCCCGAGGAGCCAACACACAGCACGCAGCTCTTCAGGGGGCACAGCACTGACTCTCTCCTCGCTCCCGAGGAGCCAACACACAGCACGCAGCTCTTCCCCGCTCCCAAGGCACCCCCAGGAGCACCACCACTGAAAGGAACGAGTCATTTCAGCTGCCATCTCTCCGAAGACCACAAGGCTCCCCTGCAAACACGCTGTGATGCCTGCACAGCACAGCACAGCACAAGGAGAGTGTCAGTGTGAGAGTGCCAGCTCGCGGCGGGCTCGCTCCTCCCGAACAAGGAACTCGGCCGGCCTTCCCTCCGAGCCGGAGCCGGAGCCGGAGCAGGGCAGCAGCCGCCACCGGGCTTTGACAAGGGGAATTCTTCTGCTGTGACATACTGTGCACTAGTTTGCTTTGGCACACGTGCCCCTAAACCTCAAGACACGCAAGGAGCATGTTACTTCACTGACTAAAAAATAAATCCATAAAAATTTAACCCTTCCCGTTCCTGCTCCCACCCCCGAACAAGCTCAAGTCTTCACAAGAATTTACCTTTCTTCTCTCTACATTGCTGAGTCTTTCACCTGCAACTAATGTTCCGTAAAAGTCTAAAAGGAAAGTTTTCCTTTTGAAGTGTCATTATACCTCGGACAACACTGTCACAGATGGTTGAAAATGCCAGAAATACCAGAAGTTTAACTACTTCTTAAAATCAACAAAAGCTGTTTCATTAATATCTATCAGTTATAGTGGTTCCAAATGCAACTCTCAGTGGTCCAACAGCTGCCAAGCGAGAACTGACGTGTTATACCAGAGATAAGATATAATTTTGTTTCTTACACTCACATGTCTAAGGATTCCCTGCTGTAGAAGAAACAAAGCTTTTTCTGACCCAACATGGTTATTCTCACACAGCTTACCTGCATTAAAAATAACTGTCTCTAGATCGGTGCCTCGAAATAGAAAAGCATTATGTATTACTAATATGAAAGATCACATCTTTTTAATGCCACAACATTTAAGATCAAGCACTGCGATTATTCTGTAACTGCCCCAGATAGGGCAGCAATCATTTTCCAGAAAAAAATCTAACTGTGGCTTGCAAACTCTTCTTAAATTGCTTGGGCTTAATGATGTTTTAAAAATTAATAATGAATTTTTTTAAAAAGAAAGAATTAGAACCATGAACTAGAAGGACATTACAATTTAATTTAACTTGAGGCTTGACAATAGGCGTGAGTGGTTTTTGGTTCCAGACACTGTCTCTGAAAAGAGAATCAGAAGAAAACATATGCACCAATAATATTTAAGAACCTCAAATGTTTGCATAGCTTGCTTAGTGTTTGGAATCCAGTATGGATGGGTGTTTACCCTGTTATTTAAACAACCATATACTTTAACATTTTGTGAAAGAATGCATCTCTTTCCCTTATCAAGACTCCAGCTTAGGATAAAAATGTTATGCTCAATATTTAACAGTTGCCATCTCTCTCTAATTCATGAGACAGAGGTCACAAGTTTTGCGTAGTGAAAAGATCACAACGTTGTAAACAAAATGCTGATTAGACAACTAGAGCAGACTGCCCTCAGTAAGGGAGGACTATAGTCTCTGCTGGCAACCCAAAACTCTTATTTCTGTCTGAAACTCCAGATAATTTAAGACAAATGAAGGCATTCCACAAACTTAATGAGATTAATCTCTGACTTTAGTTTAGCCCACACAAATCCTACTGTTGGCAAATCCGTAGTTATTCAGGAACAGATTCTACCTCTACTATTGCACTTTGTCACCATTTCAGTGCATTCAGTCAGAATATGAATAATAATAAACTGCCCTGCACTCAATCCAGGGAACAGACACAAGTCACATGGTCTACACATTTGAGCAACTGAAAGCATCGTCTTTTGGGGCTTTTTCTGTCTCCTTCTAGCAGAAAATTTGACATTTATGGTCAAGATTCACATTTAACAATTCTGGTTTGACTTCTGGACCCAGTACAGGAAGAAGAGGTAACTACTACCTGATGGACATACTTACAGCTGGAGTAGGAAGTTCTGCTTCTTTCACATACAGAGCTGGCCAATAATTAAGCACACTCTCCACCTTACATAGACCCTGTCACACACATCCAACGGCCTAAGCCTTCAGAAACTTGAGTACTCTACAGTGGAGCATTCTGCTCATGAGCACAGTGAACTGCTCTGCAGGCTAGTATGGTTGTTATCAGCTCCAGATTAATCTCAAGATTTTTGGTTCCATGGGGCCTAGAAATACTGGTTTATTCTCTTCTGAATCATAACACTGCATTACAAAACACACATTCTTCAGCTAACTCAGCCAAGCTTTATTAAAGCAAATTCAATGGTTTAGATTTACATTTCTGAAGAGAGCTATGGGAACAGAGCAGATTAGACTTGTAACTGTAGTTTGATCTCTCTTAAATATGTACACTTTGGCAGATGTGCCACAACATGACTTAACCACTCTTGAGAAGTCATTGGCTTGGTCAGCACTAAATCAGTCTAATTTTGGACAAGACTATCACAACGTCCTCAAGGACAGGATTATTTTTTACGTGGTTTTGCACAAACCTTAACAATCACAGCATGCAACTGGAATTTCTGAACATTTAATCACAGTATCCACCTTTTACTTGTATAAAAACCAAACCAGGCTGTCCTTTCAAAGTAGGCAGTACAACTCCAGCAAGGCAATCTAACCTACAGGCAACTTTAGAATTAAGTAAAAATCACATAACAAAAGCTAACTGGCCCATAAACGAACTGTGCAAGCCTGGGACCAAACCTATGGGAAGGTGTTTCAGAGCCCATCTACCAGAATCTACAAAACAGAGTAATCTATTTCTAAAACAATCACTGGGAGTGGGTGTTTGTGGGGAGGGAAGGCCCTAAAGTGACAAGCACACAAACAAGAATTACCACAAAGGCCAGCGCCCAGCAGCACCCAGGGCTGTGCAAAACGGAGCAGACCCTCGTTAAGCCTTTCACATCAGCCAGAGACCAAGCTCGGAGTCCTCTCTGTCCCAAATATTTCATTTACACAAGGAGTAATTTTTCCTCTTACCTAATGGCTGGATAACCTCCCTGCTTTTACATATGAATTTAGATTACTTAGCAAGACTTCACAGACGCGAGAAGCGTAAAGCAAAATAATGCTGAGTTTTGCGGAATAAGAGAAGGTTATTAAAAGTTCTGACTTAATGTTTTACGTCGAGAGTAAATTATCATGCATGAGAAACACTGCTGTCCTTCGGATGTCCGGTTTCAAAGATTCTCTTCTTTTTTGCCCGACTCTCTTCTCAGCAAACACGTCTTTCTAACTTTCTTACACATTCACGCAGATCCCCGTCTCCCACTCGATTTACATGTATCTTTCTTCTGGCCAATACATTCTCACACCATTTGGAACTACGCTGTGCCATACACAGCTATCTCCGAAATTAACACTTCACGTTCAGCTTTTGTGGGTAATCCAGCACTCAGGATTCCCTTCCGACTCGAGCTGTCTGCCGTCCTAGGATGTAGAGCAGTCCAGTCGTACGCAGCTCTGCACCCTGTAGGTCTGGAATTCTTACGAGGCAAAGAAAACCTCTTTCTCGCCTCCCCCTCCTACTCCTTTTACGCACTAACTCTGGACCGCTTCCACCGCAAGGGCTTCATACTAGCAGTCTATTCGGAACTCCCCCGAGCAGCCCGCGGCTCGGTACCACTCCTGACCGCTTTCCGCGAAGGTCCGTCCCCGGAGCAGAGGGACGGGGGGAGCGGGGCCTCGCAGCGCTGCCGCTCTCGCAGCCAGACCCTCGCTCGCTTCCCCCTCCGCCGCAGCCGCCCCGTCGGGAGCCCGGCGGGACGAGGCGGGCTCCGATCGAGCTCCGCCGGGTGGAGGCCGAGGCCGCGGGCCGCCCCTCGGGCCTCCTCAGCGCCCGGACGGCGCCGCGGCTCCAGGTCCTCGCTCGATCCCGTCCCGCGGCCCCGCTCCCCTCCCGCCCTCCCCGAGCGCCGCCGGGCCCGTCCTCCGGCCGGCCGCGTCCTTACCCTTGGCCAGCGCCACCGTGGAGTTCTCGGTGTCGATGGTGTACAGGATCCCCTCATAGCGGATCTCGGCCTTGGAGATGAGGCTGATCTTGCTTCCGATGTAGGGCGTCCCCCCACTCATGGCGCTGCTCCTCGGTCAGGGACACCCCTTCTCCGCTGCCGAGTGCTCCTCAAGCCGGGCACGAGCAGTCAAGCGAGCCCGGCCCAAAGTCGTAGTAGGCGCTGTCCTCCCGCCGCCCCGAGCCGCCGCTCCCCGCGCAGCAGAGCCCTCGGCGCAGCCCTCGGCGGAGCGCTCAACACGGCCCGCGCCCAGCGGCTCCCAACATGGCCGCCGCCTTCATCTTCCCGCACAGCGCCCCCCCGCCCGGCCCGCCAGGTGCATGCCGGGAGCGCGGCTGCTCTCGCGAGAGCTGTGGGCGGGGCCTCTGAGGTGGGGGCGGGAAAGTTGCGGAGGCGGTGTCGGGGTCCCGCGCCCAGCTGCGGGAACGGAGAACGGCGGCTTCGGCCC
>VZRZ01002025.1:15388-41389 GCA_013398175.1 Climacteris rufus | reverse complement strand
ACACCAGCAGCTGGCACGGGAGAGGAGCCGCTCCCAGGGCACAGGAGCAGCTCCCAGGGGATGGCACAGGAGCAGCTCCCAGGGGATGGCACAGGAGCAGCTCCCAGGGGATGGCACAGGAGCAGCTCCCAGGGCACAGGAGCAGCTCCCAGGGCACAGGAGCAGCTCCCAGGGCGCTGCCCAGCTCTGGAGAGGGGGCACAGGCATCGAGCTGTGCTGGCTGCACCAACAGCTTCCTGCTTTCTTTGTCCTGTTTCCTAGCAGGGCCAGGCCCTGTTGGGAGTTCTGGGCATGGGCTGGCAGCCCCATGAAATTGCCCTTTCCCTTACAGCTCCAAGGAGCAGGAGCTGGAAGCCATCCATTGAAACTGCCCCAGAGCAAAGCTGTGGGAGGACACCCGTGCAAATTTGGCTCAGTTAGTTCTTTCCTGCACGTGTTTGTGCAGTTAGGCCCTCGGGTACCCATCCTCTTCCTTCTGAGAGACACAGACTGACTTTTCCTTGGATCTCTTCTTCAGTGAGCTTTGCTCCCTGTGGCTCTGGCAGACACTCTCTGAGCCCCTCCTCCAACTCATTTGCAGATATTTTTTCTCTGCTTGCTCTAAATAAAAATAGGTCAGTTGTAAGTAATTTATTATGTGATGATTTTACTATATTTTGCCAGACATAAAAATCATACTTTTGTAGCAAAGTCTAGTTTTGGACAAGTAATGGTTCCACTCCAGCTGCTACAGCTCTTCATACAAGTTGCTCTTGAACATTTTTCAGAGCTCTCAAATATTTTTCTTCTTCAAATGAATGAGCAAGTCAATGAAGGATCTCTTTTTCTGTAGAAGAAACAAAAAGTTGGAGTATGACAAAATTATTAAATGGAAGTAGAGATTTGTTTTGACATCATAAAACCCAATCAAACTTCCAATTTCCACATGGGTTAGGTGAATATTAGGGCTGCCTTGGATCTTAAGTTTTAAGAGCAGGAAGTTTGAGATACGGGTCCTTAAACACCAGATTTTCTGAGCACGTGGGGTCCAGCTGAGTTGTGCACTGGTGTGGGCTGCATTTGTGCTCTCCATCCTCACCCTTTTCGAGCACAGAGACATCCCAGCCTCTGGCTCTCCCCACCCAAGGCCCTGAGCCAGGCTGGGGTGAAGGATTCTGCCAACCCAGACTGAAGAAAGTCTGACTAAGCCTGGCTTTTGCATGCATGGGGAACCTGAGCAGTGCCTTTCTCTGCCTTTTTCATATGTGCAGAATATGAGTGGAAACAAACAAAGGACTTCTGACAGGTTTTTTTCTATTTCACCTTACAAGTCTCATGATTTTAAATTTTTTTTTAAAGTCAGTGCAACTTGGAAAATCCCATAGGCTCCGTTAGAAACAGGAATCTGAGCACTCGTGCCTACTCTTTTACCTGGGGTGTTTCTGCTGTATCCTTTTGTAGGAATGTGAAGCACTGTCACTGCCAGTGATGCTCTCTGCTCTGAGTACAAGTGATGCACTCTGTGAATAGGATCAGTGTTTCCTTCCTGGACTGCCTGATGAGCACAGACAGATGAGAGAGACTCAAATCCAGCCCCAGGAACCAAAATGTGTCCATCTTCCCTCTCCCCATCTTTTGCTTCACTTGCATGAGCCACCTCCGCACCCAGAAACATATTTGCAAAATCTATTTTCAGCCTCACAAGGCAACATGAGCCATATCAGCTCACATTTGTCAACTGCAAAGATGGTGATCGGTTAAAAATTACAGAGCAAACCTTACTGGAAGTAAACTGTGAGAGCTTTATAGCCATTCATTTATACCATCTACAGAGCTGATACTGTTTTTACCACTAAGTATTAAGATGTTCTGTAATGCACAGACTATGCTAATGTCCAGTGCAATTACTGGGAACACACAGGCAAGGCTATTTCATTCTGCAACTGCAGTAATTAAATGTGCATGAATTAGGTACATTTTTGGGAAACAGGTGTGTTTGAAATGAAAGGTTTTCACCTCTGTTGGTTAGAGCTCAGATGGCTTATTAGCACTGGGTAACTGATGTGCAACAAACCCATTTTTACTGGGGAGCAAAAGAGGTTGGGTTTGGTTCTGCAAAACCCTGTTTTCTTGCAGTGCAGCTCATGAATGTTATCACTTGGGACCGTGGTGAGGATCCCTTTAGGGCTGTTCTCTGCCACCCCACGGTCATGATGTGTGAGATTGGCTTCCACCTCGTCCCCCAGGACTCTTGGGGAAATGGTGTGGAGGTCACGCTCTCCGTGGGGCCTCACGGTGTCCTGGGGAAGGGGGAGGAAGAGGAAGGGAGCAGCCCTGCTGCTGTGCCAGGGCCTTTGTCAGCTGGGTGCGGGCAGGGAGCATGAGTGACCCCAGGGCTGCTGCCCTGCACGGCAGCTCAGGGCTGGGCTGTGCAGAGAACACAGCCCTTTGCACAGGAACCCTGAGCCTGCTGTCCCCTCAGACCCTGCACAGTGGAGCAGCAGATTGCCACATTGCTGTGTGGCACTGTCAGGCTGGCATCGCTCATTTATGTTGTTCAGGAAAGGTCACTGGCAAAAGAGGTTATATATAGGCTGTGTTGGTCCAGCAGTAATTCTTTGTTCTGCTCTAAATGTTTTGTTGCTTTTGCCTCTCTCTGGAGGACTTGGGTGCCTTCTGGACAGCTGTTTGCTCACTGGAAAACAAAATTGTTCTTTTGCACTATTGTCAGAGACAATAGTGCTTCAGGCTATAAATTATAGTCAATAGAAGTGTGACTGTAAAACATGCATCGTGCTCAGCCAGAGTCCGAGGAGCATTGGTGTTACAGACAAGACTGCTAACATTACAGATGGCTTTTAATCTCATGCTCTTACTCTGTAACATGCTCTTGTAATATCATTTGATTTTAATGTAACATTTTATGGTCTTTAGTGGTAGGCAGTCCCACCAAATTAAAATCTCTGGAGTAATAAAAATCAGGTTTGTTTTATTTAGTTTTGAATGTTATTTCCTGCTTTGTATAACAAGCAGTGTCCTGGGGACAATGCAGCCAACACGTGCAGTGTTATCAGACGGGCCGTGCAGTGCAGGCAGCAGTGCCTCTGCTGCTCTGGCAGCTGCTGGGCACACGGGCAGCACATCTCGGGCACAGAGAGGTGCCACACACCACCTGGGCTTACTGGCAGGGAAATGGAGCAAGAGAATGTAAGGCTGCAGTGTCAAAGAGCCTTTGCTTGGCCGTGCTTCCTGTGCTGGTTTGAGATGAGGACATCAGGTCCCTCCCATCCCTCGTGGCTCCCCAGGGCCGCTCTGCTTTGGGCAGCTCTGAGCTCCCCCGTGCTCTTCTGGCTCTTGGCAGAATGGAAACCACTCCTGTCTGCCCTGCTTGGGAATACAGAGGCTTCCCAGTGCATCTCTCTTGGCTCAGTCAGTCTTTTGCTTTGCTCAAAGTTGAGTTAGCAAAGCTGGTGGAGGAACAAGACAGGTCAGGGGAGGAGATGCTGTCAGCCAGGGCTTGATCTAAGACTCTCAAGATCAAGGCCCGATTCAAAAAAAGGTTGTGCTGTGCATAAATTCCTTGAGGTGTGAAACTCAGATCCTGGCCCTGGTTTTGCCTAACCTGAAAGATTGCTACATGCTCAGAGGGAGCTTGGACCACATCCATAATTATGCACAGCAAAAAGATGAGCAGAGAACTGGCCTGTTACTCTGTGTCTGCCTTTCCTTCCTGCCAGGCTGGACCAAACTATTTAAAGAAAAACAACCATAGAATATTCATGTTTTTGAAGAGAAAAGTAGAGCAGTAAAGCTGTTCAGACACAGCAGAGAGTGCTCAGTACCCGTTGTATTTTGGGAAGGACAACTGAGCTGTGCTCAGGAAGGCTGCTCAGCTAGAAGTCAAGTTCAGGAAACTTGGCTGCTATGAAACATTTTAGTTCTGCTTCCCATTTAAAATCCTGATAGGTGGGAAAAGGCTCTTCCTTCCAGTTGTATAGGATTAAAAAGCACCACTACACTTTGTCAGTGTGCCCTGGCAAGAGCCTGTGGGCCTGTGCTTGCTCAGAAAGGAAATTGTCTGCAGAAATTCCTATTTTTGTTTCCTTGAGGAAGCACAGGCAAATGATAGGGATAAATTTTTAGAGAGGCTCTTGTGCAGCAGTTACTGTTAGACAACTCTAAAGCAGGGACAATTCTGGAGGAACTAAAAGTGACATTCACCTCCAAGACATTTTGTGCTGCTAATCAGGTTCTCCCTGCCAGTCTCTGAATCATTATGATAATAATATAGTAATAATAGTAATAAACCGTGGCCATCTGCAGGGGAACATTAACCATTTATCCATTGTCTTTATTAGTTCTACAAATTCATCATTATGGCAAGAAAAGTAAAAAATATTTTCAGGTCATTAATTTAAGTTGAGATCATAATTCACCACTGTATTTTCCTTAAGGCCAGAGATTTTTGCTCAAAGCAGTCTCATGTGTGTTTTCCCATGAATTTTCATAATTGTTAATGCCCAAGGGATAAGGCAGTGATGTGGAAAATAGCTAGCCCCTGTGTGATTTGTTCTCATGATGATGCCAGAGGCTTTCTGGTTCAGTAAGGATAAAACAAACTTTAAGTCCAGTTTTGAAAGGTTCTAATGGCCCTAATTCCTATGCAAATACCTAACAGCCCCTATCTGTTAGTCCAGCTAGGAAATAAGTATCTAAATATTTTGGTTGTTTCTTGGCATATGGACTTGACTGTGGCTCCCTGCAGGGCAGAGCAGAGGATGGCGAGGAGGGACCAGGACACCTTAATTCTGGGCAAAGACAGGAGCTCAAACATAACCTTTTCTTTGTAGGGAAAACTTCCTAATCCTCTGAAAGACTCAAACATACCCGGCAGGATCTGGCTGTCTGACCTGCAGTTATTTCAGCTGCTGCCTCTGAGGATTAGCTCCTGTGTTTTGCTTTGTGCCGGAGTTGCTGTGAAAAGCTGGAGCCTGGCTGAATTCAGGAGTCATTTGGAAGCAGGGTAACAGGGCAACCTGAATGCCCCCAGTCACTGTGGGTTCATTCTCCTCACCCAGCTTTTCTTCTTCTGCAAGAAAGGAAAGAGGTCAGAAGGACCCTGGATATTTTCACTCTCCAGCTGGCCAGGAGGTCTGAGCCCTTTCCATGCAAAAGAGGTTGTGGGAGTTGCTGGCACAAAGTTATTTTGTAAAGCTTTTGACTAGAAATAGAAAACTCAGATAGAACTGTTCTGACCCTAATCTTGTGCTCACAAAACCACTCAGGTTTCCATTTGTGGCCCAGAAGATGATGGAGCTTTTCCCTGTAAAAATGCCTCTAACAGATTTTACCCAGAAACTACAAAACAGAGTCACTTGTAAGAGGCAGGCAATTCCTGTTTGAGTTTGTCTGGAGGACAGATACAGGATCTGTGTGTGTCTTCCAAGCAGCTGCTTCTGAACTCCAGTGAGGGAGCGTGTAACTCTTTAAAACTGACTGATTTGCGTTTTCATTTGTCGTCTTATTTTCAGTGTCATTGCTTAAAGAGCATGTAAAGGCTCAGTGAAGGCATTCTTGTATCTGGGAGGGCTTGCAGAGAAGTGCTGTGGGCTGCAGTGCCAATGCTGTTGTCTGTGCAGCCTCTGGTGGCCCCGTGGCCACGCGCTCAGTGCCAGGCTGGCTGTGCCAGGAGGGATGCAGCTCTCTCCAGTGCAGCCTGCACATCCCCAGCCTTCCAGCACAGAGGGAAAGAAAAATACTCTGTAATGCAAGAAAAGGAAACTTCCAGTACATAATTGCTGCTCTATTTGTATTGTTTCCTTAAAGTTTAAAGCTTGTGAAAGTCCCGAGAGGGGAACGCGATCGGTGCTTTTGTCAGCTCGTTCCATTTTGGCTCATGGTGAGGAGCCAGGAGCCACAAAGGAGCAGGGCTGAGCTTCACAATGAGACCCCCCTGAGTACGCAGGCAATGCAGTGCCCTGTTCTGCTGCCAGGGCAGGGACACGCAGAGCCTGGGGAGAAGCACGCGGTGCCTCGGTGCTGCCCATGGCTGGGGCCGGCTGCTGACCCTTCCCTGGCGTGGCTGGGACCTCTGGGCTGCAGCAGGTGGGTCCTGGAGGGAAATGTTCCTCTAAATGTTCCTGTAAAGTCCCTTTACTCTGTTCCCATGAAACAGAGCCCAGTGCCAAAACCCCTGGAAGGGGCGAAGGACTCGCACTGCTGACCGTGAGCTCGGGGCTGGGTCACCACTCGAGGGAAAAGCTCACGACTCTGCTTTCCCTTTAAGAAAAAAGTTGTTTATGACCCAGAAAGACTTTGGGATTGATAACCCCAAGTCTCCTATTTTAAGATCTGGGAACAATGTGATGCTTTAAAAATGCTGTTTGGGAACTTTCTGGCAAAATATTTTTGTTAGAAGATGACTGTTGACACTGAAGCTGATACAGGAAAGTGACAGTTTGCAGGGCTCCCTTCTTTGAAACAAATTTAAAACAGGAGTTAAAGAGAAGCTTTGAAATTATTTTCTGATGTGTGATTCAAAAGAGCTTTTACAATGAAATTTCAGCTAATTTATGCTAAAAATTAATATTAAAAATGAGCCTTTTTTAATATTACAAAAATATTTTAAAATTATGGGCATGAATAATTTAAATTATCCTGCTTCTATGAATTTTTAATTTTTAAAATTATTTTCTGATATGGACATAATTTTTCCATCACTCTCCGGTGCAAATTTAGCCTGGGAACCAGGCAGGGGTGAAGGAGAGGGGCACACATTTCCTGCCGGTGCAGTTCCTTAGTGACTGCCATCTGCTCCAAAAGAACAGGGCTTGGAGCTGTGTAAAGGCCCCTGCTGGCTGTGCTGCCCGGGCTGTGCCACACGCGCCCCAGCAGCGCTGAGCGGGCACTTTGGGGTCCGTGTCTGTTCTGTGCTGGCAGCGGGGCCCGCGCCGTGTGACTGACGTGTCTGACGGGCGCGCTCGGAGACGCTCAAAGGCTGTCAAGGCCAAAGGCAGAACGTTTTCTTCTCCTGAATGCAAGTGTGAGAGTGTCCTCGGGGAAATGATCCAGCCCTGCTTGCAAACACTGTCAGCCCAAATACCGTCCCTGAAAATGCCACCGCTGGCCTTCAAGCACAGAGAGCAAGGAGACAAAGTGTGACTTCATCACTCTAAACCATTTCACTGTGCTATATTTGCGATAAAAAGGGTGGAAACTTGCTGAGGATTCAAACAGGTTTCCTCCTTTCCATTCCCTTACGGGTAGAGCAAATAAAATCCCATTCTAGCTCCAGACTGCACCCTCCCAGGTATGTGTCCTGCTGCATGTCCAGCCATTCCCAGGGCTCCTAACGGGAGACATTTCCTCAGGACCTTTGGAAGAGAAAGGCCATTCATATACCTTGATTCCTAGTCAGCCAGAGCTCTTTGGACCTGTTTCCATGGGGACCGCAGCATGGCTTAGGCTTCCCTTCACGGTGGTTAATGTGGATAATAAAAGCACTGGAGATGCTGCAGAGCAGACTCCCAACCTTTGCCCTGGGGGAGAGTGCACCATGCCAGGGCTGTTTCCCTCCCTGCTGCTGTTGCTTATGTGAAGGACAGATCTGGAGCTGGAAAGGAATCCCTGGCAGTGCACTCTGAGGCTGTTTCCAAACCCCAGGGGGGCTGGCACAGCCATCACATAGTGGAAGGAGCATCATCTGAAGGATGAAATGAATGGGCAGCGGTGGCAGAAGGTCACCAGGGAGTGAACTGATTCCACTGCTGATGCTGTGCTGGCCTTCACAGGTGATCTGAACCCTGAGGCTCCAGGCTCTGCCTGGGCACTGCAGGTGCCTCTGAGGTGCAAGAATTGCACGTTGTACAGCTCTCAGCACAACTGCAGCACCTATTTGGTTGAGGGGCTGGGGAAGTTACGGGCACAGAGATGACACAACAGCAATAAATGCAATAAATGCCTTCTCACATGCCCCAGGCTCACACCTCTACAGCTCCACTGGCTTTGGAAGAACTATCCTGCTTCCAGCAGTGTGTGAGGAGACCCAAGGCTGGGAGAAACCGTGTGTTTCCTTTGAAAGGGAGTGCAGGCAGCAAGAGCAGCTGGCTTTGGCAGTCCAGATAATAGTTAAGTTCAAGTGGTCGATTATTTACAGCATTTTGGCTCTGAGACAGTGATGAACATGAGCTGAACACTTAGGCTGGGCTCTGCTGAAGGACTGGCAATGGCTGTTGCTTGTTGGAAGAGGAGCATACAATGTGCAACAAGTAAACAAGAAAAATCACTACACTGCACAGGATAAAATGTTCTCATCCCACTCCAGGGATCCAGGAAGAACAAGTGTCTTTTTCTGCTCAGGATTAATGGGGTTATTTGGGCTAATTATTCTGGGTACCTCCTTCTTCTTTTCTTTAGCTTTTTTAAAGAAAGGAAAAGAATCTATCTGATAAAATGTTTTCATTTGAGTCTTGAGTTTTTCAGATATTAACCTTCTACTCCCACACCTCCATAGTTCATTGTGTCATTAAACAAAATAATGAAGCCAGCATGGTTTGCTATTTGGCAATGTAAGGGCTGACTCTGACCTCACTCTTACATCTATGTGCTCTACCCTGTTTCTCTTGACTGCAGCACAGCCAGTTCCTCTGGGTCTCATGGACATGGTCAGAGAATCTCTTCAGACCTTGTCCTAAGCTGCGCAATGATTTTGCTTTCAGCTACTGTGGATGGTTTGGAGCCAAGCCCTCAGCTGGTTCCAGCATCTAACAGTTCCTTTTAGAAAGCCGTGCCATAGATCACCACATTTTTTGGTAAATTTGTCCAAAACTACCTCTTCAAATTAGAAATATGATTTTTTCCAAATGGTTTCCAGTGTTCCTACTTTTCAAACATTATTCTGTAAAGCTTTGAGAACAACTATAGTGAGTCGGATCAGCCAGTTCTATGGGACAAAGAGATTTAAAAAATAATTTTTGTCATCATGGTCCCACTCCCTACCCCTTGAGCTTCTTCCAAACATCAGCTTGCTTTTGATTTAATTAGAAAAGACTCATTTATTGCCAAATTACTTGATCCACGGACAAGCAATATGGGAGAGTGCCAAAGGCCCTAAGAGTCAAATTGTGAAAGTTGGGTTTTTTTCCCTGTGTCCTGATTCCTGTGTAACTCCCATGCTACAGAAGGATGAAAGTCTCTTTCTGTCGAGGAGAGATTTTGCTAGTCCCCTTTCTTTCTGCAGTGTTTTGGGATTCCAAATGAGAAGTGCTAAATAAGTCATTAGTTGTTATAATTAGGAGCGCGGCAGCAGCTTGTGGTTCTAATTCTGTTTAACACGTGTTGGGGAGAAGACTGAGGCCCCCGAAGTGCTGCATCCGTGGCTGGTGTCAGTCCTGCCCAGCGGCTCCAGGCAGTCCAGGCTGTCCCAGGGCAATACTGACACAGGGTATGGACATGGACACGGCAGGACCAACCTGTGGCTGTGGTCGGTTACTCTGGACCTGTGGGTGTAGTCAAAATGCAAGTCATGCTCTTTGGGGATGGAGGAATCCAAGGAAACACCCTTCAGTGACCTTGCTGTCAGGAGGGCAGGTCTGATGGGAGAGCCCACGCCAACCCCGCGGGCCTCGCGCCGCGCGGGCTCCGGGCACAGCGGGGATGAGTCTGCTGAGCCTGTGCTGACCCCCGCAGAACTGCAGCGGGGGGACACAAACACAGGCTGGGAGCCTCTGCAGGGCCTTCCCAGGGCTGTCTCAAATACCAAAATAAAACCCTAGGGAAGGGATTAGCTCCAGAGGCATTTCATGTTTGTAGGCTCTTTCTGTGAGCGTGGTTCCAGTTGTATAACTCAAGCCTTTGCTCTGAGTTGATCCTGCAAAGTGTTTGAAGTAAAAACTCCGGTGAATCTGTCAGGCACAAAGTGCTCTGCTCTCCTCAGAGCAGCACCTTCAGATAAAACTGAGCTGCAGCCCACCGAGGGACTTGCAGACCAAGTCAAACCCGAGGGTCTCCCAGGCTGAGATGCCCTTCCTGTTCCAAGAGTCCAGAGGAAACTGCTCCTACCCAGATGTGGTTTTGGGGACAGTGAGCAGCAGAGGCTGTGCCTGACACCGCCCTGTTCCAAGAGTCCAGAGGAAACTGCTCCTACCCAGATGTGGTTTTGGGGGCAGTGAGCAGCAGGGGCTGTGCCTGACACTGCCCTGTCCCAGCAGCCGGCCCGGGGGGCTCCAGGCAGGTGGCCCTGGGGAAGCACCACCTGTCAATGACTTTTCCTGTTCCCTTCTGCAAGGGAATGGGCTGGGATGGGCACAGGACAGCATTTTGGGCCAGGCTGTTTCTTTAGCAGATAGAGAAAAGCCCCAGAGGAAGAGGGAGACGGTCTGGGATTGCAAAGGCAGAGAAACAGCTTCACTGAGTCACAGCTGATGTCTCTGTTGTGATAGTTCAATAATTGGCTGACTCAGACACTGCTCTGTAAACAGGTGGTAAACAGGAGTTCCCTGAAGTCAAAACACAAAAATCAGAGTTTAAGATTTCTCCTCCCTAGAATATTGGAGGGCAGACCTAGGTATATTGTGCATTTTGGAATGAAATCACATACTAATGACTTCTACAGCTAATTCCTCTTTTTATTCCATCTGTACTGGCCTGGACTGGGAAGACCTGGACTGTAAGGCTTTTAGTATTTTTGGACTACATTATTTTGTTTTCTAATTTATTAAGATACTTCTCAGATACTGAATCAATCAGATGAATCAGTTCTTTTTCCCTTTCTTAAGTCTCTCCTACAAATTCCTGTAGGATTTTATGAAAGATAATGTTCTTTCTTAAACAAGAGTTTGTAAGTTCTTTCTTAAACAAGTATAGTATGATACAGATGAAGTATAATTCTCAGTTGAATCACCTAAGTCACTGCAAAGATTTCTCCAATTTCTGCAGGTTGCTTGTAGCAATGGAACCAATTTCTGACCACTTTGTCCCTACAAGTATCTAAGGAACTTTTGTGGAGGGGGTGATGGGGCAGAGGGCACAGGAGGGCACGGGGCCTCCTGGATCCTCCTCACCTTGGAAACGTCTCACACAAGTGTGGCAGGACCAGGTTTTGATGGGAAATGTCAAATCATTTTGACTTGCTTGTTTAGTTTCGATAACATCAAAGGGGTTTCATTTTGTTGAGGTAAAAATGTTTCCCTTTGATTTGATCATTTCAATTTGTGTCATTTTGGCTTTCATCAGGCAGATGAAAATACAAGCTCTAAAATGGGAATATATAAGAGTATAAGGTACCTAAGATGTTTAGTTTTTTATAGTGGATTATGACTTTGTAGTTTTAGGACAAAACATCATAATTTATCAAACTGAAACAATTCAACATAATCAAAGCCTGTTATCTCGTGTTCTCTTTTCTGTTGCTCCAAAGAAAACATAGAAATGACAGCTCTTCAGACTATCACAAGTTTCCACAAAACAGATTTTTCTGATTAACTTTGCTAAATTAAAAACAGTCATACCTGTCGAGTTTGAAGAATTGAAAGCTCCTTGTTATGCATAAAATCAGGGAATACCAGAGTGGGAAATATGCAGACCCTCTGTTGCAGTTTGTCCATCTGCCCCCCATCCCAGCTGCCTTTGGGAGGAGCACTGCTGGGGTTTATCAGCATCTACCTGGTTTTTTAACTTTGCTGTGCATCGAAAAACGGAATGACCTTGGAAGAGTGTTTCCAGTGCTGCCACTGGTTGGCTCTTGGTTCAAGTTGAACCCATCTGTGCCATTGTTGCCACTTCCCATGCTCCACATCTGTCCAACAACCTTGCCCAGCTGCTGCTTCCTCTGTACAGCCCGGTGGGATGTGCAGGTTCCCAGCTGGGGAACAGCCTCAGCTCCATCCCTGCAGTGAAAAGAGGGGAAAACAACCCCGGCACTGGCTCAGAGCAGTTCCTGTCGTGCACTCAAGGGAGAGTGCACCGCACCCTTCTAAACGTGCTGGCTGGGAGAGAAGGGAACCGGCTGCACAGCACTGCAGTTGGGAAGGAAAGGCAGCATGCAGTTGCAGGGATGGTTTTTTGCAGCTGGGAATAGCACAGACTTGCTCTGGTGGCGTTTGCCACCACCCACCACCCCCAGCCCTGCCCATCCTGGGAGGGAGCAGGGTTTTCTCCGTCCTGCAGGGACCACGCTGGACAGCAGCAGCTGCTCCAGGCAGTCCTGGTGCTGCGTTCCTGTAGGAGCTCTGAAACAAAAATCAGCACAAGTGACAAAGCCAGGGGCCAGTTTTTGTCTTGCACTACCAGGGTGGCACTCGGGACTGCAGTGTTTCCCCAGGGACAGGAGGTTTCTAGGGCTTCACCCACTAAAATGGGGATTCCTGGAGGTTCCTGGCACATACAAACTCAAAACTGAACCTTTGGGGAACTTCTGAGTGTAAATGGTTCTGAAGGGCTGTAGATCTTCATCTCCCAAACACACTGAAGGCAGAGGAAATGTTCATCCAATTAACAATTAATAACTAACCATCCCTCCCAGCTGCAGCTCTCATGGAACCAAGAGGTTTGTGCACTGCGTGGCTTCAGCTCGCTGCAAACTGACAATTCTCAGGTTAATTGTCCTCTGTACCAACCTTATCTTCTCTCTGAAGGAAATTGTTAATAAATTCTTGTCTATCTTGGGGAAACCATTCCAGATTTGCTTTTTTTTTTTGAGTGTACATATTCTTTCATTCTCCCCTCGAGGCCTTTCAGTCTTATCTAAACAAAACATCCCTGTTGTCATACCAACTATGTAAATTTGTGTTCACATATCTCTCTGGTTTTTTACTTACTTTGTTTGTAGCTCAGCTCGTTTCAGAACATAAATTCCTACAAAATAGGACAATGTTATCCTGGCACCTATCAAAATTATTCATTTCATAGGTTGGGTTTTGAGGAAATGAATGATTCTTTAGCTGCCAGACCTTCAGCAGTGGAAGGGTTTAGAGACATTGTGAGAGTTTTGACTTTTGGTGACTGTGAGGAGCAGGGAGAGGATGCCCAGGCTGTTTTCCTCCAGAGCATCCTCAGACTCTGGCCAGCCATTCTCAGCTGGTCCACAGGAGAAACCGGTTGCAAAGAATGATTGCAAAAAGCATCTTTAAAACCACACAAGCACGTGTTGCTGCATACACTGTCCAGAAAACAAATAAAATCAGAGGGTTAAAAAAAGTGAGTATTTGGAGTTTAGCCATGGCTGTCTTTTGCAGCCATCAATGCAAACCCCTACAGCAACACAGTAAGAGCCCATTGTTGAGCTTTTCTGTAAAATTACGTTACACTTTCTTTGATGGGAGGCTGGGGGTCCTGAGGGCTCGACCAGGCTGTTGAGAGTTGAGAACGTGTGGTCTCTGCTCTCAGCCAGGGTGGAAATCCAGATTGCAGGGTACCTAGAAGGAATCAGGCAATCAAGAGTAATGGAGTCATTATTAACAGAACATCGATAAAGTCATTTACCCTCTGGATGATGTGGGTCATCAGGGGTCAGTTTCTCTCCACCACAGATGCCTCTTGGTGATGCAAAATACAAGCAATGAAAGGTAAGACCTGGACATAGGATATTAATAGGGCGGCATCCTCCAGAGGAAAACTCACCTTTTGAAAATAGTATTATCAGAATGGCATATTCAATTTGCTTATCTCAACAGGCTGAAACTCAGTCTCCACTGTTTAGGGCTACGTGTTCAGAAAAAGTATTTTTAACCTCCCCTCTGTGGCTTGCCTGCTGCAGATCCACCAATGGCATGAATATGAAAAGAACACAGCCCTGAAAATAGCATTGCAGGTCCCAATCCTGCACTGCAATGTGCTTTGCTGGCTCCTTAAAACCAGTCAGATCTTATTTTATTGCTGATACCAATTGTGCTGGGCAACCTCATGGCCGACTGAGGCCTCAGCAAATATATCTCTGTCCCTCTGAAAGAGGTCTCTGTTCATTCTGCCATGGTAGAAATTTGCTGATTTTATTCCTGTTGTGCACATCTGTACTGCCAGCAGTGGGACAGTGCCTCTTCAGAAGAGGACAGGGAAGTTTTACTGCTCCACAGGAGTTTGTGTCCAGACCTGCTTTATCCATCAGGGTTTATTTTTGCTTCAGAGAAGTCTGTGAAATGGTTTGTGGCAGATGTGGGTAAGGAAAACGTACCCTTTTGGACCTGACTGGCACTGTCGGTTTGCAGGGTGTTAAAGGCCAGCAGTGCCTTAGCACTGCTAATTTGTGCAGTGCAGAGCCTGCTAATTTGAGGGAGTTTGGTGTTTGTGGTGGTCATTAGCACAGCCCAGCCCAGCTGGCAGGCACAGTCCAGCCCTGGCTGCAATGGGCTTGCATGGAGCAGGCATGGACAGAAACCAAGCAGAAATGAAATGGAGAAGGGTGAGACACTTCCTAAGTCAAACTTGTGGCGTCACCTGCCAGAGGGAGCGATGAAGTTTTCTCGGTAACAGGTGGGCAGCAGCAGAGGGACAGACACGTCAGCTCAGTCCCTCCCTGCTGTCCTTGCACAGGGGCTGTGGTGGGCCCAGCAAGGGGTCTGCAGGGAGGCAGAGGCTGAGATGGGCAGCCACCGTGGTTTTCTGGGTCTGAAAAGCACAAAGCTCTTACCTGGACACAGATGTGGACTGGGGGTCCTGGCCACTCTGCTCCCTGCTTGTCTTGAGGAGAGGAGATGTTGTGCATGGAGAGTTTCAACCTGAATGGTCTTGTCTGAAGGCAGGATGCTGTGAGCCAGCATAGCTGGGCTCTGGCCCTGGCATTGCCCCCTCAGTTTAATCACAGTTAGACTAAGGCATCTCTCCTGGTTCTGCCACTGTGCAAGCTGGGAGCATGGACAGAGCACTCATAGCTCCCTTGTGCCCTGGGTGGTTGAGTTTGCATTGTTCCAAAACCAGAAGATACCTGCCCATGTGTATAAATAGCTTTCACCCTCCTCAGACGTGGGCTTTTCATCTCCTGGTATAATGAAAAAACCTGAACTATTGCAGTCAGCTGGCAGAGGCCAGCCCCAGCTGCTACATACTGACAACCAAGCAAGCATCACCCAGCACAGTCTGAGGATGTGAATATTTACATTCTCTCCCTTCCCTAGACAGACAGCACCAGTGCAGGCAGTGCTGGAGACTGAGCAGGAGCCATTGCACGGCTGAGCTTCACGGGCAGGCAGGGGGCCGTGGGCATCCAGGGATCTGCACCTCCCAGCACTTCTCAGAATACTCATTTGTGTCATTTCACCTTCTTCAGTGGCAGCCACCCTCTCTGTGGTGCTGTAGGTCATTAATCTTGGCTGTTCTTGGGGTGCAGCAGGAGCATTAGGAGCTGTTCCTGGAGGAGTTTCCCAACCCTGAGTACCTGTGCCCACCCCTCCTCCCCAGCCCAGCAGCTCCCGTCACCTGTGCCAGGCTTGGCACCAGCACTTGTACAGAATTGGTGTCCTGGTCAGTGCCAACACACCCTACGAAACAATCAGAACTCAGCTGCTGATTAAGGTTGATCCAGCAGAGAATGAGATTCTGCTCACGTTTGTTCCCTGAGGCTGTACTGTCTGGTCCTGGCCGAGGCCAGGGTAGCACTGCTGACGGCCTGGATGGGCTCAGGAGCTCTGGGGCTGTGCCAAGACACAGTTCTACTGTCTGGACGTTAGTCAGAGGGTTAATATGATAATGGATTCATCCATAAATTTACTTCCCTGAGCTGGGTTTGCTGGTTTTTTGGAACTATCCCACCATCCTGGAAATTCTCCATGTGGCAGAAGGACTGCACCTCCTGGGCAGTCTTGCAGACAACTGACCTGTGTCCACTGTGTGGGAGAGGAGATGGTCCCCAGGACAGGGGCTGGGCATGGCACCTGGTGGCACACAGGATGGTGACCTTTTGGAGAGGTGAAACGTGAAGAAATGGATAAATATTTGGTTCCAATTTTTTAAAAGACTGAAAAATCATAGGTTGGCTGAAGCCAAACTGTTTCTCTCCCTCCTTTACCCAATTTTTTCCCTCTGTTTTCTTCTTCCTACCATTTTTCATGCTTTCCCTGTTTATTTTTCCTTATTTTTAATAGGGAAATATAAGGGATGTGTTCAGTGAAATTAGAAAACATATCAAGGACTCCATGTGCTTTATGGATGTGATCATAAAGAGACGATTGTTGCGACAGAATGCTCGAGAGATGAAAACAAGAGTGCCATTTCAGCATCTTCTGTAGCATGAGTCAGAGAGATTGATAGTTAGCCTCTTGCATTTAGAATTTTTATTAGCATGCCGGTGGCCTTGGCATGCTGTGAATGGATGCCATTTTCCAGGAGTGTTTAGTCTTTCATAATGCTTCAGAGACAATAAAGATGGGCTGGAGTCACTCACCTCATAATACTAAAGGAAAAATCATGTTTTATACTGCCTCAGGCTGGGCTTTCAAGCTCCACACTCCAAGCAGAGCTCAGCAGAGCTCTGTATTCCCAGGGCTCCTGAGCTCCCTCAGTGGACTGAGGCTCTGGAGGGATGAGGGATGGTCCAGCTCTGCTGGTCTCCCCATTCCTGAGCATTCCTGGTCTGAGCTTGCAGGGGGGCACATCCAGGGCAGCTTGTTCAAGCCCAGTGTTCTGCATCAAAGCAGCCATTCCACTCTCTAAAGGAACTTGCCCTTCTCTGCTTTTTCTTTCCTTGGGGCAGACAGAGACCCCAGACTGACGCAGCAAGTGTTAGACAAGCCAAGGCACTCTTCCAGGAGCTGCTGTGTTTAAGCAACTTCATGAAAATCCTGCTACCATACAGAAAAATTACTTTTTTTTCCTATTCTACAGGATTCACCTTGCTGAGCCAGGGAGAGTCTAACACCCGTGCCAGAGCAAAGGGCAAATTGGAATGTATTTTTGCTTTGAGACTTTCCCCAATGTTTTATGTATGGTTTTCAAAATTCAGCTCCTGCGTAATGCAAGAGGCTGCTCAGAACAACAGCTCATTCACACAGGG
Source organism: Climacteris rufus (assembly GCA_013398175.1). Classification (NCBI taxonomy): domain Eukaryota; kingdom Metazoa; phylum Chordata; class Aves; order Passeriformes; family Climacteridae; genus Climacteris; species Climacteris rufus. The sequence goes on along the minus strand of VZRZ01002025.1, from coordinate 24,429 downwards.
AATTTCTGTGTCTTGCCCTTACATTTCAGGGAAGCAGGGGCAGCAGTTTTCCACAAACCACCTTTCTGGAGCTCACACCAGCCTAGGGCACAGAATGGGGGGCAGACTCGGACCCAGCCTCCCTGAGGGTCTGTCTTCCCAAACCCTTCAGTGTCTGGAGCACGTGCTGAACACAGGGCTCTGAGCACCCCCAGCATTTCAGCTGCTTTAACAGTGCCAGCAGGCAGAGGTGCTGTGCCCGTGGCTCTGTGGCTGGCAGGGAGCAGGGCAGCGCCGAGCCCACCCCGCTCAGCTCCGGGCTGGGGATGGGTGCCCCGGCTCCTGCACCCTGCCAACCCAGCCAGCCTCGGCCCAACACACACACAAGCCTCTTGCCATTCAAAACCAGCCTGATTTTTCCTTTAAAAACCCATAATATGCGGGTTTATTTTCTGCAACTCTTGCAGGCCGGTTACCCCAACTGTTGGCAAACTGCAAGGCTGGGGTTGCCATGGATACGCTCCGCACCGATTCGCATGAAATACATCACTGCATTATTCCCAGAGTGGTGAAAGCCTCTCACAGCTGATAATTTTTAAGAGAATGATTCATCGTTAAATATATCATGGCAGCTCTGCATTGTTTGTTCTTCCTTGGAAGCATAATGTGGAGATGGGCAGCTCTTGGGCTGCTGCTGGAGCCCAGGAGGAGGTGCTGAGCAGGCTGCTGCTGCAGAGCAGGTGGCAGGGTGCCTGTGCTGGGAGCTCGGGGCAAGTTTAAGGGAGAAACGCCTCCCTCTGCACCCCATCCCAGCAGAACCCACGGGCACGGCCAGGCTGGTGCCTGGGATGGGTGGGTGGGGGCACAGCCCAGCCCTGTGGCTGTGAGAGCCCTGGACTGCAACAACGGCTGCGATTTGTCACATTCACCTCTTGGGAGACTGTTCTGTACAGTGGGGGGACAAGCAAAACCCGTGTTGGAGCCTGGTGTCCGAGAGGGCCCCGTCTGTCCCCCTGTGCCACTCAGTGCCCGTTCCCACTTGGTGCCAGCCAGGCCGTCCCTCAGAACCAGAGCCAGCAGGAGTTTCTGGCTCTGCACACCACGGGAGCTTCCCCCTTCCTGCACTGCCCCCTCCCAGCTCCGCATCCCCCATCCTAAACGGGATCGCTTATGTGATTTGCAACCCTTTTTCAGGCTCCTTAGCTCACTGTTTATAAACTACTTAGGTGCCTAAGAGTGTTGGAGGATTCCCAGTTGGATTTTCATATGCAGAGGGGTGGAATACAACTCAGAACAGAGTTGCATGTCCTCTGGAGTCACCTGAGGTCTGTCCCAGCCCTGGAGCCAGGGAAACAAGCAGGACACTGCCTGCTTGGATTTTGAAATGGTGCATTGAAAGAATCTGCAGAGAACACAATAACTTTCTTTTTTGTAGGAAACAGGCCCTTTTCAAACAGCTGCCTGCACTTAGGAAGGAACCCAAAACCAACCGAAATGAACAAAAACTGGGCTGTGTGTTCTTGACTCCAGGCCAAAATAATTCTCAGTTATTCCCAAGACAAAACTGTTTCCTCTGTCCCTAAAAGCCAAAGATGTACATTTCATGCATAATTAACATGAGATTTTAGTATACATCAGAGCCTAGAGTTGTATGAGGCACAAATGGGGCTTCCCAAACAAGGCTTTTGATTACCAGTCATTTTAAATGCATGAAATAATGGCACTTCTGAGTCCTCCAAGCCCTGAGAGAGGAACTTCTGTCACAACTGATGTTTCCCACTTTATCTGGGCTCCAGTCATTACAGCAGCTTCCTCAGGATGGATGGAAACACAGGGGGACTGGAGTCACTCTCAGACCCTGAGTGCAGGAGATGGAGAACCACACCGTGCTCTGCTACTGCCCCTCACCACCCCACAGCACAGAGCAGCACACACAGCACACGTGAACACACACAGCACACGTGAACACACACAGCACACACAGCACATACAGCACACCTGAACACACACAGCACACGTGAACACACACAGCACACACAGCACATACAGCACACCTGAACACACAGCACACACAGCACACGTGAACACATCCCAGCACACACAGCACACGTGAACACACACAGCACACACATGAACACACACAGCACACATGAACACACACAGCACACACAGCACACACAGCACACACAGCACACATGAACACACACAGCACACACATGAACACACACAGCACACGTGAACACATCCCAGCACACACAGCACACACACTGCATGCCAGCTGAGCCCCCCTCACTTGCCCCTTCCCCAGCAGCCACCACCTGCCCCCAGCTTTTCTCTGTATCACAGGTAACCCTCCCTTCTATCCAGGCTCATCCCAATCCTTATTAAGGGTTTGCTTCAGGTAAGAGCATTGAGAAAACATGATCTCCTTTCCCCTTTCTTGCTCCCTCTCAATAACACTGTCCCCTTCCCAGGGGAGTGTGCTGGCTCTAAATCCAAACCCGTGTGGGCCCTCTGTGCCCCAGCCCATCACTGCTGACCCCACACAGCTCCCCTTGTCCCTGCCCATCCCTCTGTGCCCCAGCCTGGCACTGCTGACCCCACACAGCTCCCCTTGCCCCTGCCCATCCCTCTGTGCCCCAGCCTGGCACTGCTGACCCCACACAGCTCCCCTTGTCCCTGCCCATCCCTCTGTGCCCCAGCCTGGCACTGCTGACCCCACACAGCTCCCCTTGCCCCTGCCCAGCCCTCTGTGCCCCCCATGGCCCCAGCTGCTCCCCGAGCTGCAGCACCCTCAGCACCCTCAGGACCCAGGGGTGCACCCAGGGGTGGAAGGTGCTCCTGGGGCCAGGACAGGGATTTCTCCAGGGCCTCAGGCAGGGAGACAGGGCAGCTGCTTCATGAATAAATGGTTTTCTGCCAGGCCAGAGGAAGCCGGGTGTCCCTGAGGTCACCCAGGGCTGGAGGCTGTGCAGACACCCCGGGAGCCAGCCTGCCCTGTTTCTCAGCCCATGGAGAGCCAATGATCAGTAGAAACAGGATGGAAGAATTGGAGACAGAGAACGGCATTTTAAGAGCCAGAATGTCCTGATAAGCCAGGTTCTTTTGCAACCCTTAACTTGACATTTCAAGTGTTCAGAGTCAGACCACGGGTCAGTTGGCTTTGCGTGGGCCTGGAGCCACGTTATCTGTTGAATTCCTTAATGTTGCACTGCCTTTTCCCTTGACAAATTCAGTCAATGGCATTTTGACCTGTTTCCTAATGCACCTTACAGCAGCCTCACAATGTTACTGGAGGTACAGCACAGCTCTGAAGTGCTCCTACATCTGCAGGATAGCAACACACCTGAGGACTGGGGGTGAAACGTGGCTCCAGCAGTTCTGAGTGAAGGAATTACATAACCCTGGAGAAGAGGAGGAGCAGAGTGCCTCCTGCCTGGACCTGTGTTGGCTCCTGTGAGCAGCTCCAGCCCCCGTGGAGTTCGTGCCAGCGCAGGTTGGCGCTGCTTTTCGGCGCTGCTCCGGGCCCTGCTCTGGGGCGGCTTTGGGCTGCTGTGGCTCTCAGAGGAGCAGAGCTCAGCTGTGTGCTGAGGCTGAGGCCACGGCCGGGTGCTTTGCACCAGTGCCCAGTGCAGGGGCAGCAGCTCCCTGGGTCCCCTGGGTGGGGGCAGCCTGGGTTTAGCCAGTCCTGCTGCCCACAGGGAAGGAGCAGCTCCCTGAGGAGCCGGCCCTGGGGAGCATCAGGGTGAGCTGGGCCACCTCCCAGCAGCAGAGATGTGTCTTGTGGGAGCAAACAGCGAGGGAGCTGCTGTGGTCACTGAAGGTGAAATGGTCCAGCTTTGCTTTGGTTTTGGAATTACTTTTCTTTCCGAGGTTTGTCCTATTTTCTGTCACACAGGTAACACGGTGTTTCCTAAGGTCATGATTGAAACAAACTTTTTCAGTATTCTCAAAATGTTCTTATTTATCTGAAACATTATATTTTCAGAAATGTTATCATGCAGTAAATGTCAAAATGTCCTTATTTCCTATGGGAAACAGAAAATCAGCCTCTTGACAAGCTCTAGTCTTAGCATGGAGCTGCTTGCTTGATGGCAGAGCCCTGAGGCTGCGTGCTGGAAACCTTCAGCTCACTTCATTGCCCACCAGAAAATTACATAGAATTGCAGAGAGCTATTGTATGGAGTGACCCTTAGTCATATTGTCTAAGCTGCTTATTACCACAGAAATAAGATGTATATAGTAATCTTCTTATAGTTGCTGAGAAATCTGAACAAGGCCAGCACTGGCCACTTGTCTGGCTGTAATAAGGTTACTGTACAAGGAGATATTAATGTTGGAAAAAGCATGCTGGAGATCTGGAGATTTCCTGTTTAAATCAGTGTACGTATTTCTGTGTTAAGTAGGTGAATGTAGAAGGTTTCCTTAGTGGTTCATGAGTGTGTATCCATCCTCCTGAAAGGAAAAGGAATGGGTAGGACATCCCCATGGGCTGTGTAAGTCTGAGTGCCTTGTACAGCTGGCATGAAACTGTTCACTCTGCCTTCCCCAAAGAAGCTGCAGCACCCACCAGCTGCTGCAGCATTCCCAGGTCGTGCTGTCTGACAGAGGTGTGTGTGGAGTATGTGGTGAGTGCTGATTTTCAGTAAAATTAAATGTGGAGATACAAGCTGGGAATCGCAGGTTGACATTACATTTGGATCCCCCTTCCTTTCATAAAAGGGACCAGAAAGGCCATCAGGGGCCTTGGTATGTACCTCTTCCCTCTATAAGCTCCTTGCAGAGGCTTCCTCTGGCACATCTCCCCTCCTCCAGGACCTGCATGTCTTTAAGAGACAGTTGAAAAAATCAGAAGAGCCAAGGAAGAGTTAATGGTCTAAGAGAAAGTTTTGCACCTCATGTTTGAAACTCTAGTAATGAAGCTTTTTCCTGTAAGGAGAAAAAATGTGTCTAAACAAAAGCCTCTGTTTTCTCCCTGGGGAAAATATAGAGTAGTTACACTAGTGATTCCCAAAGTGGGATATACAGAGAACACTTTTGGAGTGGTTCCTTGGAGAGCAGAAGCAGTCAGTGGGGGAAAATTTCTCTTAGAGTACTCTGCATGGAAAATTAGGAGTCATTAGTTCACATAAGAGGGGTCACCTTCAGGGCTCAACTCATGGGTGAGGTACCCCCTGGCAAAGGCTTTTTGGGCCCCAGCACTGAGTGCAGGAAGGGGCTGGGGTACATCTGCAACAGGAATGACCTGTTGGCCTCTCTCTTCCTTCTGGGTCCAGCAGAGATTTGCATTGGCACCAGTGATCATGCAGAGCAAACCAGTTTTTAAAAATAAACTTGGAAGCAGGCACTGGCCCAGTTCACCAGTGCTGGACATGATGGTTATGGAAACAGTCACAGGAGTGGAGAGCAGGAGCACGGGGAGGCAGGGCACAGCAATCCCCTTAATACAGATATCACTTTCCAGAAGCACAAACCTAAGACTGAGCAGTAGATTTTTGGGACAAAACCAAAGCCCTCAGGTGTATGGAATACTTGTAGATCATTTTCAAAAAGTGCTCTAGGGAAAAAGTCCCTGAAACTATGCTTAAAGGTGAGGGGGAGCTTCTGGTGTGCTTTGTCCTTGCTGCCTTGCATGTTGTGTATAAGAGATTTCTCCCAGGGTTTGGTTGATACCAGGCCTATTGCTGCTGGTGTGGAATAGCAGATCAGCTCTCCTGAAATGATTACCTGGGACATTAAGCTTATTAGGCATGTGTCTGGGGACAGGGAAGGCAGGGGAAACCTGACCCCAGAGGTGTTTGGGTGCTGAGTGGGCACCTGAGCCAGCAAAGACCTCCACTGGCTGGAAATGCCTCATGCAAGATTGCCACTTGTCAGACTTTAAAAAGGCAGCATCACCACAGCAGACAGCACCCAGAGCTCAGATTCAGCCAGGCTGTGCAGCAGGGAGAGCATTACTTCTGTGTGCGCCTGGTCTGCCTCGGTTTCTGGGGGTTCAGTTTGATAAAGCATACAACAAAGCTGAGCCACAGCATCCACCTTGCAATTCCTTTGTCTCTGAAAGATTCAGATTCTGCAGAAGGCCTGTCTCCCATCACAAAGTGTCAGTGATCCCATCTTCTCCTGGCACTCTCCTTCTCTTTTCCAAGGGGTCTTGAAAAGCAAGAGGCAGCTCACTGCAAATACAAGGGAGAAATTGAGAGGTCTCCTCTGGTTCTGACTGCGTTGAGAGATGATGATGATGAATTAGAGCCCTGGGAAGATCCACTGTGCCCCTTTCTTTGGCAGGGACCAAACCCACCCCCACCGTGTCCATGCTCACAGCCTGGCTCTCCCTGTGCTGAGTGCCACTGGTCATTGTTCCTTTAGGAAAGCCAAAAAGGGAAGTGTGCCAAATCTTTTAGGGACAGCAGCTCCTCAGTGAGCCAGCAGTGTCACCGCAGCCGTGGGCAGGACGGGCACTCAGGGTGAGCCCAGACTGGCCCAGCCCTGCAGTGCCACGGTGCTGCCTCTGCTCCCTCCCTGCTGCCTCGTCCTGCCTGGGCCGCTCTCCTGCTGCTTTCCTTCCCAAGGCGTAGTGATGGGATATCTGCTGTGCTCAGAAACCTCTTTAAAACCCAAACCACGTCCGCCCAGCCCTTTGCCCCTTGGCAGATGGTTTGACTTCCTCTTTACCTGCTCAACACAGGAGTTTGATTTTGTGAGCAGGGTGTCACGTCTCATTTACCTAAAAGTTCTCTATACTGAAAGAGCTTGCAGATACTGCTGCTGTCATGGCAACAAGGTTATTTATGCATAATAGATACCTGCTTTGCTTTTTTTTTTTTTTTTTCCTCCTCCCTTCTCCCCCCCCTGCTCCCCCAGTGTTGCTAAGTGGAGATAGGGTCAGAGGAGACATAAAATGGAGCAGGAAACCCTCAGCCCCGCAGACATTAATAAGCCCTCCAGACTTCCTTCCTCTCCACCTGGCTGACATGGTTCAAATCTCTGGAACTGTCATCCCCAGTCCAGCCCTTGCAGGAACAAGTGACAGCAGAGGGATGTGTGGAGATACAACCAGAGATGCCAGCTTTCCTTTCCAGGCAGGCTGAGATGTGCTGGTCTCCACGCAGAGCACATCCTGTCAGGGGTCAAAGTGCTGTTTGACAAGCTGCCTCGACTTACCTGCCTTCTCTTGACTCCATTTGTAACGTGCTCAGTAAGTGCCACTTCTCAATTGTTTAACAGCTGGGCCACCACACAAACAGGCTGACAGGCAAGGCTCCAGGGCTACCACTTCAATTTAGTTAAGTTCTCCTTTAAATTCTTTCTGGGTTTCATCTGTCATTTTCCGTGACAACCAGCAAGGACCAGAGGTCAAAGAGGGACAGAGAGAGAGTCATTTCATTTAAATGAGATGGAGCTCTGTCAGCCTCCAGAGCACTTCTCGTGTGCAAGGTTTTCTCCAGCAGAAACCCCTTGCTGGAGGAGAGGCATCCCGTGTTCCTGGCAAACCTCCCTCTGCAGACCTTGGATGTTTTCCTTCACGGAGGAGCTTCTCCAGACATAAATCAATTCTATTTACATGTAACATCAAGTCCAAAGAGTGGAAAAACCCTCTGCAGAAAGAGTGGAGTAAGTGGCTGCCCAGAATTCATGTGGGACCACCATCTGCTCTCCTGACAAGTGGGGAGCTTCTCCTCCCAGCCCCAGCACTGCCCAGCAGGGCCTCGCAGCTGCTGCCCCCTGCCCTGGCTGTGCTGGGCATCCCTGAGTGCTGGTGCTGGGCAGTTCTGGGTGCTGGGCACTGGTCAGTGCTGGGTGCTGGGTACTGGGCATCCCTGAGTGCTGGTGCTGGTCAGTTCTGGGTGCTGGGTACTGGTCAGTGCTGGGTGCTGGGTGCTGGGCATCCCTGAGTGCTGGTGCTGGTCAGTTCTGGGTGCTGGGTACTGGTCAGTGCTGGGTGCTGGGTGCTGGGCATCCCTGAGTGCTGGGTGCTGGTGCTGGGCAGTGCTGGGTGCTGGGTGCTGGTGCTGGGCAGTGCTGGGTGCTGGTGCTGGGCAGTGCTGGGTGCTGGGCAGTGCTGGGTGCTGGTCAGTTCTGGGTGCTGGGCAGTGCTGGGTGCTGGTGCTGGGCAGTGCTGGGTGCTGGGCAGTGCTGGGTGCTGGTCAGTTCTGGGTGCTGGGCAGTGCTGGGTGCTGGTGCTGGGCAGTGCTGGGTGCTGGGCAGTGCTGGGTGCTGGTCAGTTCTGGGTGCTGGGCAGTGCTGGGTGCTGGTGCTGGGCAGTGCTGGGTGCTGGGCAGTGCTGGGTGCTGGTCAGTTCTGGGTGCTGGGCAGTGCTGGGTGCTGGTGCTGGGCAGTGCTGGGTGCTGGGCAGTGCTGGGTGCTGGTCAGTTCTGGGTGCTGGGCAGTGCTGGGTGCTGGTGCTGGGCAGTGCTGGGTGCTGGGCAGTGCTGGGTGCTGGTCAGTTCTGGGTGCTGGGCAGTGCTGGGTGCTGGTGCTGGGCAGTGCTGGGTGCTGGGCAGTGCTGGGTGCTGGTCAGTTCTGGGTGCTGGGCAGTGCTGGGTGCTGGTGCTGGGCAGTGCTGGGTGCTGGGCAGTGCTGGGTGCTGGTCAGTTCTGGGTGCTGGGCAGTGCTGGGTGCTGGTCAGCCCCGGTGCCGGACACCGGGCAGGGCAGGGCAGTGGCACCTGCTGTCCCCGGGCCCGGTGTGCCCACGGCTGCGGGCAGCTCTGCTGCCGGGGGTGTCTGTGGGGACCCCGGGGGCGCTGGGCGCAGCCCTGGGCACCGTCTGCACCCACCCAGCCCTGCCCTGGCTGCCACAGCCCTGGGCACAGCCCTGGCCCCGGGGTCGTCCCTGGGCTCACACAGCCCCGCAAGCTCCATCCTTCGCGGTTTAAAACCTGCGCTCAGTGGCTCAGCACCTGTCATGCCGAGGTGCTGGAGTAGGGAACTGCAGGGAAATTCCCGGTCCTGGACATCGCGGTCAGAGGGGGCAAAGGCAGGGGCTGGGAGAAGCAGCAGTGTGAGATCAAGTCACTCCTCCCTCCCCATCAGGAGGCTGTCAGCCCCCAGACCCCGCTG